>QEPC01010893.1:4789376-4827273 GCA_003113815.1 Sphenodon punctatus
CCCCCCCTTAACATCCACCGTCCCCCAGCTAAGAAGCTATGAACATGGCTGCTGCCCCCCCTTAATACCCACCATCCTCCCCAAGAAGCCATGGGCTGGGGCCCCCTCCCTAACCCACAACCCACTGTCCACCCCTAAGAAGCTGTGAGCCAAGCTAGGCCCATGGGCCCTCCCCCAGTGCAGCCAAGGGGGCCACTGGGACGAAGCAGTTTTGTCTTGACCTTGCTGGCTGGGGGTTTGCAGCCGCCAGTTGCACAGAGGAGGAGGCTGGTTTCCCCCACCTTCGCCCTGAAAAACGTTGAGAGCCAGGGCAGGAGGGGGAGGTTGAAGCAAAGGAGGGAGGGGGGAGGCAAAATTAGTGTCAGTGTGTGTGTGTGCACTAAACAAACGCAGGCCCGCCGCCCTGAATCGAGGACACAGGCTGTGTATATATTAGCCCTGGGAGTTGACCCCTCTTCTCCGCCGGCTCCGCTCTTCCGGGCGTGGGAAAATTGCCTGCCCTCTTTTCACAGCTGTTCTGGCTGCCGAGAGGAGCCAATGGCCGGGCTGCAGGTCCTCCCACCCCTCCACCTCCCTCCCTGCAGCCCATTCAGAGAGCCCCCTTTTCACCCATTCTCTTCACACACAAAAAAGAGGGGAAAAAATTAGAAACCACACTGCATTGTTCCAAGGCGGGCCGCATTGAAATGCCACTAGCCTCGGTCTCCTAGAGAGGACGGGGCCTACCCCAGGACCTTGTCTCCAATCAATCTCCAGACGCTTCAGAGCTCGGAGTAAAGGGGGGGTGGGGGTGGAGGAGGAGATCTGGAGCTTTTCAGGGGGGGATGGAAGGAAGAGGCCAAGTTTTGCATGAGGATGGACAAGAGGGAACATTCTACAAACATCTCGGTTCGGACGTGCAGCCGAGATTGGGAGCCGGGAGACTCAATCTGTGTTTATTGTGTCCCATTGCAACATGGTCAGTGCCGGACTGGGTCAGACCAATGGTCCGTCCAGCCCAGCATCCTGTCTCTGACAGAGGCCACCTTCACTTGCTTCCGAGAAGTCCCCAACAGGTGACAATGAAGTGATCCATTCCCTGACATTCACTCTCAGCTCCTGACAGTGAGAGGTTGCATCCCCTGACCAACTTGACTAATAAGCCATTGATGCACCTATCCTCCAGGGTGTTTATTTAAAAAAAACAAAAAAACAGTTAGGTTTATTTGTTTTATATTCGATGCTGGTTGGTTTCACATAATATCCCCTCGGTATAGTATTATTAGACAGGTTAAATAACAGCGCCTTAGTTACTTGTTCCACACCATTCGTGATTTTGTCAACTTGTATCGTATCCCCTCTCTGTCATCACTTCTCCAAGCTGATAAACCACAGCCTGTTGCAATGTATTCCCACAGCTGCTGGTTTCTCTGTATAAAAGTGGCATCAGGCGTCAGAAAACAAGGAGCATAGGGAGTGGCAAGGAGTTCACAACACTGAGAATGTGGGGTTGTGCCCACTCGAAAAGAGTGTCATGTGAATGCGCCTTTAGGTTCAGATTCCAGCCGTATCACAGACTCAGTCACTGTTCCTCAGTCTCAGCTCCCGACCTGGAAAATGGGGCTGGTAATCCTGAAAGACTCACCCCACGACGGGGATGGCATGTGATCATCACAGGAGGGTGTGCGATACACATGTGGAGCTGAAGTTGTGGGATAGTGACTTGCCCAAGGCTAGCCAATAGGAATGGGACTCCAGGGCAAATTTTGTATTCAGTTTTTTCATATTCAGTTCTCTGAGAATTTCAGTTCTCGCTTCGGTTTTGAATTCGTTTTTTTTGCCTTGAATTTTGTTGGGGTTTTTTCATTGAAAAAAAAAAAGGGGGGGGGGGGAGAATCAATGCAAAAAACCCAAATCGTCTGAAACTGAATCAAGAACTGAAATTTTGGGAGAACCAAATCAGTCAGTTTCGGGTAGATTCGGTTCTAAATGAATCCAAAATTCCCATCTCTACCCAGTATAACACATTTCCATGGGAAAAGGTTACTAGAGAATCGGCAACGGCAGCTAAGGTGTTGGCCTTGAACCAGTGGTGACCAGGGTCCCCTCTTAGCCATGAACTTTCTGTGGGTGGCCTTAGACAAGTCATTGTTTCTTAGCCTCAGTTTCCCATCTGTGAAATGAGACTAATAATGACCTACTTCACAGGGGCGTTATGAGGGGGGAATGAGAGAAGGATTATAAAATATTTTTAATGGTGAAACTGCTATCGAAATGATACACAATGAGCTAGATCAAGATATGAAGAAATGCCCAACGGAAATTAAACCTTATTTTAATGAAGATTCCACTGCTTTGATCAACATTGGGTATTTTCAGACGTTACGAGATCACAGTCAACCACAGTCAATTCCCTGTGGTGGTTGTGACCGCGTAACGTCTGATGGGGGGAACAGATGTTCCCCCCAGATGTTCGCCAAGGTCAATCACGATGGGGAATCACATTCACCACGTGATCGGCCGAACCGGCGGGGCCGGCAGTGATCGCGTGGTGAAGGCGATTCCCCGCCACGATGAACCGAGCCGTCACGTCAGGACGGCGGCCACGGCCCGGAATCCCCGCAGGGATTCCAGCCCGTGGTCAATTCGGGCGGGCGCTGCGACCGCATTGGTCGCGGCACCCGCCCGTCTCCCTGGAGGGCGGGCAGCAGGGGAGCGTGGGGGGGGCGGGGCCGTGCGGCCGCACGTTACACCGCACGGCCCCGCCCCCTCCCCGATTCCCCGCTGGGAGCCCCCAGCACGTGTTAGGCCGTGACGCGGTGGCCCCGGCGGGGGATCAACAGATTGGTTCCGTGACAGGGTCACTTGGCCCCGTCACGTCTGAAAATACCCATTGAAATAGTCAAGAAAGAAATGCTGGCTATTGCACTGTTATTGTTGATCTTTTCCCTTTAAAAAAATGTCCAGCTTCCTATTTGTTGGCTTTTGGGGAGAGCTGATATGAGTACTCACAAATACAGGTCTAAGTCATCAAATTTCCGATCCCCAAATCGACGCGCAATGCTCAGGTGCTAATCGATACCCAATTAGTGCCTGATCTCCCAGAATATCAATTTTCGGTCCCAGAATATCGACTTCCGGTGCCGATTTTTCAAGTTTCCAACCCAATTCTTTTTTGGTTTTCTGTCTCAATTTACCAATCAGTAACATCGGTAATCAGGTAGCCTGTTGACTACCTGGTAGGATACTCAACAATGTAGGTATCGCCCATGGGTAATGGGCTTTTGTTTTCTGATTTTGTTTTGGTCAGTGCCTGCAGTTGGGCAGAAGAAGAAGAAGAAGAAGAAGAAGAAGAAGAAGGGGTAACTTGCATCCCACCCTATCCAAAGAGGCTCAGGGAGGCTCATAATTACCCAAAAAACCCACAAAAAAACTCACCCAAAAAAACAGCAACAATGTAACAAAATATTTTTAAAACCATCATATATTTGTCATATAACGCTATCTGTCCCCAACCCCCACCTCACCCCAGCCCCTCCTACAGCCCTGCCCCTCCCACGAGGGAATCCCTTTCCCCCCCACTTCAGACCTAATCTTCTCAATCAGCCCAAAGCTCTCACTCTCAAAGAGTGAAAAGGTACCACTCTGGTAGTGCTAAACACCAGAGTTTATAAAAACTAGTCGGGACTAGTTTCTCCATGTGAAAATGCCCTGAGTTGTGGCCATTCCCTCCCAAATCCCTTACCGTTCCATCCAGTTCCCAAACCACAGATTATAAAACAGCAAGTTAATATCACAGTTCACCTTCTCCCCCTGCCTACGTCAGACCCCTGATGCTTCCCAGCCTGTACATCTCCCTGTATTAGAGTCACTCCTAAAACCATAGAGTTGCAGAGTTGGGGTGACCTTAAAGGCCATCTAGTCCAACCCCCACCCTGAGGTAGGATCCCCTCTATCTGCAGCATTCCAGACAGATGCCCATCTTGCAAACCTCCAAGGAAACTACACACTGCTGAACTGTTCTCATGGAAAGTTTCTTCTCTCCTAATATTTATCTAAACCGACTTTCCTGCAGTTTAACTTTGAACCCATCTCTTCTTCTCCTGTCCTCAGTGGCGACAGAGAACAAAGGGTCTCCATCTTTTTAACAGACTTCTTTTTTGATATTTGAAAACAGTCCACAAGGTTCGAAAGGATGCAAAGAGCTTTTTTTCAAACCAGTCAATCCAGTTTAAACTCCTGGCCTGTGCGGAACCACCATCATTTCCTCTGCAAAGCATGAGCTTGTGGCTTCAGGACAGGGCAGGTATTACCCTAAAGGTAGCAAAACGCAGTACCTGCTTCAGCTGTGCTCCTGACCTATCATGCAAAAGCAAGGCAGTCTGGGGTGCAGAAGAGAGTCCTCTTCTTAATTTTGGCTCCTGGCAGCCCTCACAGTTCTCCCTCCTCATCAGCTGTTTCCAGTATCAGTCTGTGGATCCCCCACCCACCATAACCAGGTGCTTGGGCTGGCTCCAAGCACGCAGCACAGAGACATAGGATTTATTTTCAATGTTTCCTTATTGAACTGCTCCTCACCTTGGACTCGGCTGAACTCCTAGGCAGCCACGTGCAAGGAGGCTTAATGGCCTGTGCCAAAATTAAACAGCCAACTCCCCAACTGGGGAAGGCGCCGAGATGCAACCAGTACCGGCTGCCGGCACCATACCTGTCCCCTCTGAAGTTCTCTGATTTTCCTGAAGTCGCACATAGAATCAGAGAATTGTCAGGTTGGATGGGATCTCCAGAGTCCCCCAGTCCAACCCCCTGCTCCAAGGCAGGAGATTGTCTACCTACAGCAGCGCGGACAGAGGCTCGTCCAGTCGGGGTTTGAAAACCTCCAAGGAGGGAGATTCCCCAACCTCCCCCAGCAGCTGATTCCATCCCCCGACAACTCTCACCATGCGGAAGCGTTCCCTAATATCCAACCAAAATCTTCATGGCTACAATTTAATCCCATTCCCTCTTGTTCTGTGGCTTCCTCTCTCATGTCCTCCCCTTAGTCTCCTTTTCTCTAGGCTGAACATCCCCAGTTATTTCAGACATTCCTCCTCAAACTTGTCCTCTAGATCCTTGATTGTCTTTGTTGCCCCCCTCTGAATCCTCTCCCATTTGTCTATCTCCTTCTTGAATGACGGTGGCCCAGACTGGACACAACACTCCAGGTGAGGTCTTGCATGGGGCAGTACCACACACCCCGGGACCCACATTCACTGCATTTCCCCCCATTGCTGCCCACACGGGTCGCTGCACACACCCTGCCCACAGCAGCGCCTACTCCGTCCCCAGACAGTAGGATTACCAGCCCTTGCTGGAATCGTTTCTGGACACTTTTCCTGGAAGAGTGGGTCACTGAGCCATAGCAGAGCCCAGCCCCCATCCGGCCCTGGGCAGTGGGTTGAGGCTGCTGCAGGAGCCGTCGCAGCGGACGTACATATCCCAGTAGGAGAGCTGCATCTCTGGGCTCCTGCTCTCTTATACCAGGATCTTGCTGAAGGTTCCCATGGTCAGGACCGTGTCCCGAGGTGGAGGTGGAGGAAATGTCGAGACTAGGCCTAGAACCTGTGCCGGGGCTGGGTTCTGTACCTCCCAACCTTTCCAGCAGCCAAAGAGAGATGAGCTCCGCCCCTTGACCAGTAAGCTCCACCCCTCTGCCAATAAACTCCGCCCCTCACACATTTACACACACCCACCCCTCACAACATTCCACGTGCAGTGCACACAGGGACAGATGCTCTCCTGCTTCTCATACCACTGAGTTTCTTGTCGTTCCATCCTCCATTTGCCTCTCAAGGGCTTTTCCTGGGCTTGAATCCTGGCCTTTTTGTCTCTCCCTCCTGCAAAAGGAACTTTGACCCTCTGAAAGAGGGACAGTGGGACTCAGCACCCAAAGAGGGACTGTCCCTCCTGAATAGGAACTGTTGGTAGTTAGGCACACATGCACATGTGCACACACTCACACACACTTTCACAAAATGCGTCTCCCCCAGGGGGCCGCATTCTGATCACACAGCCTTTGGCTCCCCATCTCCAGCCTTGCCACGCCTCCCAAGTTCCGGATGGGCTGCCAGCCAGGATAGACTTTAAGTCCTGTCCCCAGTGGACAGAGAGAACGACTGGGCCCCGTTTTGCTTCTGACCCCCTTTTCTACGTATCTGAGAACGGTAACACCTCTCCAGAGCTAAAACTGGAGACTGAATTTTCCCACTCGATTCTGACATTTTGATTTCACTCATGACGCCGAACTTGCCCAGTTTGTCCCACCCAAACAAGGCCACGTCCCGTGGCACCGGGCTGGCCAGATGGGGATCGCCCCTCCTCCCCTGCTTTCGTTCCCATTGACCTTTCTCCAGCAACCACGATAGATACTTTTTGACAATGGGGGGATCTCCTGAACACCTTGAGTCCTCTGGTCTGTGGCTAATGTCGGAGCCTGGCCGTCAGCAAGAGGCTGTCAGTGGGAATTACGGGGAGGAGGCTCCAGCCACCGCGATGCTCTTTCTGCTTGAGCACTCCCTGCAAGAAAAGCAGCCCTTGTTCTCCACCCTCCATCCCTCATTCTCCAACCCCACAGGATATCAGTGTCTCCAAAAGGGACGGAACTGCTCCAGCCCCCTCCAGTCTCTAAAATACAATCCTAGAAAACTGCATTAAGACACACACTTCTGTCCTTCTTAAACGTCCCCCACCCCAAACACACCCACACTAGCCATCCCTGCTCTCTGCCCAGAAGCATTTCACACACACACAAATGCACACATATGTCAATCTTTTCTCATAAAGATTAGGTTGTCGATACATAAAGACAAAGCCCTTTTTTACACAGACACTCTAACACCGATAAAATGGGTGTTGCATTTTATTATACATGGTACAGGGCAACACTGCAGCCCTGCAACATGGACCCTTTTCAAACGAGATGCCTCCACCCAGTTTCGTTGGGTGGAGGCGTCCGTGTAAACACCGTGGACTGTGGTTGTAGGTGTGTGCATGCTCCCACGCAACACCCATCTCCACCACCCCCACCCACGGAGCAACACCCACCACCCGTAGTGTTCACACAGACGCCTCCACCCATCTCCACCCAGCAAAATGCACCCCACCCACCGCCAGCAGTGTTCACACAGATGCCTCCACCAATCTCCACCCAGCGAAACTGGGTGGAGGCATCTCATGTGGAAAGGGCCCATGTTGCAGGGCTGCAGTGTTGCCTTGTGGGTGCCCTGTAACATGTATAATAAAATGTAACACCCATTTTATCGGTGTTAGAGTGTCTGTGTGAAAAGGGCCTATTATGCGTGTGCACCATTTTTTTTTCAATGCTAGCATTTGGGGGTGGGTGAGCGGGTGTTTGTGCACATACATTTTTCCAGGCTTGTGAGTATGTGTATCATGGAGATTCATGTCTTCCAAGACTGGTGTGTGGAAATCCGTGTGTGTGTGTGTGTGTGTACGATCCAGATCTTTCAAAGCTGGTGAACCCAAGCGGGGGCAGGAGGGTTGCATGTACATTTTTCAAGGCTCCTATGAGTGTGAGAGGAAGCTTTTACCAGCTGCACAAGTCTGCTTCCTTGTCCTTTTCCAACAATATATATTTTAATTCCCTTCAACAGAAGTTCCCTGCCCAACAGAGACTATCACACGGCTCGCCTAGCAGGATTTTTGCAAGATTCATAGTTATATTATACAGACAGAAAACCCCCCCCTCACATTCCCATCCTCAACACACACACTCAAACAGCTCCCTTCTTCGAGTGGGGTTTGACTTTTTCACCAGAAGAGCCAAGAGGTTTCCATAGAAACATGAAGATATCTGGGGTTCATACCCGCCTAGCAGTTGCTGGATTCTGACTACGTTTCCGTCTGTCGGACAGCAGCCTATGACAGCCCTCACCTCAGCCCTATTACTGTCCTACCTGAGCACCTCATAGTCTTCATGACTTGCCCTGTGAGACAGAAGAGGGTTACTCTCCCCATTGTACAGAAATGGGAACAGCAGCTCAGTGAGACTAAAGATTTGCCTATGTGGCAACCTGGGATTTGCTCAACACAACGGGGCAAGAGATTTATGGGGTCTTACAACATGGACCCCTAGAGCAGGGGTGGGGAACCTCAGACCCGTGGGCCAAATGCGGCCCTCGGCAATTGCCTGGATCTGGCCCCTGGATCCAGTCTCTACCCCCAAGCACTGAAAACCTGAGCTCAGGAGAATGGAACAGAGAGGAGGACAGGCACCCATGGGTAGGGGACAGATCCACAACACAGATCCATGATCTGAGCCCTCTTTTTATTGAATACACCCATTAAGCGCCCCTACCCCCAACCTCTATGTGGCCCTCGGAGCTCGTACTCATTTTCAATGTGGCCCCTGGGACAGAAAAGGTTCCCCACCCCTGCGCTAGAGTCTAAGGAGATTGTCTTGGGACACTAGCCACTTGGATCTTTTAGCTCAGGAAAATAGCTAACCTGACATGTTTGCCTCCATGTGGCCCAACGCTGACACTAGAGGGGGACAGAGCGCCACAGCCGCCACATGGCCCAGTGCCACCACTAGAGGGGGACAGAGCACCACAGCCGCCGCATGGCCCAGCACCACCACTAGAGGGGAGGAGAGCACCATAGCCTCCACACAGCCCAGCACTGCCACGAGATGGGGACAGAGTGTCACTGCCTCCACGTGGCCCAGTGCCACCACTAGAGGGGGGGCAAAGCACCCCAGCTCCACGTGGTCCAGTGCCACCACTAGGGGGCAGAGCACCATGGCCTCCGTGTGGCCCCACACCACCACTAGAGGGGGGCAAAGCACCACGACCTCCACATGGTGCAGTGCCACCACTAGAGGGGGACAGAGCACCACAGCCTCTGTGTGGCCCCACGCCACCACTAGAGGGGGACAGAGCGCCACAGCCTTCGTGTGGCCCAGCGCCACCACTAGAGGGGGACAGAGTGCCACAGCCTCTGTGTGGCCCAGCGCCACCACTAGAGGGGGACAGAGTGCCACAGCCTCTGTGTGGCCCAGCACCACCACAGAGCACTTACTCTGCTCCAATCTGCAGACAGGGACTTTCCAGCCCAGGCCACCATTCACATTTAATGTCAATCGGGGGGGCTACATGTGTATTTTCCATGTCTGGAAAACTGAGGGAGCGGGAAGTCCATGAGATCAAGAGTAACCAACTGCACCAACAACTCTGATCAGAGTGTAGGGGCTGCCAGGCCAGATGAGACTAGCACTCCCTCCATTTCCCTAGCCTGTCTCAGAGCAGGCCTTCAGCCCACCCCCATGATGAACCGACTACAGCACTTCTAAACACCAACAATGCCCAGAGCTCAAAACCTCCCCATGGCAGCCATCCTCCCCCAAATGTTACATGAGAAGGGCCAGACTGAGGCCGTTTTTACACGAGCGGCAGGATGCAGTGCGTTGACGAATGCGCTTTCTGAAAAGCCCCACGGAGTGCATTTCGATGCACCAGAGGTAGCCGGTCGCCATAGGAATCACGGCTCACGCTGTCTTTTTGAAGCCACATTTGGGAAACCCCGATATTGAGGCTTCCCACTCATGTAAAATTGGCTTGAGTCAGACCAATGGTCCATCCAGCCCAGCATCCTGTCTCCGACAGCGGCAGCTACGATTGCTTCAGAGAAGTCCCCAACAGGTCACAATGGAGTGATCCACTCCCAGCCCCTACAGTCGGAGGGTCTCATCCCCCCACCAAGTTGACTAATAGCTATTGAAGGACCAGCCACTAAGAACTTATCCAATCCATTTTTGACCCCAGTTATGCTACCAGCCTTCACAACGTTCTCTGGCGATGAGTTCCACAAGTTAGCTGAACACCGAGTGAAAAAGGACTTCCTTAGATTTGACAGTTAGTTTCATGGAGTCTGTGGGGCGTTTATCATTATTTCCCCCTTCTCCCGTTTAAATCAGTAACGCGATGCAGGGCTGGTTATTGAACCCTGCATTGCTCAATGATCGGAGACGCACGTGATTTCTTTTTCGTTCGTTTTTCCTAATGCAAGTTTCCTCCCCCTCCTGTCACATCGGCGAGAAGCCTCAGTCTTTTCGTACGGAAACCATTCCCGGCCCTTGGATCAATCATCTTTGTTGCCCTTCTCTGAGTCTTTCCCAGTTCTCTTCTAATTCTTCCTCTTTCAAACCCATTGACAATTTCACCAACGGAACTCAATTTCCTTGGCCCACAAAATCCAGCTTCTCACTCTTGGATTAAGTTTCCTCTTGGCTCGAATTCCCAAGTTGGAAGGAGCCGTTTGGATCATGTTGTCCGATTTGCTATTCAGATCAGGGACCACAGAAGTCAACACCTGGCCGTGGTTCCTTCTGATCATGTGTGTGCAATGGCACATGTGTGTGCTTGCGTATGTGCATCTGCTTGTGGCTGCTTGTCTCTGTTGGCTTGCCCACCCCAGCAAGGGATAAGAGGCAATTACCCCTTCACTTGCTCCCCTATCATTGTGTTCACACAACCAGAAGGGCTATGTGGCAGGCTGCTGCTAAGTCATTACAGGAGCTCAGACTCCCAGCACCCTAGCCACTAGCACTGGCTCCTGAATGAGAAGGCTAGTGACCAATTAGCTGCGACCAGTGCCTGATCAAGGGAAGTTGGAAAATGGTCATAAGAATGTTTAACAGACTCACCCATCAGCAAAAGAAGAAAGTTACAGTCATTATTTGTTCATCTTTGGTTAAGGATCCGATCATCCCATTCTCTTTAGGGGCCAGAACTCTTGGCATTGCAGAGCACCTGGGACCTCGCATCTTCATGAATATTACACTCCTTAAATGTTATACTCCTTGCCTCTCCCTCTGTTCCCCTTCCTTCGTTGCCACCCCCTACCCCCCCGTCTCTGATTGTAAGCCCTAGGGCAGGGACCATGTCTATTGTAAAGCGCCAGGTACATTGCTTGTGCTATATAAATGCTTATTAATAATAATAATAAAATAATAATAATAATACACTCTGAGCATTTCCTAGCAGCACGCAAGTCGCTTACAAAGGGTCCCGTCAAGAAGGAGCATTTCAGAGTGGGTGGGGCAGAGTGCTGGCCCCAACCCTGTACCCCTCACCCTGGACACCCTGCCTCCTTGCCCACGTTGGGGGAGGCAGGTGGCATAACTGGGACGTGAGCCCAGACCCACCACAAAAACTGAAAGGGGTATCCGTAAAAATGGGTCTCCCCATTGAATTGCGGTACCCTATTCGACTCAAACATTTCTGGTACTTTTCTGTCCCTGGAACGGTGTCTGGTTGGGTACCTGAGACCATTTTCATCCTGGGTTTTTTACTTCTGGTCCCAGATTTTTGGGGGGGGGAATTGGGGGGGGGGGGAGACTGGGGTAATTTCAGGTACTGAAAAACAAAAAATACCCTGGACTTTTTGAGAGCAGTGGTGTCGTGGCTCTGTGACGGTAAAGTGCTGCATAGGCCTAGTAGCACTATAGACATTATAAGTAGTAGAGTATTTGGGTACCCAAATGGTATTTGGATAGCGAATTGGGTATTCAAGACAGTGCCCCAAAATGTGGGTATTACCGTGCGTCCCATCAGTCTTGACCACCGGCAGAGGGTCCATTCATGGTGTCGCTTTTAGCTTTGGTTCAGTTCCCCAAAGAGATGGCTATCAACCAGGCCCATGCTGGCACAAGGGTGCAAGGGGCAGCCGGCTCTCTCATGAATAACAGAGCAGAGCTATGCTCCCGCAACCTCCCACCCCTCTGGCAGCTGATTTATCCAAGTAAGATATTCCGATCTGACATCTGTAAAAATTAGCTGTTAAAGAGCCGGCCGCACCATCCATCGCCCGCTTTGGGTAAGTAAACGGGCACTGGTGTGACATCTCCATGATTGGAAGGAATTGTTATTTACTGGTGCCTGTTTGGTGGTGATTTTTAAATGGCCTAAAGTTAAACGCATTAGTGTTTTTCATTCCCTCGCTGCCCGAGGACGTCCTTGCGTTTGACGCTTGCTTCCCGGCCTCTGTCTTTTAAAAGCAATCCTTTTTATCATAAATGACTTCTCCCTCCCTTTTTGCCGAGTTTGGAAATCATCTACTTTGCGAGGCGCGGCTGAAGATACCAACCCACCATCGGAGTACAGTCCCGGCGGCACAAAGGAGCACCCGCCGTTTGATTTAATGGAAGGAGCTTGCCTGTCTTCTTTAATCATCATACTCTGTGGGCGGTGAGAGGAAGAGGGAAGCTGGGCTGGTGGTTAGGAGACTAGCTTGGAAGCTGGGAGGCTAGGGGACGGGGGGCGGCCTTCTCGGCTCTGCCACAGACTCCCTGAAAGATCTTGGGCAAGTCCTTCATCCTGTCTCCTCCATGGATTGGTCAAACATCAATTAGGAGAGTACTACCCTGTTCCTACTCTGTTCCTAACCCTTGTAAGGGGGGGTCTGGGGAGCCAAGGGACAGGCGCTCCCTCTCCACATGCATCCACACTAAACTGTTACCCCAACGCTCAGAACCTTGGACAGAGAGAAGCAGCCTCGGTGGCAGGAGGTGGATGGAGAGGTTTCTCCGTTTCTTTCTATGGGGGATGTTGAAGACTACAGGCCCAACACACCTGCCACCACAACATGCCAGGGCCACAGACTGGCGCAGCAGCACATAATTCCTGTACCTTCCCTCACCCCCATTTCACGGGCCACGGCATCCACTTCTCCTTGCACAGGGAGTAAGGACACAAGGATGGGTGTGAACAAGCTGGCCGCCCTCCTTCCAAAGCACCCTGTGCGCTAAACACAGGGGGAATCTCCCACACCCATGGACGGGTGCTGTGTGCTCATTCACACACCACACACACACACACACACACACACACTTGTGTTGCAGACTCACGCATTGCAGAGCTGCTGTGGGAACATCCATCAGTGCCATAAGCTATCTCACTCTCGCACACGCCTTATGACCTGTTGGGTACTTCTCCAAAGCGATGGTCAGTGGCCACTGTCGGAGACAGGATGCTGGGCTGGTGAACCATTGGTCTGGGACCAACTGTGTTCTTAAGAAAGAACAGAATGCCAGGGAGGATTTCTAACCCACAGGGATAGCAAAACAATGAACCAGGGAGTCCCCGATATTGGCAGATTTTTAAAAATAAGCTGGCTGAACCTTAGAGCTAAAACTAATATTTGTATGAAGATCAAAAAAAAAAACCACCACGATTCAAAAGTTGGTTTTGTTTCTGACAAAGAGGAAAGAATGGCCATTTTTAGATGGACTTGCCTGGGGAGTGGGTCCGTGTGAACCGCCACACACCGAGCATGTAGAGGCCTTCACACGGCAGCAGATGGGTGTGCGGTCAGTGTGTGACCGCACCTACGCACCGCCCGTTCCTGGACCCGCACAGAACAACCGGGAAAAACCTGGCTTGCTCCATGCAGGGGCATGGGTGGGCAGTAGGTGGGTCACAGGCGCGCACCTCCACCCACGCCACCTTCAGATGGGCGCTTGGATCCGTGGGGGATGGGTGGAGCTCTGTGGGCGCATCTCCTCTAAAGTGAGTTCGTTGCAGCCACCTTCATTTGCTGGAAGGAAGATTTATTGGGGCTGGATTATTTCTGTACCGGTGGGTAACTGGTGCACAAACTACAGGAGTGCTCGGATAGCTGTGTGCTACACAAAGAGAATCCTAGAATGATGGGACTGGAAGGATCATCAGAGGTCATCTAGTCCAACCCCCCGCCCCAAGGCAGGATATCCTCCGCCTACAGTAGCACAGACAGAGGCTCGTCTAGCCAGTTTTTGAAAACCTCCAAGGAGGGAGATTCCCCAGCCTCCCTGAGCAGCCAATTCCATGCACCAATAGTTCTCACCGTTAGGAATTTTCCCCTCCTACTTCATCCCAATCTCCCCGGCTGCAATTTAAACCCACTTCCTTTTGTCCTGCCTCCTGGGACAGTGAAGAACAGACAGTCAGCATCTTTTTTTGTGGCAGCCTTTTAGATATTGGTGTGATAGCTCAGTCTGCCATGTTGCATGCTGGGAGTTGTAGTTTAGGGGGTTTAAAACCTGGTTTCATGCCCCCCCCCCCTTTTAATCCTAGACGAAGGAGCAAACAAGCGAAACACTGAAATGACTAAACCCAAACAATCAAAATACCAAAATGGCGGAAGCAAAGTGCCCCCCAAGCAAATTAAAGAAAGAAGCAAATATCACATACTCAGATGATGACTGCTGGGATATTTACATTTGCTGGCACTGTATAAAGCAGGGGCCGGGAACCTCATGCCCGGGAGCTAAATGCGGCCTGTAGCTAGTTTTCATTGGCCCTTTAGCAGTTCCTGGATCTGGCCCCTGGATCCAGTTCCTACCCGCCCCTGGCACTGAACATCTGAGCCCAAGGGAAGGGAGCAGAAAGGAGGGTGCACACAAGATCCACGAACTACTGGACCCTCCTCTTCCTGAGTGCACCTCTTAAGCCCCCCTGCCCCCAATGACTCTGCAGTCCTCGGAGCATGGACTCATTTTCAAAGTGGCCCCTGGGAGGGGAAAGTTTCCTGACCGCTGATACAAAAATACTTAGTAATATTATTCAGCAGGACGAATATATAAATAGTCTTTGCAAACAGAGGATGAGGGATTATATTAACCGTAATAAGCCCCTGTCAAGGATGGTTCCGATTTTCAGTGTAGGGGGCCGGGGGGTAGACTAGTTAAAGCACAACTGGTTGTGACCTATAAAACCCTAAATGGCTTGGGCCCCAAGTATCTGAAAGACCATCTCTTCCTTCCTGTCCCGTTGCGGCCTCGGAGGTCAGCCGGGATCTCCCTCTTGCTCCCATGAAGTTCCTACAACAAGGGCACGCAGGGGGGCGTTCTCGGAGGCTGCCCCATGATTATGGAACTCCCTCCCCTTGGAGGTTCATCTAAGCCTGAGCCTGCTCGTCTTCTGGAAGCGCTGCAATAACGTTTTGCTTGGCCAGGCGTTTGGCAGGCAGGGTTGGGTGGGATGGGAGGGAGATTGGGGGAAAGGTTGGGGGGGGGGAGGTGTCAGGAAATTTTTTGTATACGTTGGGAAGGGCAGCATATACATTTGAACTCTCCCAGGCCTGTTTTATGATTCCGTGTGCAATCTCTTCTCAGTTTGGCCAATTCCATCTGCTAGCAATAGGCATCCAAACTGGGGGGGGAGGAGATAATGTGCGCACCCTGCTCCTAGCAACCCCCCACAAAAGGCTGCTTTCTTCCCTTGAGCCAAGTATCTTGTTGGTTCCTGATGAAAGAAAAAAACAACCAGCCCCTCAAGGTTGGCAGCTCTGGCAATGTGGAAACTGTGCCCAGATGCGCCATTCAAGAGCTTCCCACTGAACTGCTTGTTCCTCATTCACAGCTCCCCAGCCCACCCCGCAGTGCCCAGGTCAGGCCTATTGATGTCCTCCTTTTTGCCCCACTTCCTTCCTCTCCCTCGGTGCCAGGCGGGCAGGCTGCACAATTGCCTGCAAAGCAACGGGAGAGGAAGGGCCTCCTTGTCTTCTGGCTTGGCTGCAGCCTCCTCCGAGCTCCCGCGCTGAACCCTGTCCCAGAGTCACTCCATGGGAAAGAGTTCGTTCACGTCGGATTCTGAATGGGTTCAGTGTTTGTAGCATCACAGCAACCATCGTCCCAGGACCTCATTATCCCAGTGGGCTAGCAGTGCCCTCTCGTTTAGACAGGAGTCTAAACAGAGGCACAAAGAGTGGGGAGAGAAGAACCCAGGAGTCCTGGCACCTAGTCTTCCTTCTCTGCCCACCCGGTATTTAAACTCATAGCATCCAGCATTTGCCTCCCTAAAATCAATCCCAACCTTCCCCCTTCACATCCAACGTAAACTCCTTGTCTTCATCGGCGTCAAGGCTCTCAATCCCTCTCATCTCTCTTCACTGCATTCCCACATGGGAGCCTTCATCCTCCTCTGCCACCCCATTCCCCCACCCCAGAGTCTCCTGTTCCCTGAACCATCTTCCCCCCCTTTCCCTCCAGCTGCCCCCAATGCCTGGAGGAGCTCCCTCCCTGCTCACATACGCTCTGCTGCCTTCCTCCCAATCAGTTACCAAAATGACTGGATTCACACTGTTACCAAGGTCCCATTATTTCATTTTGTGCCTTTTTTACGATTTCCCTGCCCATTTTCTGTTCATCTCTTGATGGTCCCATGTTGGAAAGACACTAAAACGGTAAATATTATCAAGTCGGGATGGGTCGGTAAAATGGTAAAATGCCAAGTTGGTAACTCGGTAGCAGTAATATTCCATATTTGGGGTAGTCATGTACCTGTTTCGGTATTCTGGTACCGACCGGGGACCTGAAATTTGGGGTATTCCCCCATCCCACCGCTGCCAGGGAAAAAATCAGTTCTAGCCCCAACTCTTGTCAAGGGAGAGACTGGAACTGAAGCAGAGCAACAGCAGTGATGGGGGCTGGAAGTAGGGCCAAGACAGCTGCAGTAAAAATTAAGCTAACCCACAGTAAGCATGCCCTCCACGCAGGCTGTCACACCTCCAGCAGGTGCATGGCGCTTTGCAAGAAAGAGCTGATAGTGGTCCACTGGGTGAGAAACTTTGGAAACGGCTGACTTGCAGTATAACTAGGCCTATTCCCTCCTATCCACATCTTTCATAGTCTTCATAGCAAGACTCACCAACGACTTGCATCAACTATTGTCACACAGAGAGCCAGAGTAGCCTAGTGGCTAAAATGTTGGACTTATACCTAGGAAAACACTAGGGTTCAAATCCTGCCTTGCAGAGACACCTTGGGCAAGTTGCTGTCTCTCAGTCTCAGTTTCTCATCTGTACAATGGGAATAATAATGACCTACCTCACTGGGTTGCTGTGAGGGATGAACTGGATAAGGATTGTAATCCATTTTGAGCAGTGAAAGTTCTGTGGAGATGACTTTGAAACAGAAGCTG
Organism: Sphenodon punctatus; assembly: GCA_003113815.1. NCBI lineage: Eukaryota > Metazoa > Chordata > Lepidosauria > Sphenodontia > Sphenodontidae > Sphenodon > Sphenodon punctatus. The sequence goes on from QEPC01010893.1 coordinate 4,806,314, forward strand.
GTGGACAGCCATCTGTCGATGAGGCTGGTAGCTAGCTGCGGATTTCCTGCACTGAGCAGGGGGTTAGGCTAGATGTTCTCTGAGGTCCCTTCCAACACGATGATTCTAACCATTAATAATTTATCATAAATACAGTGCTATGGGCTCAGTGGCTGCATTTTAGCAAACCCCATTTCCAGCACTGAGAGGGCTACTAAAACATTAGGACTATAAACACACACACATACCCCACAAATCCACCACACTTCTGAGTTAGAGGGAAGTGGTGGGGGAGGCTTCCATTTGATTTTGGGGAGCAAGGTTTAGGTGGGCCCTCAGCGGTGCAAAACCTCTGACAACAAAGAGGAAAGAGATGGCGTGACATCAGGGCGAGAACCTCCAGCCACATGGATGCGGAAAGGCTGAAACCAACAAACCACTTGGCACAGTTAGTTCCCAATCCTGCCTAAGTCGCCAACTCCTTAGCCCAAACAGGACAGCATCGATTTCAGAGGACGACCCCACAGCTGTGCAGGCCTGTCCCTGTTGTTCCCTGCGTCCTCAGGAGCCTTTGGAATCACAGGGCTGGAAGTGGGTCCAATCCCCTCCCCCACCCCAGACTAAATAAATTCTCATTAAAATTAAGCCGGGAGTGGGGAGTTTTGTGCCTCCTGTGGGTCACGTGGAAAATGAGGACCAGCTCGGTGGGCTGGATGGGGTGGATGGAGTAGGGGGTGCGCACAGGATGGGGGAAGGAAGAGGAGACTCTAGATTGTGGATCTTTCTTATTTAATTAATTTATTTATTTATTTATTTATTTTATTTCACCATTTTTCTCCCCCACCCCCTCCTACTCACAGAGCAACTCGGCGTGGCTTACAAGGCACATAAATAGCAAACATAGTATAATAAAAATAACAAACACACAAAATATAATTAAAAACATTCAAATGCTAAAAATAAGCTAAAAGGGCAGAACCCACCCACCTCAACTCACCCNCAGGTCTTACACTGTCTTTGGAAAGAGGGGAGGTCCGGGGCCAGGCCGGCCTCCATCGGGAGGGAATTCCACAGCCTGGGAGCGGCCATCGAGAACGCCTTCCCCATCGTCGCCACCCGAGCAACCCGGGGGACTTCAAGTCGGGCATCCCCGGCCGACCGCAGGGGCCGCAATGCAATCCGGGGCCTGAAGCGGTCCCGTAGGTAAGCCGGGCCCAGGCCATTCAGGGCTTTGTGGGTCATTACCAGCCCCTTGAATTGGGCCCGGAAGACAATAGGCAGCCAGTGCAGGGAACGAAGCACCGGTGTAATGTGCTCGCGGCGGCCTGTCCCCGTTAAGAGACAGGCCGAGACATTCTGCACCAGCTGCAACCTCCGGACCGTCGCCCCAAGGGCAGCCCCACGTAGAGCGCGTTACAGTCGTCTAGTCTAGAAGTAATAAAGGCATGGACGATGCAGGAGGGGGATACACCCCCCTATCCCTCAGTGTGTGTCCGCATCGCTGCTTCCTTTCCATGATGCTCAGTCTTGGGGGTACAGGCGGGGCAGATCCAAGGACTGGGGAAAAGTCAGGGGGGAAAAACAACCAAGCTGCAAGGCAGGTTTGGCTCATGGGACAGAGGTTCTCCCCGCTCCCCCTGACAGAGCAATATCAGGCCTATTTTTAAAATAAATAAATAAATAAATAAATAGGAATAATGAATTTATTATTTATTATTATTATTATTAAAACTTCCAGTGGGGAAGATTCCACCACCTCCCTTCAGAGCTTGTTCCATTTCCTACTCTGGCCATCAGGAAGGTTTTCCTAGGACTTAACCTAAATCTGTCGTTCTGCAAATTAAATCTATCGATTCTTGAATTATCCTCAGTGTTCCTGGAAAACAGTCAGTCTCTATCCGCTTTACAACATCGATTTGCGTGTGGAGAAATGCAGGTAGCCTGTTCCTCCCCTTCCACTCTGCACCCCCCACCACCACAAAGGCCTTCTTTACTCTAGGGACTCTTCAACTTTTCCTCAGACATCTTGCTCCCTAATGCTTTCCACCTCATGGTTTCTCTGAATCCAATACATCTAGCTTAGAACAGAAACGCGCCCCCCCCCCCCCAAAACCGGTATACCTATCAAATTCATGGTACTTGATTCAACTTTAAAAATTCAGGTACTTTTCGGTACCCGAAATGGTGTCCAATTGGGTACCCAAAATAACAAAATACAATTTTTGTCCCAATTTTTCGACTTCCAGTCCCAGATTTCAGAATATTGGGAGGGAGGAGGGGTATTTTCAGGTAATTTCAGATACTCAAAAGTCACCCAAAAAAGCCAAAATTTCTACTTTCTGGGTACTCAAATGGTATTCAATGTAAAAAATCCGGTACCCGGAATCCGATACCCCGGACCGGATTACCGGGTCGAATCCGATAATGCCGGTACGCCCGGTACCGGCATTATCGGATACCGGATTCTACTGGTTTCCTTCGGGTACCGAAACCCAAATGCAGGCGTTCCGCGCAGGTACCAAATGAGGTCCCCTGTTTAAGCTCTCCTCTCAACTAGCTCTTTTTAGAAGCACTGGGTCCTACGCTGAGGAGAACACACCAGACCGGAGGTGAGGCAGTCGCTAGCATTATGCTGATTTCCTAACGGGTTTCTGGCTGCTGTTTCTTAGCGAAATACAGTTGTTGTTTTGTTTTTTTACAAAATAGTAATTCCATGTCATATGGTGAAATTTCTCTACACTACAAGCAGGGGTTGCAACCACAAACCACTTACTCCAGAGTAAACCCTATGAGCATCCGATGGGTTACTCCAGGGGAAACAGTTGTTGGGTTGCCGGGTAGGGATTCCTGCTGCAGAAAACTTCTCTCTGGGTGTTAGCAGACCAGAGAGTAGCCTGCAACAGGCCACATCAGATGAGTGGCCGCATGCCCATCTAGTAGGAGGGCTGCCAGATGTTCACCTGCACCTGCAACCCCCCCGCCTCACACACACACACACTTTGCAGCCCCCACTCACAGCATTGTCCCAGCGAATGTGGAGCCGGCTGTGAAGCGAGGGTTGGCTTAGGTGGGCAAATATGTGCCCCTGTGACTACTACCCATCTGTTAAGCTGCACACAACTTCTGCACACATCCAGTCTGCCAGGACCATAGAGTCCTGAGCAGACTGTCTAGAGCGGCCCAGGGAGCCTCCACTCTCGTTCTCACAGGCGCTGTGCCAAAAAGGCGCTCCAAAAAGTGAAAAATAAACAAGAACACGGATGAAGACCACAGTGGGAGGCGGCTTCCCACATCCAGGGTTCACCACGGCTACATGTCAGGGGGGAGGTGTGGGGCGGAGCATGGCACCTGCCCATCTGTGCTGTTCGTCGCAGAGATCCTGCGAGTTGCAGCGGTTGTGCGCGGCTCTACAGAGCGCCCGACCCCGTGGGCTAATCTCTCATTAACACTCCTGCCTCCGAATGCCCAAAATATTCCAAATTCATGAGTCAGACCCCTCTTTTCTTTTTAAAAAAAATCATGGGACTTCTAAAATAATCAACATAGCGCTTTCCCTGCGCTGTTGAGTTTGTGAACGGTTGGGTTTTCAATGCCACCTATTCAAATCTGCCCTTGGCCACCGCAAAGGTGAGGAACTTCTGAAAATAGAGGTGCCTACAGTTTCAACTTAGAGAGTTTTAGGAAAAAGATTCATAAATCCAATGGGCATAGGAGGCATTGGCTGCTCCCAATGGGTTTTAGCGTAAGATTTTATTCCAGGAATTAAAATATCCCTTTCCTTGACTGTGAAAAAGTTGGTTAGTCCAGCCTAACTTGCAAAGAGAAGAAGTCCATCCACAGAGGGTCTCTGTCTGGGATTGGAATGATCAGGCAGGGGTGGGAAGCAGCTCTTTTATATTCAACATGACCTACATGGGTCATAAAATTGTCTCCCCAACCTCAGACTCCAGACAGTGTCATTGTGCTCCCCCGACAGGCAGCTGGTCTCCATGCTTTCAGGATTTGGGGAAGGGTGGGGGAAGGGGTCAGGGAGGGGGCGTAGGGACCAGAGTCGAGCCGCAGAGCAGCTGGGACAATATTCAGAAAGGCCAGGCTGCTTTCAAGTTGAGGTAGCAGAAACTGGAGTCTGAGAACTCAAACCCGCAACTCATAACAAGGAAGCGAATTAGTTATCGGGAAAATGAACCTGGGGTTGGGTGGTTCCTGCCATCCCTTCGAAACCTTTAAATCAAGACAGCTGCTCTTCCAAAATAGACCCAGTCTCGCTTGCCTAGAAGGCGCAGGGATCAATAGGCAAATTACTACAGCCTGTGTTAGGAGCAGAGATTTTTTAGGGAAAGAAGGAACCATTTACAATTCACCCAGGCCATCCCCCTACCTGTAAGCATGGCCAATTCTACCTAAAAGTTGTATCCTGATCAATGTTTATTCTTAAATGCTTCCAGTGATGGGGGACTCCCCATCCTCTCTTGGGAAGTCAACCCAAAGACGAATTGTTCTGATGTCAAGAAAATGTTCTGTGATCTTTAACCTAAAAATCTTCAGTTAAATCCTTCAGTTCAAGCCCATTTCCACTTCCCAGTGGCCACAGGAAACAACTGATTCCCAGACTTTTACAGATACCCAACTGATTACAGCTCAAGAAACCATTACTTGACGCTGACTTCCCTGCCAGCTATCGGCCTGTCTCTAACCTTCCCTTTTTAGGGAAGGTTATTGAACGGGTAGTTCCAGGGGCCTCTCAACCATGTCGGTTACCTTGATCCTTCGCAGTCTGGCTTCCGTCCGGGGCATGGCACTGAGACAGCACTTGTGGCCTTGGTAGATGATCTTCGCTGAGAAAAGGACCGGGGTTGATGGACCCTATTGGTCCTTTTAGATCTGTCGGCAGCATTTGATACCATTGACATTGACCATGAGATGTTGGTGACGCGCCTGCGGGACAGTGCGGGGGTGGGTGGGATTGTTCTTGAATGGTTCCGCTCATTCCTGACCGGAAGAACTCAGCGGGTGGTACTCGGTGATTATTTTTCATCTTACTGAGACCTCCCGTGTGGGGTTCCGCAGGGTTCGGCTTTGTCCCCTCTCCTGTTCAACGTGTAGATGCAACCGCTCGGCGGAGTGGTCAGAGAGTTCGGGGTGAGGTGTCATCCGTATGCGGATGACATCCAACTGTATCTCTCATTTTCAACTGATCCAGGCCTGGCTGTCTCGGTGCTTACCCGGTGTTTGGCAGCTGTGGGGGACTGGATGAGGGCTAATCGACTGTGACTGAATCCTGACAAGACAGAGGTGATGTTAGTGGGTAGGTCAGCGGAGTTGACAGCTCCATCGATCGATGGGGTTTGTCCTCTGCTGACATCCCAGGTACGGAGTCTGGGGGTGCTCCTCGCTGCGCAGCTCCGCCTGGATCTCCAGGTGGAGGCTGCGGCGAGGGGTGCCTTCCGCCAGTTACATCTGGTGCGGCAGCTTCGGCCGCTGGTTTCGGTTCCGGACCTGACCATGCTCATCCACGCTTTTATTACCTCGCGATTAGACTACTGCAACGCGCTCTACGTGGGGCTACCCATGGTGACGGCTCGGAAGCTGCAGCTGGTGCAGAACGCAGCGGCCCGGCTCTTGGTGGGGTTGGGCCGCTGGGAGCACATTACTCCAGTGCTCCAATCCCTGCACTGGCTGCCAATAGTCTTCCGGGCCCAATTCAAAGTGTTGGTTTGAACCTATAAAGCCTTACACGGTCTGGGCCCTGCTTATCTGTGAGACCGCCTCACTCCTCGTGTCCTGGATCAGCCCCTACGGTCATCTGGGGGTGCACTGCTGGAGGTCCCCCGGGTTTCCCGGGGGGCCACGCAGGGCATGGTGTTCTCGATGGCCACATCGCGCCTTTGGAACTCCCTCCCGGTAGGGGTGTGTCTGGCCCCGGACCTTCCAGCCTTCCGTAAGAACTGTAAAACCTGGCTGTTCCACCAGGCGTTTGGTGAGGGAGAGGGGTACGGGTGGGTGAGGTTGGGGAGGGAGGAGGGGGGGGGTCTAGTTGTTTACTTTTAGGGTTAATGGTGTTTTATGATGTTTAAATTGTTTTAAATTGTTTTCATATGCTGTTGTTAGCCGCTCTGAGCCGCTGAGGCGGGGAGGGCGGGATATAAATCTTGTTAAATAAATAAATATTCCCTCCCACCATCTTCTCAACACACCCAGTCCCCTCCATCTTCCCACATGGGTCTTGCATAAAGCTGAAACGGGTACCTGATTTGGTTCCTGTGAGCAGCAGCTGTAGGTTCGGGTACCATTTCAGGTATCTGAATCAGTACCCAAATACCGTTCGAGTAATTGAAAAAAGGAAATTTCTGCTACTGGTTTTTCAAGTACCTGAAATAGTCCAAAATACCATGAAAAATTCTCAAAATCCAGGATGAAATTGGGATGAAATAAGTATTTTAGTATACCGGTTGTCAGTATTTTGGTATAACAGTTGTCATTTTGAGTACCCAATCAAAAAACTGTTCTGGTTCCAAAAATTACCCAAAATATTTGGATCAATTTGGGTACCGGAAATTCTACATGTATACCAATTTTTGTAGGTACTTGTTTCACCTCTAGTACACGCTCAAACTCTTTATCATCTTTATTACTCTTCTCTGAACCCTTAAGATGTGGCTCCCAAAACTAGACGCCTGACCCATGCAAAAATTACACCCCCTGTCCTGCAGACGCAGCTTCTGCCAACACAGCCCCAAAACGGCATTAGTATTTTTTGCAAGAGCACCACATTGCTTGCTGTCATTGAGCTTGCACTATCACCCCCAGGCCCTCCTTTGCAGAGCAACTACCCAGCTGGTTGTGCCCTGTACCAGGCAGAGGGTCCAAGTAAAGGAATGTCATAGCATTCCCTTCTCACCTTAACGAACCTCTACAGAAAGGCAGTGTGTCACAGTGGATAGGCTGCCAGACTGGGGGACTCCAACAGCCTCAATTCACTTTCCAGATCTGCTCCCGAACTGCTGGGAGACTTGGACACATCATTTCCTCTCCCTGTGCCCCCATTTCCCCTCTGTATATTTAATCTATTCTGATTGTAAGCTCTTTGGGGCAGACCCAACCTAGCACAGTCTTCCTTTGATTCAAGACAGTCACGGAATGTTTTGACACAGTTACAAGTTTGCAAGGTTCTATTGTCAGTAGGGCAGAAAGGGGTTGGGGGAAAAACTATCCACGGCTAATATCCGGTGTTCTAGATAGCTTGGTGGCTATCCGGTAACAATCTGGTAACCGCAGAGGCTAACCACCAAACTGGAATCCCAGATATTACCATTTACTGGTTACCAGCGTTTACCAAATTACCATTTACTGGTTACCGAATTAATGCATAACCAGATCAGTCTGGACAGAGGTAGGGAGCATAAAAAAAGGTCAAAGGGCAATTCAACAGTAATTCTGTAAACAGTAATGTGATAAATGGTAGGGGGTAAAAGTTAATTCAGCTAACTGGTAAACTGCCAGATGCTAAATCCGATACTATCAGTATCTGACCAGATACCACAGATACCATAATATCTGCCCAAATACTGGATAATAGTGGTTACTCATTTCACCTGTAATGATTAGCTAGAACCGCCTTAAAAATGATACTCCACCCCCGCCACACCTGTTAACTTCCCTGCACTGAACGCTGAACTAAAAACATGGACTTGACTTGGGTCTTCAGATTGACTCTTTAGGCCCAGCATGTACACACACATGCTGCTCCCTCGCACCCAACCTTCAGATCCCTCCTGAAAACCCACCTCTTCCTCCAGGCCCTCCCCGACTCCTCACCCCCCAGAGATCACTCCGTGATGCTTCTCCTTATCCCGTCTCATCCCCCAGAATCCCCCTTCTTCTCCCTGTCACTAAGCTAAACACGTGCCCCACCTGCGACTTCTCTGCTTCATGGGTGTCTCCCTCTCTCTCCCTCTCTGTCCCTACTACCCTTGTCTATCCTAGATTGTAAGCCCCTTGGGGCAGAGACCGTTCAACACCAGGCCCATTGCTGGTGCTATATAAACAATACAGCACAGAGCCAGATTCATAACTATTCCAGGGCTCCAGTATAAGTTGGGAGCCTCTTAAGAATGAGTAGGGTTGCCACCTATGGACATTTTTAAGGAACACTTATGAAAAATACATGTTGGAGGGCCTGCGTTGGCACCTTAAGTGCCAATGAAGGCCCTGAAACATGTATTTTTCATAACTGTTCCTTAAAAAATTGCATAGGTGACAACCCTACTCTAGACGCTAATGCCTGTCCATACAATCATGACATGAGTCCCAGGGATTAAATGACCACTGCTTCTACATGAAAAAAAACATGTCTTCATGTGTGTTTTTCTCAGAGCCCAGCACAGTTTGAATAGCCACCATCTTCCCCCAGATGCTGGAGTCATGAGAGCATTCAAGGACAGTAAATCAGCATGCATGTTAACAACCCCAAGGCACCGACTTGCATTTCCGGACATCTTTAGGCTCTGCAAAATAGCCCATGATGGCTGAAATCCCATAATAAACCTGCAGCTGCCCACAGGGAATTATCATCATCACAGAGAAGCCAGACTCTAGCCACAGGTTGGTGGGGTGCAATGAGTGGAACTGGAGAAAGAGATTCAGGTGTACGGACATGTCATACGTCCCTTGCTGCTGACTGGATGTAAGACAAGACATCATACAGCGTGTCTTCACAGTGCCCAAGCCACTGAACAGCTGTTCAGTACATTCTGGAACCCTCATACATCTGAGCACCTCTCTAACCTAGACCAAATGCATGTCCACATAGAGGGAAAGTATGCCATTCCATTTCCAGAGATTAAAATTTATCCTTCCTTTCCAATAGTTTCTAACTTTCACCAAGCAAAATTGATCCAGTGGATATTTACAAGTTTTGCAGGAGGGCTGGGGAAGATGTACACAAAGCTCAAAACGGCAACATCTGTTCTATTGTTGAAACCTTTCACACAGCAGGGGAAATACTGTCGTCTCTGGTGGCAATTGCTATCTTTCTCCGGACAGGTTGAATCCCATACACACTAATTATTATTGTTGGATGATTGCTTAAGAACATAGCCTTAAGAATACACTTAAGAACACAATGGGTCAGAACAATGGTCCATCACACCCAGTATCCTGTCTCTGATGCTGGCCATTCTTGGTCGCTTTGGAGAACAAAGTACCCAACAGGTCATAATGGAGGGATCCATTCCCTGTTGCTCACTCCCAGCTCCTGACAGTCAGAAGCTGCATCCCACAACCTATCCTCTCCAAGCTCGGAGTGTCCAGCAGGATAAGAAACATTAGAACCCAGAGGGCCTTTCTTCTGAGCTGGTGGCTTGTTTGGATTTTTAAATGAGGTGACATGAAATTTATCCCATGTCTTTGCTAAAAAAAAAAAATAATTTAAATGATACCCTGAAAATTAAAACTTCACTTGCCAAAGTGCATACCTAAGAATAAACCTGGAAGATTTTTTTTTCTTCTGCCTAGATTGCAGACAATATGTTTTCTGATTGGTTGGTTTCCTGGAATAGACTCAGTTGCTATGATACCAAGTTTGCTTTTAACGAACTCCAGAAAATTAATGGCATTAGCAGATAAGTTCTTAAAGTGGAAACTATTTTAAGAATTCTCCCAGACACCTTAATCTGCACAAAGAGAGAGAGAGAGAGAGAGAGCACTCAAAAAATATGAATAACTAGAAGTAATGGGGGGGGGGGGAATAACCCTTTCCCGTACAAGGTCTCATTCCATCTGGGTCCCCCCGTGACACAGGACGGCTGGGATTTTTGCAAATAGTCTACACAACCTGCAAAGTTACCGATGAAGGAGATGGATGACGCAACAGTGCGAACAGCGCTCAAATATTTTGTGCTGTTCTCAAATTCCATTTTTAAATCAGACTGTGACCCCCCTCCCTTCCCTTGCGTGGCTTAGTGCCAACGTAACTGCTGAAGTAGGGGGAGACTTATGAGATCTATGTCAGTTTCACATTCCAGAGGGCGACACCCCACTTTGAGTAGAAGGATATAGTCGGGGGCCATGCACACGGCATTTCCTTTGTTCCCAGAAATGGGACAACACAGTGAACCCGGGCCCCTGGTCCTGGAAAATGCAGAATGGGAAAGGGTCTAGAGACCAGCAGCAAAAATGATCAGGGTTCTGGAATGACTTCTGAGGAGAGACTTCAAAGATCGGGGCTCCAGAAAGGAAGGGAGAAGATGTGATATTATTGGGTCATTTCAGACGTGCTGGGCCTCCAGGCCCAAACACGCTGAAGCCCGAACTGGGATTCGTCTCGGATCCTGGTCAGTGATGAAGCTGTCCGTTCTTTAGACATGCCGGCTTCCATCACGCTGGGGAATCTCGGAGGGGGCAGTGCACCAGGCGGCCACACGGCCCCGCCCCCCACGCTCCCCCAGCCGCCCGCCCTCAGCAAGACAGACGGGCGCAGCAGCCAATGCGGCCGCTGCGCCCGATCCCATACCGCAGTCGGGGCCACGTGCCGTGATGGGCCACGGTAACAGACGTTACTTTTGGCCCATCACAGATCGTGGTTAAGCTAATCACAGTTCTGGGGATGGGGCCAGCCTCAACCCCAGAACCGTGGTTAGCTTTGACCCCACCCCACCCCTGCCAGAGATTCACTGCGGTGAACATCTGGCGGGGCTCAAACAGACATGCAAGGGATCACAGCCACCACCCTGAATCCACTTTGATTCAGTGTGGTTGAAGGTGATCTCATCACATCTGAAATTACCCATTGTTTTATCATATAAAATAAAATAATAATAATAATAATAGAGCACTTTCAATGTTCAAAGTGCTTCACAGTCCTTCTTTAGTTCGTCCTCACAACTCTCCTGTGAGATAGATCACTATTATTTCCATTTTACAGATGAGGAACTGAGGCTGAAAGATAGTGACTCACCCAGCGGGTTTATGGCTAAGGCAGGATTTGATCTGAAGTCCAAGTCTCCTGGGCTAGGCTACACTAGCTCTCTGATAGAATTTTATGAGAAAGGGTTTGTAAAATCATGAATGAGAAGAAAGTGAGCAAGGAGCCATTATTTACTCTCCCTTATAAGATTTAATGAAATTTAACTGGCAGTGTGTTTAAAGGGGGGGGGGGGGGAAGTAGTTGTTTACAGAACTCATTGCAGTGGGATGTTGTGAAGGCTGACAGGTTCCAAAAAGGATTTGACAAACTCATGGAAAGTTTCATCCATCCAATGGCAACTTCATGTTCAAGGTGTCCTTAAACCTCTAGCTGTTGGAAACTGGGAATTAATGACGGGATAGTTAATCCTGTAGCTGAAATTCCAGATAGCTAATTTGGTAAGCCAATGGGTTAACCAATGACATACGGCAGCTGTTAACCAATGAAATGAAATACCGATTAATACCAGTTCACTGTTACTGCTTTACCGATTTTCTGCATTCTGTCATTTCTGTTTTACTTCCAGACCAAGAGCAAAGTGGCATCTAGTGGATTTGAACCGGTGATCCAATGGAAAACTGAGCTAAACTTGAAACCAGTGTCAAAAGGAGGGAGGATTAACAGGAAAATAATTATGGGTAAATGGAACTAGTCAGTAACCGTGGAACCGACACAATAAATGACACAAGGTGGTAACTCGGTTAGTCAGTTAAACCGTTGAATAACTAATGGATACCGCTCAGTACTAGATTGCTGTTGGTGCCGATTGGTTACTACACATCCGATGGTTACTGGTTACCACTCAGTTAACCGTTTCAGTTTGGCCTGTGGCTACACCAGCACTTTTCTCTGAAGCATCTAGCATCACGAGTATCCACTGATATCCAGTATCCGCTCGGATACCAAATAGAATCCAGTTAGCGTTCAGCGGTTAATCCAGTTAGACAGATTGTCCATTTACTGCAATTCTGCAAATTACCATTGACTGTATTACAATGTACCAAGTTACTGTTTATCGCATTACCATTTGCTGCCCGTAATTTTTTATTTTATTCCCTCCCTCCAGATCTGGTTTTAAGCACAGGAATGGTAACGTTAGGTTAGGTGGTAAGGTAATAATATCCAGTAACCAGGTTTGGCAGCTAACCTCTGTGGTAACAGTTAGTTACCAAATAACCAAACTAATGGGAATACTGGATATTAACCAACAATATTTATTTTTTTTACTGTACATTTCAGCATTAATCCAGCACCGGCCATTGTCAAAGACAGGCTATGAGGTTGGATAGACCATTGATCTGACCTGTGCCGGTGCAGTCATGTTCTTCTGCTTGAATTCAAGAGACAACTGGAGAATTTCAACTGATCCTATTGGAGTCAAGTATCATTGGGATTCAATGGATGGTGGGTGCCTAACCCCCATAGATTCTCCAATCAATGGAATATTCTGAAAGCCAGTTGGGTCAAATCCACTGAAATGAATGAATACAAGAATGCTTGTCTTGCCCTCAATTCTAGATGGCAAAGGAGCAGAAAAGGAGCAGGGAGAAATGTTCATTCTTTTTTTCTTCTGTACAGGTATTGCTTGTTTTTCAGATACTTTCCACAAACAAGACCAGCCTGTCCAGTCAAGTGGAAATCAAGAAACTGTTTTGAAAGGCCTGGCCTTATATTATTCTCTGATTGACGAACAACTCCCCATCAACACTAGCGGGCGTGCACACACACACACTCACTCTCCAACAGATTCATTGTGTGACTGGGCTTCCATTTTCAAACGCCATCGAATTCATCCTGCTTCAAAAGTGGAGCATGAGGCGAAGGCCGACTCCTGTTAGCAGATCAATGGGCCCCTTTGACGAGTACCTGTCGGCTGCCAGTGAAGGCCAACTAACAACACAGCACATCCGCCTTGTTTTCAAGTGCTGATGAGACAATGGGATGGGGACTTCAGTACACAATTCTAGCATTGTTACCATAGCTTTTTCACTCCCGACTGAAGCATCTTCCACCAGAAACCAACGCTCTTAAGAGACCACCCACCCATCGCCATAACCTCCTTTCCCTCCATCAGCCAAAGCCGGGAGAAGCCAGTCCCGCAAGACACATGCAACAGTCATCACTCTGTTGATCTGTCGCCTCTTTGGAGGAATGCTGAGTTAGTGAGTTAGCGATGGCAGGAAAACAAACACTACGCTGATGGCAGATTGCTTGCTTAAAGAACTGGCTGCTCCCCAGGATCTGGGCTGGTGTTGGGGTTAGGGGAGTTGAGGAAAACAGATGGACACCAACCATCGAATTGGAACCGAGTTCGAACTGGCTTCAGTGACCAACATGGGGGGCCCCAGACCCCCATGCTTCCCCCAGCCACCCCTCCAGTGGGTAATCCCACCCACGCCCTGCCTGCCCTTCCACCGTTTCTGCCAAGGTCAACCAAGAACACGCTTGTGTAAATTCCATCAGTGCACCACATCCGTACAGCAAAGGATGCACCGAGAGGCATCTTCGGTGACCACGCCACAACCTTCGAACTCCCTTCCTCTTGAGGTTCATCAGAACCTGAGCGTTTCCTGGGGGGGTGATGTTACTTGGCCAGACACAAGGAGCCAGCTATAGGGACAAGGGGTGCAACTGTCTTGGGACCCATATGCCTGGGGGCTCCCTGCTGCAGTTGCATTTCCTGCTGGTGGGAAGGGTAGCAGGGGAGACCCTCATTCCATCTTCTGCACCAGGGCTCTTTCTAAACTAGCCTAGCTACACCTCTGGCCAGGCATTGGATGGGCAGTGACAGAGCTTGTGGGTAGCTGGATCTGAAGGGAGTTTTTATATTTTTACATTTTTATTTTTTATTCTATTCTTATTTTTATGTGTTGTTCCCCCACTCTGAGCTTTCAGGATTGGGCAGGATAAAAATCCAAATATTATGAAGAATAGAATATTATATTAATTACGGGCAGCAAATATTATGAAGAATAGAAGGCACAAAGGCCTAGGTCGCTCTGAATTCACTCCCGGATTTCTAGATCTGTCCCTGGACAGGTCAGAGGTTGACAATGCTGTGAGTGGACAGTCCTCACTCCTCCTTCCTGGACTGCAGAATCCCCAGCTCTTGCCATGGGGAAACCTCTGCAAGTCCAGGACATTTGCAGCATCCTACAAAGCATTAGGAATTGCAGTCTTATGCCGCCTGCGGCTCCAATAAATGTAATGCCAGCCCTGGCCATGATTTCATCCTCACAAATTCCAAATGTGCCTGCGTTAAGCAGAATGGGGTTCAAAGCTCTGCCTTAAGACATCAAAGGAGTGGCAAAACTTTGGCCCCAAAGTCAATGCCCCCTGCTAACGACTGGATCATCTTGGCTCCCAACCAAACCCCTTAGAACTTCACCACCAAGCAGATGGGTGAGCTAAGCAGCAAACAGACAGAGAAGCATGTTCAACCCAGAATCCTCTTCTTCCTCAAACCAACCAAACAGCTTCCAACAAGAATGGCCGGAGACCAAATATTTAATGGAATAGGGGTCGTTCCGAGTTCTAGTATTACAAGAAAGGGTCAATAACAGCTCCCTGATTATTTATTTTGTATTGATTATTTATTTGAATTTATACCCTGTCCTTCCCAGAGGCCCAGGGCAGCTTACAATACAATACAGGGTGGATTACTTGCTCTGCAAGAAAGATTGGAGATCTCCATGGCTGGACAGACTCTCCACAGCAGGAATAATCGATGCTGCCAAATTTGCGGGGGAGGAACAGAAAGCCTCTCACTCCAAAGAGGAGACCTTCAAAGTCCAGCTGGATGAAGATCAGTCTGCAATGCTGAAAGTTGAGGCTGTCCTCTTTGGAGCAAGGGGTCAGACTAGATGACCCTTCACGTACCTTCCATATAATAATTCTGCTGAGCCCTTCCAAATTTCACCAAGGCTCTTAACCCTGCACCACTAAACCTCTGGCCACCTCCTTCCAAATTGCAACTTATTGATCGGAAATCAGTTCCCTTCCACCAGTAGCCACAGATCAAAACCTCATTTCCCTTCCCCACTCTGCTTAACGCAGGCACATTTGTAGGATTCACAGAAGCAGGTTACCCACCGCCACTTAGTGGGGGAATCTGGTGCCTTTTCTTACTTATTGTTTAGCTAGCACTTTCAGCATTCAAAGAGCTTTACAATTATTTATTCCCACCTTTCACTGAAGCATCACAAGCTGCCAGTATCAGAGAGAGAGACGGCCATGGGGCTGACTGAGCCTGGTAACCTCTGGGAGAACATAAACTCCTTGCTTCCTAATCCTGCAGCCCACGGTGCATCCAACAGGGATAAAATATACAATAAAAACCATTAAAAAACTAATAATACACCCCAGTCCTGATCTACCCCTGCACATTAAATGCCTGGCTGAGTAAATAGGTCTTACACTGCCTTTGGAAGATGCTCAAACTATAGCATAGGTGAACCTCCAAAGGAAGAGAGTTCCAAAGCCGTAGAGCAACCACCGAGAATGCCTCTGTGCCTGGGACGTATGGTTCTGGGCCAATGATGGAACTTGCAAGAGAGTGCTCTCAGCTGATCTTAGAGGCCACAGAGGGACATAAGGAGGAAGGTGGTCCTTTCGATAGGTAGGTCCAAGGCCGTTTAGGGCTTTATAGGTCAAAACCAACAGATAGATAGATAGATAGATAGATAGATAGATAGAATCCAGTCCTGTAACTTATCCATATAATTTACTGGATAGCATATTTATATAATTTGGGTATATATCTGTTTCTACACATATATACGCCTACACATGCACAATCTGGAACATCATATAGTTATACGTGCATATCAAAATATATACATCTAGCAATCTCCACGCTCGCATATCCTGTCCTCCTCAGTGATATCCATGGGTGTACCGATTCAGCCATGGCTGCATATGTTTAGACGCACACACCCCTGTCCCCAATCTGGATAATTCGGAGATGGGAAGATAGGCAGATAAAGGGGTACGGATAGCGATCGGCAGAGAAAATAAGGATTTTCCTGCGAAACGTCCTTCTCCAGTTGAAGTTTCTGTTTGATATTATGAACACTTCTGCCCAGAGGTGTTGCTTGGTTGGAATGGGCCCTTGGGGAGAAGATGGGCACCCCATTCCCTTTTTAACCTTGTTGGTACAGCTTCATCTCCTGCCTCCCATCCCCCCAGAAGCATAGGCCTGGGGACAGCTGCACCTCCAAGGTCTATAGAGATTGCCAAAATAACCACAACTTCTTATGGGGAAAGGGTTTTTCTTTGCAAACGGAGTCACTCTGTTTGAATCTGCATGAGATGATGCATTATTCACTAAGACATTCTCCCCTCTTCGCTCCTTGCCACCTTTCATTCAGTACAGGACCTCCTGTTTTTCTATTTAGACTGCACCCCCACCCAGTTCGAATGGACGACCCCAAAACGAAAACGATAAAGTCTTTCCTTGACATCAGCAGGCAGCCCAGACAATCACCTGATCTGAACAGGAAGCATCGCCGGAAAGCCAGGGCCAAGGCCAAAAGGAACGCCGAGGATTTTTCTGCGGCGCGTTCCACTTTCAATATGTCTCCTCTGCCGCCAAAAGGTGCCTTTGCGCCACCAATCATTCTTAGCGTGCTGCAATCCTTGCTGCCCTCCTAGCACACACGGGAAGCCGGGGAGCCTTGTCGAATAGCGAATGGGTTTTTACATTCGGTTCTCTAGCTTTATGATATCACATACACTCATACAGCTAGATAACCAAAGAGAAAAACCAATCCAGGTCAGTAGGCCCTCACACACAGACACACACACAAGTGCGCGTGTGCACACACATGCTGGGTCCTGAGAGCTGTTTGCCCATACGTGAGGATTTCTGTACGTAGATCCCATTGTCAGGAAATAGGAGGAAACCTCTGTATTTTAAGCCTGGCAGGAACTGAGACTGATTTCCTTATGTCAGGCAACCTATCGCAACACATATTCCACATGCATCCTAAGGCAATAGTCACACTGACACTCTCTCTCTCACACACACACACACCTCTCCTAAGGCAACACACTGCACACCCGTACAAGCTAAGGTTCACAGGCACCGTGCACACCTATCTTAAAGGAATACACACAGGCTACACACAGAGAAATGGTGCTTTATTTCGATACAGTAGTCTCTCCAAAATATTCCCTGCACTACCTTGCCCCCCCTCCATCCATCTTTCCCCCCCCTACCCCCACCTCCCAGATCCAAAATTTACCTCTGAATCCCCACACAGGGCCCTTTGCTGGCTTCTCACTTTTGTAATTACTGTAAATTACAGACACCAAAAATGCTGAGTCATGAGGCTCAGAGGATGAGAGAGAAAAAATTATTCATCTTAAAGGGGCCTTCCAAGATTTTCCACAGGCCACTAATTTCATACCCCCCACCCCCTTTGCCCTGATATTTCTCTCTCTGTGTACTTTTGCTTTCCTCTCAACCCTCCCCTTATGCTCTCCCCCCTTCCCCCTCCCGCTTGAAGAGCTGCTCTATGGATCTGATGGAGTTTTGCATTCAATCCTAAAGCGGGAGATTTTTAAAAAGACACATTCTCTGTCTAAGAACACAAGACACCAAGGATGAGCCCAAAGGCAAATGCAAGCTTTAACAAAAGCCCAGGCAGTTTCTACTTAAAGAACCACACACAGTCTCCAAATCCCTCTCCAAAAATAAAATAAATAAAATAAAAACTTCAGAATTGACCCCCCCCAACCCCCTCCACCACCACCCCAACAAATCAGAAAACAACATTTCTCCCTGGGTAGATTCCCTGGAGACACCAGATTTGATTAATTGGGGGGGGGGGGGAATTGTTCCCAAACCAAACTGATTTCCGTGCAACATCTGGTCATTTGCAAAGGGGGGCATAATCTGTTGGTTACCAGAGTTGGTCAATTTCTCATATTGTGCATGGAACATTTAAAGGGGAGCAGTAATCAAGGCATCTCTCATTACTCAACACATTGCTTTCTAAACACAGAATCACAACAGGGGACTACCAGAACTCCAAAAGTGGTTTGGGGGAGAAGGGGAGCTAAAGCCCCCTCCGAAAAAATAATAATTCTGCTGAGCCCTTCCAAATTTCACCAAGGCTCTTAACCCTGCACCACTAAACCTCTGGCCACCTCCTTCCAAATTGCAACTTATTGATCGGAAATCAGTTCCCTTCCACCAGTAGCCACAGATCAAAACCTCATTTCCCTTCCCCACTCTGCTTAACGCAGGCACATTTGTAGGATTCACAGAAGCAGGTTACCCACCGCCACTTAGTGGGGGAATCTGGTGCCTTTTCTTACTTATTGTTTAGCTAGCACTTTCAGCATTCAAAGAGCTTTACAATTATTTATTCCCACCTTTCACTGAAGCATCACAAGCTGCCAGTATCAGAGAGAGAGACGGCCATGGGGCTGACTGAGCCTGGTAACCTCTGGGAGAACATAAACTCCTTGCTTCCTAATCCTGCAGCCCACGGTGCATCCAACAGGGATAAAATATACAATAAAAACCATTAAAAAACTAATAATACACCCCAGTCCTGATCTACCCCTGCACATTAAATGCCTGGCTGAGTAAATAGGTCTTACACTGCCTTTGGAAGATGCTCAAACTATAGCATAGGTGAACCTCCAAAGGAAGAGAGTTCCAAAGCCGTAGAGCAACCACCGAGAATGCCTCTGTGCCTGGGACGTATGGTTCTGGGCCAATGATGGAACTTGCAAGAGAGTGCTCTCAGCTGATCTTAGAGGCCACAGAGGGACATAAGGAGGAAGGTGGTCCTTTCGATAGGTAGGTCCAAGGCCGTTTAGGGCTTTATAGGTCAAAACCAACAGATAGATAGATAGATAGATAGAATCCAGTCCTGTAACTTATCCATATAATTTACTGGATAGCATATTTATATAATTTGGGTATATATCTGTTTCTACACATATATACGCCTACACATGCACAATCTGGAACATCATATAGTTATACGTGCATATCAAAATATATACATCTAGCAATCTCCACGCTCGCATATCCTGTCCTCCTCAGTGATATCCATGGGTGTACCGATTCAGCCATGGCTGCATATGTTTAGACGCACACACCCCTGTCCCCAATCTCGATAATTCGGAGATGGGAAGATAGGCAGATAAAGGGGTACGGATAGCGATCGGCAGAGAAAATAAGGATTTTCCTGCGAAACGTCCTTCTCCAGTTGAAGTTTCTGTTTGATATTATGAACACTTCTGCCCAGAGGTGTTGCTTGGTTGGAATGGGCCCTTGGGGAGAAGATGGGCACCCCATTCCCTTTTTAACCTTGTTGGTACAGCTTCATCTCCTGCCTCCCATCCCCCCAGAAGCATAGGCCTGGGGACAGCTGCACCTCCAAGGTCTATAGAGATTGCCAAAATAACCACAACTTCTTATGGGGAAAGGGTTTTTCTTTGCAAACGGAGTCACTCTGTTTGAATCTGCATGAGATGATGCATTATTCACTAAGACATTCTCCCCTCTTCGCTCCTTGCCACCTTTCATTCAGTACAGGACCTCCTGTTTTTCTATTTAGACTGCACCCCCACCCAGTTCGAATGGACGACCCCAAAACGAAAACGATAAAGTCTTTCCTTGACATCAGCAGGCAGCCCAGACAATCACCTGATCTGAACAGGAAGCATCGCCGGAAAGCCAGGGCCAAGGCCAAAAGGAACGCCGAGGATTTTTCTGCGGCGCGTTCCACTTTCAATATGTCTCCTCTGCCGCCAAAAGGTGCCTTTGCGCCACCAATCATTCTTAGCGTGCTGCAATCCTTGCTGCCCTCCTAGCACACACGGGAAGCCGGGGAGCCTTGTCGAATAGCGAATGGGTTTTTACATTCGGTTCTCTAGCTTTATGATATCACATACACTCATACAGCTAGATAACCAAAGAGAAAAACCAATCCAGGTCAGTAGGCCCTCACACACAGACACACACACAAGTGCGCGTGTGCACACACATGCTGGGTCCTGAGAGCTGTTTGCCCATACGTGAGGATTTCTGTACGTAGATCCCATTGTCAGGAAATAGGAGGAAACCTCTGTATTTTAAGCCTGGCAGGAACTGAGACTGATTTCCTTATGTCAGGCAACCTATCGCAACACATATTCCACATGCATCCTAAGGCAATAGTCACACTGACACTCTCTCTCTCACACACACACACACCTCTCCTAAGGCAACACACTGCACACCCGTACAAGCTAAGGTTCACAGGCACCGTGCACACCTATCTTAAAGGAATACACACAGGCTACACACAGAGAAATGGTGCTTTATTTCGATACAGTAGTCTCTCCAAAATATTCCCTGCACTACCTTGCCCCCCCTCCATCCATCTTTCCCCCCCCTACCCCCACCTCCCAGATCCAAAATTTACCTCTGAATCCCCACACAGGGCCCTTTGCTGGCTTCTCACTTTTGTAATTACTGTAAATTACAGACACCAAAAATGCTGAGTCATGAGGCTCAGAGGATGAGAGAGAAAAAATTATTCATCTTAAAGGGGCCTTCCAAGATTTTCCACAGGCCACTAATTTCATACCCCCCACCCCCTTTGCCCTGATATTTCTCTCTCTGTGTACTTTTGCTTTCCTCTCAACCCTCCCCTTATGCTCTCCCCCCTTCCCCCTCCCGCTTGAAGAGCTGCTCTATGGATCTGATGGAGTTTTGCATTCAATCCTAAAGCGGGAGATTTTTAAAAAGACACATTCTCTGTCTAAGAACACAAGACACCAAGGATGAGCCCAAAGGCAAATGCAAGCTTTAACAAAAGCCCAGGCAGTTTCTACTTAAAGAACCACACACAGTCTCCAAATCCCTCTCCAAAAATAAAATAAATAAAATAAAAACTTCAGAATTGACCCCCCCCAACCCCCTCCACCACCACCCCAACAAATCAGAAAACAACATTTCTCCCTGGGTAGATTCCCTGGAGACACCAGATTTGATTAATTGGGGGGGGGGGGG
>QEPC01010893.1:4844625-4854943 GCA_003113815.1 Sphenodon punctatus
TGGACCTGGGCCAATGATGAAACTTGCAAGAGGATGCGTTCAGCTGATCTTAGAGGAGGCGGAGGGACATAAAGAGAAAGGTGGTCCTTTCAATAAGTAGAGCCCAGGCTGTTTACCAGATACCATTTACCAAATGACCATTTATTTCTTATTTATTAATTTATTCCATTTTTTACCCTGCCCTTCCCTCAAAGGCTCAGGGCAGCTTACAAAGATATTAAAAATATATCAATATATAGAAACATATGTAGAAACATATAAAAGCAATTTTTAAAAAACCCTCTAAATCCCACCCACCCACCAACTTTTCCCTAGCCCCTCCACCCAGTCCCAACCAACCCTATCCCAGCCCACCAAACGCCTGGACAAGCAAAAAGACCTTGCATCTCTTCCGAAAGATGAGCAGGCTCAGACTGAGGTGAATCTCCAAGGGAAGGGAGTTCCATAATTGTGGGACAGCCACCGAGGCCGCCTCTCTACATGCCTTCATGGTACAAGCCTCACGGGCAGTTGGTATTTGCAAGATGGTGCCCTTGGCCAACCTCAGAGCTCTCAGTGGACCATAAGGGCAGAGGCAGTCTCCCAGATACCTGGAGCCCAACCCATTTAGGACTTTACAGGTTTAATTACTATTTGATTTGGTTTTCTTACTCCCTCCCTCCTTCTGGACTGGTTCAGTTATGCGGTAATGCAGTAATATCCAGTATGGCATTTAACCTCCACAGTAACTGGCTAGTTATCAAATCATCACCAAGCTGTAATTGCTAGGGGTGGGATTATTGATATCGGATTAATCCGATAAAACCAATAATGACTGGTATCGGATTAATCCGATAATACTGATACTTTACTGGTATCGGAATATCGGATTTTTAACACTGCCAGTTTTACCGGACTTTTTTACATCGCCGCTATTTAACAATGGCCACAATATAAAGAAAACGGTAAAATCGGCAATGTTAAAAATCCAGTATTCCAATACCAATAAATCCAGTATCAGGAAATCCTAGACCGGTAAATCCAGTATTTCCCCTGGAGTCCCACCCCTATTTGCTGTCCATTTCAACCCCTTAACATGAGACAAGATCAATGAGTAATGTTTGCAAAAAGACCGTGCGATGACCACAAGCTGCTTCCAACGTGCCCTCCCCAACCGAGACTGGGAGGAGACATCGGTCCTTTTCTTACTATAGTCAAAACCCTGTTGTCTGGACACATCACAGGCCTGGTTTTTGTTCAGACTAGAGAGGTGTCCAGAAGAGGGGCGACTCAGGAGTCACTGTAACAGTGTCGATAGGCGCTGCAGGAGATTGGAGAGGTCCAGGGAAGAGGACTTCAGGACAATTGTCTAGCTTTTGTTGTGACGACAGTGTGTCATCCAAATGAACTGGCAAATGCACACGTGCACACACAAACACACACATGACTCTTTGCACACACCCACATTCTCAAAGATGCATGCACACACACCCCATGCACATGCACTCTCACAAGCACCT
Source organism: Sphenodon punctatus (assembly GCA_003113815.1). Classification (NCBI taxonomy): domain Eukaryota; kingdom Metazoa; phylum Chordata; class Lepidosauria; order Sphenodontia; family Sphenodontidae; genus Sphenodon; species Sphenodon punctatus. Next base: position 4,846,125 of record QEPC01010893.1, read on the forward strand.
ACCTCCCCCCCCATAAATGCATACACACACACACCCCAACCCAGGTGCACACAAACACACTTATTCACACACAAACACACAAAGACGCATGTTTGCACACACACACACACACACAAGCACACACTCCTGTCATGTCCCCATAGGCCTCCCCATTCACAACAGTCATTGGCCTGGGGACCCCCGGGGGGCAGGGGTCAGTGAAGACAGGACACATTTGGCAGCTGTCCCATAGAACCAGTCAGGTTTGGCCCTCCATGTATTTATTTATTTCAGGCATTTTTATCCCACCCCTCTCGTGTCAGCCCTGTGGCTATCTGCCCCACCCCTCACCCCACATATTCCTAAAATGCATTCCTGAGGGCCTGGTTTGTGCTTCAACCCCCATGGGACTGGAGCCCAGAGGGGTCAATCCTACAAAAGGCCAAATCCAGTGAAGCACTCCAGTGCCTGCAAACCCTTAAGCTCAGGAGCAGTTGGGCAGACATCCTTCTTGTGGGACAGAGCTCTCTGACTTCACCTAATGCCCAGTGAACCTTCCTGTCAGTTTCAATGGATGTTGGGCTTTAGAACAGGCAGGCTTGTTGTGGCCTACAGCTTAGCTAGCCCAGTATCTTGTCTCCAACAGTGTCCAGCCCCAGATGCTTTAGGGCAAGTATTGAGGACTAAGGCATATAGAGTAATCTAATCCATTCCCTGCCTTTCACTCACAGCTTCCAACAGCCAGGAGATTGGAGCCCCCAGCTTCTAGTATGCCAAGAAAGGATAAATAGCAACTCCCTGGAACCTGCTATCCCCATTTCACTCTCGACTGATATACTGGTCCTTTTCACACAGACATGCTAACACTGATAAAATGGGTGTTACATTTTGTTATACATGTTGCGGGGCACCCATAGAGCACACCTGCAGCTCTGCAACATGTATAATAAAATGTAACACCCATTTATAAGTGTCTGTGTGAAACGGGCCATTATTTCAGCTAACAGCCCACGAATCCCCAAAGGCTCAAGGCAGGTAAAAAGCATCCATTAAAACAGGCATAAGAGAAAGCCAATTTAAAAACCCACACTGTAAAAAAAAATCCCCCCATTTAAAAACAGCATCCTAAACCTTATCCCTGCTGACCAAGTGCCTGGCCAAATAAACATGGGGCAGCCACTGAAAACACCTCTCTGCATCTGTAGGGACTTGGTCCAATGATGGCATTTGCACTGAACTTTTAAAGCCCCTGTCACAAGTGAGATGTTACAGCCTCCATGAGCCCAGCTGGACTTGCCAATCATCTATAAATTTACAGGGGAGTAGAGTTTACAGCCAGTTTTTGATGGCCCATAAAATCCATTGAGAAAGTTTCTCAATCATAAATTTTCCTCGGGTGTGGCAGGCAGGCTGTAGGGAGGGAGTAAGGCAAGGCCAGCGACGTAAAAATGTTTAAATCAGGCATGGGGAACCTTTTCCTTCCCAGGGGCCACTTTGAAAAATTAGTACAAGCTTCACAGGACGTCAGGGAGTTGTGGGAGGGGCGCACTGAGAATGGGGGAAGGATGAGAAGGGCCCATCCATCCCCTATCCTTGAGGGCATGCCCTCCTCTCCAGCCCTTCTCCCTGAGGTCCAGAAATCTGAAGGAGGCCAGTTTAAAAAACAGTCATGGGTGGGATTTGTAACACAATCCATAGATTTCCCAACCCCCTGCTCTAGATTGTCGTAGCCCCTCTCTGCTCCATTTGTCTTGCTCTTCCCCAGAGAATTCCACCTTCCCAGTCCCCCAGGGGGAGGGGGGGGGCTATTTGCTAGTCTGCTTTCTCTTCCCCCACTTCACCATGGAATTCATGCACCCATCAGCTTCTCTGGCATGGGCTAGAGAGAGTGGTCCTTTCTACACAGGCCACGGCTGCATGGGGGTGGGGGTACGCGGCGGTCTGGTGTGCGGTGGGTGGGGGGAGGGTTCTGATGGGGCACACACCCATCTCTGTGCATCCCCACACATGGAGGCACCTCCGTTTTTTCCAGTGCCTCCATGCGTGGGGATGCATGTGCACAGGAGCGCTCATCCCCACAGGATTTACATGGGTGTTCTAACGTGGGTGCCGCCCATGTAAAAAGGGCCAGTGTCTCTAGACTTTGTCTCTGTTGCCTGGCATGGCACCTCCACAACTTGTCCTCTTTAGTCCCTTCATCCCCCCAGCCCCCCATGAGACAGGAAGAGCTGTTATCCCCATTGTACAGCTAGGGTAACTGAGGCCCGGAGAGTCTAAGGCCCTTTTTGCATGGGCAGCACCCACGCATGAATACCCAAGAATCTGGGTGTTCATGCATGGTCGCCGCCCATGTACACACCGCGGTGGGGGGTGGGCGTGCGTGTGTGCATGCACACTCCTGTGGAACACACATGCATGAAAACGGTGGTTGCTCCATGTGTCGGTGATGGGTGGTGGTGGGTGAAGATTGGTGTACACCCATCTGCACCCTCACCACACACACCCCCTGCACTGTCGCGCGCACAGACCCCTGCCCCTCCCCACGTGACCCATGTAAAAAGGGCCTAATCGGCAAAGGGACAGATTTAAGGCAGGCTCCCAGTGGCTGCTACACAGCTAGGGCAAATCCCACCCCTTGTGGCTAATTGGTTCGGGGTGGGTACGAGGAGACACCGGTCACCGTGGTCTATGCTATACAAGGGAGCCTTCTGGTCAGCAGCCACCTGCGACTTTCCTTCCTCATCCCTATGCCGCAGAGAGCCATTCACAGCTAGAATCGGAAAGGCTGGGTTTGGACCCAGAGGTTCTCCCCCCCTGACAGGGGAGATTCCAGGCCAATGTGCCCATTTCTCAGTGACTCCCTGTGCAAACCAGTTGAATACTAGCTTTCGCCTCCAGGACCCTGGTTGAATGGGCCACAGAGAATGGGATCTTCCATTGCCCCCTAGAGGGCATCAGTCCTGAGACAGTCACATAGGCCCTTTTTGCATGAGCTGCAGCTTATGTGGGGGTGAGGGTCTGCCGCGGTCCGTGTACGGTGAGGGGGAGAGGGTTCTGACAAGGTGCACCTCTAGCCCCATGCACGGAGACACCTCCATTTTTTCTGCTGCCTCCATGAGTGAGGATGGGGGTGCATTGGGGGTGCGCACACCCACCCCCGCAGAATTTACATGCGTGCCGCCCATGTAAAAAGGCCCATAATGGGGGTCAGGGTCAGAGGTGAAGCTGGCAAAGCAGAAAGGCCAGGCCCCCGAGCTGTCTATTCACCCCTTTCTCAGCACTAAATTCATGGAAAGTCCTAGAATTGTAGGGTGGAGCGGGTTCTTAAGGGGTTACCTAGTCCAACCCCATACATGAATGTTAAAAAAATAATAATCAAGATGTCACTTTACACACACACACACACATGCACACGCCTGCACACACATACTCCCTATGCATGCACCCTTTTTCCTTGCATGCCCACAAGACTGCGCCAAGGCCAGGGCCACAAATGGTGGACTCCACACGTCATGATGGCATGGACCTCTTCTAACATAAGATTAATTGTCCAGCGTACACTGACTGACCCACTGGAAAAAAGGGAAACTTGACTGTATTTAATTTTTTATGTTTGGTAAATCATGGTATTCCCTTTGAGGGGGAGGACTGTGCCATCACACAGTCTTCACTTTCCCATGATCCGTTCCTAATCTGCCCAAGTAGCCATATATTTGTGCATACACCCGCATGCAAACCCACACATACATTGACATTGGGGGAAGGGGGGGTTAAGAAGCACATACCCATGCATGCAAAGTTGGGTGGGTGCACACACACGCCCCACGCATCTACACACACACCTACATTCAAGGCCGCACACAAAGACAACACATTTCCAGGTGAACATCACACACGTACGTAGATGCTTGTGAACACGTGTAAACATGCACACATGCTTGTACATCTACACCCCCACATCTACAAACCTCCGTATACACAAAAGTATTTCCACGTACAGACACATACAAATCGCACACACACAAATTCACACACAAGCACCTTTTTTTTCCTTGCCATAACTTCTCTCTCTCTTGGCCTGCTGAATTTCCTTCTGTCTCAAGTGTAGGATGAAGCGTTGCTGCTCATAGGGGGAAACGCAGTGAATGTGGGCTCCTGGCAATGGTCATTGTCTGACTGGGCATCTCCCAACACTTCCCCATGAAAAATGCAACCTCTTTCCACCTATTTCTGAAGGGGGGTGGGGAATCTCCCTGCCATATTTCCCCCCCAACCTGCTAGAAATAAAACCCTAAATAGGCCTCATCCCTCCACACACACACAACCTTTCTTTGTTTATTCTGGCTCTGATCTAGATTTATAAAGACTGGAAGCATGCTAGCCCAGAAACTCAGGCACTCCTTTCAGAGGTTCCCAGTCTATAATTAGACAAGAGAAGCATGAAAACAGTGCCCCTGCCACTGCTATTAATATGCATCTCCATGCAAATGAACCAGGCCTGGGTCCAAGCAATTCCATCTATTAGCTACGCTGGTGACATTTTGCGGGCCACAGGCCACTGCGGAAATTAGGCATCGCTTTCCATGCATTTTCCTCCCTTCTTCCTCCCTCCCCCCCACCCCATTTTATTTTCTGATCCTAACAACTTTGGAGCCTAATGGGGATTAGCAGGCACAGATTCTGAAGGCTTGGGGGTGGGGGTTGTGGGAGGAATCAGAGATTCATTCCTTTATTGCAAGCGCATGAATCTTTGCAAAGGCCATCTCTGTTGGAAGTAGGTATAAAGGCAGAGGGGGAGGGGAAATATGTCTCCTCCTGAGATTGGGGGGCAGGGAGGCACCTTCGTCCTCAATTTGTTCCCCTCTCCCATGGACTGCCCCCACCAATTTGTATTGATGGTGCCATTTGGGAACATGATCAGGGGGGGGATTTTGGAAAAGGTGGGGTCAAGGATGAGGAATTACCCCCTCCCACTTTGGAATGTTACTCTTTTATCCCTTGGTCTCATCCAAAATTAAAGTGAGAGGGCAACCCAGAAAGACAATTAATCTACTGGCATTTAGTAGTGCAAGTGGTTTGATTATTGTCATTCAGCGTTCAGAGTGCTTTACAACCTTTATCTAGCTCCCCCTTGTAACAAACTAGTGAGGTAGGCCATTATTATTCCCATTTTATAGATGGGGAAACTGAGGCCGAGAGTGCATGACTTGCCCAAGGCCACCCCGTATGCTGACAACTGTTTCAGGATTTAAATCTGAGTCCTGCATGTTCAAGTCCAGCCCTTTAGTCATGAGACTCAATTGGTTGGCATGTATTGATTATTATAGCAAGATACTCTCTATCAGGACATCCCAGGCAACACAAAAATATCCTGAATAAACAGCTATTTCAATTAAAGCAGAGATTAACCTAATCACTATTACAGCACTAGGAAGAACCAATCCTACAGTTCTGTACTATTTAAGCAATTACCAGTACTCCAATTAAGTGGAGTTCATCATCAGTCATCAATCAATCCTCAATCATCATCATCATCATCATCCAGGCAGAGCTGCCACCCTTCCTCAGTTCATGGCTAGCTAACGGCATTGCAACCTAGATTCTAGGTGGGTGATTAAAAGACTGGTGTAATTACAAGGCCAGGAAGTTTATCTCGTCACCCAGAGACAGTTCGGCTGCAATGAGGCCCCAAACATCGCTGGGTCCGACTTAGATGGAATTCACTAGACAAGATTCCAAAGGCCGCCGGCTCTCCTCGGTTTCATTTTGCAGCCCCCTCCAATGTGACCCAACCCTGACTGCTCTGCAGAAGATACGATAATGGCATGAGGGTCAAGAGAAGCAGATCAGGGGAGGGGAATGATGGCTGGGCTGGACACTCTCTCTCTCTCTCACACACACAATTTCTTACAACAAACAATTTGGGGGGTGGGGAGCTGGAGGTACCAATTGGAAACTCCCCCCAGAAGCACCCCTCTTTTCAGCATCTGCTGATCCCCATTCCTCTGGTCTCCCCTAGCTCCCCCCCCCCCCCATGACATTTTCAAACTGAAACTCCTAATTAACAGCGACATTTAAAGCCCCAAGAATCAAGCCTCACTGAAGAGCCCTGCGACCACGCTGTGTAGATGTTTGTGTGTGGATTTCACACGACGTACTTGTGCGTTTGTTGAAGTGNGGGGGGGGGGGGGGTAACCTGTGCCAGCACAATTTCTGCGTCCCATTTTCATGCTCCTGGAGAGAGAGAGAGAGAGAGAGAGGCGGGTTGGGGGTCTGCGCTGTCCGTGGTGCTGAACTGCTTTCAGCTCCGCCTCGCCCTTTCCCCGACGTGCTGAATCGGGAGCGGGGGGGGGCTACACCTGGAATCGTCTGACATAAACAGGCAGGCCGAACCCCGGCTGCAGCTGTCACGACAACAACCCCAAGCCTGGAGCCTCGGAGAGCAAGGGGGATATAGACCAGTACCCTCGCCTGCTAAAAGAGGGACTTGTTGAATTGAGAAGGCATGGGCTCTGTGTGTGTGTGTGAGAGAGAGAGAGATTGTACAGCTGCACACTGATAGCTGTGATTGCCGTGATTGTCAATCAGGTTTATTGTTAAAAGGAAAACATTACCCTTCTAGGAGAGGTTGGCTTTTCTGTTGCCCAGGTAACGGTTTATCTAGTTAGTTTATTATGGGTTGGTTTTTAAATACATTTTTTTGGATAATTTAAATATTCCTGAGAGGATCATTATGTGTCTAAGAACCACGTGGGTGACGCGGGGGGGGGGGGAGAGAGAGAGGTTATAATGGCATTCAACAAAACTGCTTTAAAATGACATTTTTTTCGGAAAACACGAGATGAGAGATTATACACAGAGAGATTATATTACTGGCACAGTAAAAATGTTTAATGATGAGGTTTTCGAAAGTGTATGTGTGCGTGTGTGTGAGAGAGAACTACACACACATAGATTGTATTTGCACTGAAATCCCTAATAAAGATGTTTTTGAATATGTGAGGACAGACAGACAGGCCTACTCAATAGGTAACATTTTCAAAAATCGTCATTTTGGAATACACATATTGTCTATGGGAAATAGCATTACTGCTATTATATTAATGATAATTAATAATACTAATTTGGCACCAGTTAAGATGTTTCATTCTAATTCGCCAACTGCCCACCACTTTAGCTGTGCATCAAATACAGCCTAGCCCCTTCCTAAGATACTACAGTCGTTTGGCTTAACCTTGGCAGCACTGAACACGTGTGGCTGTGTTGTTTGTGGCTCCACGTGTGCAGATTTATCCATCTAAATATTTCTGCGTGTAAACTAAAAACCCCAAATGGGCACAAACTGTACAGAAAGTGAACACACCACCGTATTTTTCACGAATAAGCTGTGCGGGGGTAGGACTACACCTATGCACAAATGTAGATATAGAAAAGGTGAGCTGAATATCTATACAAATGGCAGAAAGTGTGTGTGTGTGTGCGCGCGCGCGCGTGGGTATATACCCACGTCCACACAAACAGGCAATAAATAAAATAAAACCCTGAAACCCTGCACTCCCAGACACACACCTACACGCACCAACACACACACACACACACACCTGTCTCCCAAACAGCTAGGAAGGAACTCGGAGAAATCCTACTCATTCCGTGCTCTCAGTGAGTACAGCTCTGACTAATCCCCCCCTAGATTCTCCCTGTTCTCCCAGGGCTGGATAAACTCTCCCCACAGCCCCCCCACCCCCTTTCTTAGCCCGCTCCCACCGAGTTCTCGCTCTGCTTTTCCATGGTGGGTTCTGTTTAAGCCCAAAGTCTCCTCCCGTCCGCTCTGCCTCTTCTCCGAGGTAGGATGCCCTGGCTGGGGGCAGCCTTCAATCCGCCGCCTGGCAGAGCAACCGAGAGCCCCTCTCCCCCCGCGGGCCCTGAGCCAGGGATGTTTACACCGACTGTGAACAGAGACCCAGATCATCCCGACTCCAGAAGAAGGGACGAGGGAGGCGACCTCGAAAAATCTCCTTAATCGACTTAAAAAAAAAAAAAAAAAAAAGAATAAAGGAAATGAAGTGTGTATGTGTGTGTGAGAGAGAGAGAGAATAGTACGACTGTAAGCTAAATTTACTTGATAGGGAAAACATACAGCGTGTGTCTCTGTGTTTGGGCGTGTAATATGCCTGTTGATGATTTCATTTGATAGGAAAAAAACATACATTCTCTGTGTGTGCGTGTGTGTAGTTATGTCTGCGGGTAATTGCATCTGATAGAGGAAATATACGCTCGAATATGCTCGCATACTTAATCTCATAACACTATTTTCTCATATTTGATAGTCCACACATATGATCCAATGCCTTTTTATACACCAACCGTGTATAATAATAAAAAACAAGAAACTGGAGAATTTTTATTTTTAAAGCTTGGACAAGCTTTTTTCTAAATGAAAACCTGAGAGACAGATTGCTGTCACAATATATTTTCTAACCTGCCCTATCATATTGGATAGGATAGGATAGGATAGGATAGGAATTTTCATCTCAATATAAGAACAACTGGCTATAGAGAAAGTTTAATTTAAGCATGTGGTTTATGGAAGATTTTAACATTGTTAATTATTAATTATTATTATTATTAATAATAAAGATAGATAGATACTTGCATGTAGAAGATTGTTTAAAATATATTTTATTTTATTCCCAAATCCCAAATTCTCCAAATTGTATAACTAAAGCAATTTTATTATTATTATTATTATTAATAATAATAATAAAATTGCTTTAGTTATACAATTTGGAGAATTTGGGATTTGGGAATAAAATAAAATATATTTTAAACAATCTTCTACA
>QEPC01010893.1:4861394-4914340 GCA_003113815.1 Sphenodon punctatus
GAGATGGAGTTTGGGAATCTTTTTAGGGGGGATGGGAAAGGAGACTTGGGGGTTCGGTTTTTTGGGGGTTTTTTTAGGGAAATGTGAGCAATTCGGGTTGTTGTGTTTTTTAAAGAACAAAATCAAATCAAATCAAATCAAATCAGGGGATGCACCATTCAGACCTGCAATGCTTTGCTGTTTGCGAGATTTCTGACGCGATTCACCAACTTACTCCGGAGCAGTTTAATTGAAGCCCTACTCCGGAGTAAGGGATTTGTGAATGGAGGCCTGTGTCACATCAGCTTTCCAGAGCATTTTCAAAGCCTCTTTTCCCAGAGCCAACCAAGTCGGGGAATAATTAGGATGTCAGGGTAAGGATGAGCTATGCAAGCCTGTCTTTTTAACCCATTCGCGCGGGGCTGGAGGGAGGAAGGGGCTTCGATCGAAGCTGTTGCACATGGCGTTGGAGGTCTGACCTCATTGGCATTTAAATGCCATTTTAGCCCAACAGAGAGGCTAGGCGTGTGGGGGTGCTACTTGCACGCCTGTACCGTGTACGAAGTCTAATTGGTGATCCCCATAGACTGGTGGAGGGGGGTGAGCGAGCACGTGGATCACTTGTTAATCCAGGGTTTACAGTGCTGTCCCTTGCAACGGAAGAAAGAAAGAAAGAAAGAAGGAAGGAAAGAAAGAAAGAAAGAATCAATCCACTGGGGGAACTTATTCATTCCAGCTTTGTGATTTTCAGGGGTATTTCAATGCATTTTTAAAAGATCCCCAGAATATAGGTGAAAAAAATCTGCCAAATGTGAATTTCTCTCTTAGGTTTTTTGTGTGTGTGTGTTTTTTTTAAGAAGCAACTTTTTCCTTCCTTTTGAGACACAGACTTGGAACAAATGGCGATTATTAATTGTTTATTATTATTATTATTATTATTATTATTATTTTTAAAACATAATTGTGAGGTTTCGAGGCAGTAAAGCAGGGAGATTGACCTCAGGCCACGGGCAAACGTTTCCTAGCGTTGGCACAAGAGCCCTTCCTTGCTAATCTAGCAGTGCCAAGAAATGCTTCGCTTTGCACCTGACTGCGTGACACTAGATGACAGCGGCAAGTAGCAGGGCCTGGGATTTACAGATAGATAGATAGATAGATAGATAGTCCTGGGATGAGTGGATGGAGAGAGTGGAGGGTAGGTGTTGGAGTGGACAGATAGCGTGTAGGGGGATATGTAAATAGCTAAACAGTGGGAGAAAGACTCTACGGAATGGACAGGTGGGCAGACAGACAGATAGACATAGAGAGAGATATTTATATTTCTGAACGTAGAGGACAAATGCTAGGGTCTAATCCTGACACTCTCAATCCTGACTCTTTCCTGAATCTAGCGAAGGCCAAAGAGGCACCAGTAGACCTGTGGTAGGGGATTGGGGACATTTAGGAAACCCACCTAATCCCCCGCCCCCCAGCTCAGCAGAGGACTCGCAGCTCCAGTCTCCAAGCGACAGAAAGCAGACCCACATTGTCTAATCCCCCACTCTTCTAGCAGAGAGAAAAATCCTTTTCCCAATGAAAAGGGTTTTTCCGTGGTCAGCTGCTCAGCCTCGACCCTACAAGACCAGCAGAGAGACTGCTCTAGTATGGGGAAAACCCCGCACTTCCACCCACATTCACACACCCCGATCTCTTCTCTGCTAACCCTGATCTCCACCCAAGCACCTAAAATCTTAGGCCAGGATGCTCAAATTACTTACTCCCGAGTAAGTCCCATTGAAACCCACTCCCAAACGACTTACTCCCAAGTAAGTAGATTTAGAACCAGAGCCCACACGGAGATGGATCCTGGCCCCATTGAATTCAACTGGAGTTTTTCGCATTGACTGCCATGGAATCCGGATGGCCCCCTTGGGTTACAGGAATTACCCCCCCCCCCCCACGAGTTCAGTAGGGTCGCCCCAATCCCCTCCGGACTGAGCTGCATTTCCCCACGAGAAGTTTTTAATGGAGTTTGAGACGGTCTCATTTTTGTTTAGTCGGCCCACAAATCCGTGGAGTTCACACACACACACACACACACACACACACACACACACCTCTCATGGCATTCACACAGCAGGAACCCAATCATGCCCATGCAGTGGACCTGCATGGGAATGTGTGGATGCATCTTGTGTAAAAAGGGCCAGAGTGTTGGATAGCAACTTAACTTGTTTTGCTTTTTCCTTACTTGTTGACATTTCTTGATGAAAAGCAGTTACTGAATAATTACATACTTAAGAGTTGGTTGAGAGTGAGTGTTACCTGTGGGTAAAGTGCAAGACTTTGACTTGGGAAACCAGGGCTCAGTTCTCATCTTAGACGTTGACAAGTGACTGTCTCTCAACCTTTTTTCACCATTTATAAAATGGGAATAATATTGACTTGCCTCACAAGGTTGTGGTGAGGGTGAATTATATTAATGTTGGTGTGAAAATAGCCATTTCCAAATCAACCAAGGGAAGGCCCCCACCCATCTCCCCTCTCCGGGCAAACACATAGTGANCACACACACACACACACACACACACACACACTCTTCAGGTGAAGCCTTGTGAGTACAGACCCAGCAATAAAGACACGAACGCTAAGTGAAAGGCGGTGTTGGCAATAGAGACCAAATAGTAAAGCGATATCTTGTATTAAACCAACTGCAGTTGGTGGTGGCATCCGGACCTAACAGGGTCCTTCCTCGGGCAAGTCTGGACTTACAAAAACAAACAACCCCAGACTTGCCTGAGAAAGGACTCTGTGAGGGCCAAACGCTTGTATACCTCCACCAGCTGGAGCTGGTCCAATAAAATATCACTTTACTGCTTAATCTCTATTGCCTATATTTGTGACCAACACGGCAAACCCTACTTTCCCTTCAGCATTTTAGTCCGATCGCTAGATAGCTAGCTAGATAATCTGCTTCTCTCTGAACACACCTTTATGTGGCTCTAGTGCTCTCTCCACACACGCCCACGGGTGTACAACCCAGAAGGTTGCATTCCCCTTTATCTTAGTGTATGCATCACAAATAGCTTCACGCTACCCTTCAATGGTTTTAGTGCAAGTGCTTCTTCGTTCCTCCCTCTGTGTGTGTGTGTGTGTGTGTGTGTGTGTGTGTGTGTGTGTCATTCTGAGAAGGGAGCAGGCTGTGTGTTAGGCTTAGCTGTGTAGTGCACACCCTAAACACGACTGGGCTGGCTAACACACATTATAGCGTAGCTCAGACAGGTGTGTGTTGGAGAGAATTAAATATCCATTTGGGGACGTTAGAGAAAACCAGACAGACCCATTAAAGTCGGGGAAAGATCAGTGTAAAAGTCCACCTGGATTTCTAGAGAGAAAGGATGAAAATTCCCATCCATGGGTTTCTAACCCTGTTCCCAATAAACCGGCAACTCAAATTGCACCAAAAAAAAGTCTTGGGGGGAGGGGGGGAGAGCTGTGCTAATCGAGAGTGTGGTTGAGTGTGGCAAAGTGAGAGAGAAGTTGGGAGTTATTGCACAAGACAGTTATATCTGGGTCATTTCCAGAAAGAAAAGTTTGGCGTTTTCTGGTTGGGCTGCCAGTTGATTTGTTTTTATTATTAATTATTAATTATTACATATGAATTATTAAGTGTTGTTAATAATTATCAACATGAGAGCATTTGTTATTCATTATTATCATTATTTATTATTGTTATTATACATTGTTATTATTATTATTATTATTATTAATAATAATAATAATAATAATAATACAGTGTTGCAGTAAGTGGGAGATCAACTAGGAAGGGGACCCTTTCTGCGAACTCAGAAGACCAAGAAGGGATGGTTGCCTTGTTGGTCCCAAAGGTAGCTCTCAGATGGTAACTCTGTAACTGGAGCAGGTTTAGGCAACTGAGGAGATAAATGATTCCAGGAAAAATAACAATTAAAGTAACCAGTGGATGAAAGGAATCTGCAGCTAACTGGCCAACAAACCTCAGAGGCGTCCCTTTTAGGGTAACAGAGAGAGAGAGAGAGAGAGAGAGAGAGAGAGAGAGAGAGAGAGTACACATTTTATTGTGGTCCATTTAAAGTAGGACTGAGAACAGCGACACCTATAGGCAAAATAGTTTCCTTTCTCCTACACTCCGAGAAACACAATTCGCTATTTTAAAAAACAATACCGTCATTTTAATTTTTGCAGGAAGATTGAATTGGGGTGGGAGGGTAGATGTATCCAAACACACCTTTTAGGATTTATGGTTTTTAAAATTTGCTCCCTTTAACCATATTTACCTCCTGATTTCTTCTTTCCACTGGCAGCTCTTGTTGGAGTTAAAGGCCTTGCCTTGGAATGTATTTATTATACATCCTGGATGTATAATCCAGGATGTATAATAAGGATGTATAAACTCCCTCCAGGATTTGGGGTTATTAATTATTATTATTATAAACATTCATATAGCGCCAGCCATGTGCCTGGTGCTGTACAGAACAGAGAAATAGACGCGGTCCCTGCCTGTGGCTACAATCTAAAAGACAAGGACGGGGAGACAGGGAGAGGGGACAGTGGGAGAGACAGGGGAGAAGATTCTTTACTAAAATAGCCAAAGCCATGTTCCTGGCCATGATGTTTAGAATCCAGTCTCATTCCCCCTGTACTGCTCCTTGCTCCACGCGTCTGCCTCGCCAGCCCCTCCCTGGATCAGGAGCTGTTATTCCTAATGCTGCCATTAGGATGCATGCTTAATATTCATGCACAAAGCATAGGCTGCCCCCCCCCCCCCCCCCCAATCCTTTCAATGCTGGAAGAGAGACGGTTTGGCTGCCTTCCTGCAGCTCAGCAATGGGAGAAATCTTACAAAAAGACTTCTTAGCCACCCTGGCTATGTCACAGTGCCTTTCGCCAATGTCGCTCCACCGAGAGAGAAAGTACAAATTACAAAATAAATAAATAAATAAATAAATAAAGATAATGCTATTTTTAATTTTGTTTTATTTTTTAAAATCATCCAGGAGGCGAGGTTGGAAAAATACCTTGCACTGTTTCCCCCCACCCCCCCTTAAAATAAGACAAAAGCACACACCCTGCCTCACACCAAATGAAATTAACCTTAGCCAATTGGAACTGGAACTGCAAAGGCCAAATCGAGTTTCTCGAAAACAGGATTCTTGAGGGGGAGGGAGAAAAAGAAAAAGTGCTGAATTTTGCACAGAACCAACGGGAATCCAGTCTTAGGAGAGATTAGGAGCTTCAATCATAACATCAGTCTGCAACCCCTCAGATCACCGAAATATCTTTCTTTCTTTCATTAAAGGGGTGGGAAATTGGGCCCTATCCCAATTAAAATTTGCTGATTTTTCTTTGGGGACCAAAAAGCTAAAGACATAAATTGCTTTTGTGTTTCCTATTTGGAAACACAAAGCCGCCTTCTCAAGGTGTAAACAAAATTAAATTAAAATTTTAAACACACACCCACACACACACACACACACACACACAAAAAAAAAACAATCAGCTGCCTCTTCCAGGCTCATCGGAGTCTCCTCGCTGCGAATTAGTGACCTCAGAAACTGTGAGAAGAAAGACGATCTCAGGTCTGAGCAGATTTTAATAAACAAGCAAACAAACAAGCAAATTCTTCCCTTTTGGAGCCTTGGTAGGGAAGATGTTAAAGGAGTAGAATGGAGATGCTGGGCAGTGTTTTAACCAACAACTGACTCACTCTCTCTCTCTCTCACACACACACACACACACACACACGCCCCCCTCCAGCATTAAGGATTTAAAATATTGATGCATTAGTAGGAAGAAAGGCGAGGCGGATTCTGACATCTGTCTTTCAGAGCGATTGAAATCAAAACGCAGCTCTGACACGAGAATCCTGCTCTTAAAGAGATGGGGGGTGGGGGAGTTAAAAAAAAATAAAAAGACCCCACCTCTCTCCTACACACACACACACACACACACACACACCTCTCTTTTAAAACCCATCCCTTTCCTTTCAATTCCCTCCTAGAAAAGGTGTGTGTCTGTGTGTGTGTGCCCGCGCGCGCGCGTGTGGAAATTGCTTGTGTGTTTTGACTTCCTGATAATGTTTTGATCAAAAATTCATTAAAAAGAAATCTCCATTGCAGCTACTTATGAATATTTTAGTGCTTTTGCAAAACAACAAAGATAGTAAAGGGAGGGGGAAAGCCGCAGCATAAATCTGAATTAAGAGGCGGAATGTGTGATGTGTGTGTGTGTGTTTATGGGATGGCCAAGGAGACTCTGAAATTGGCGACCCTCCTCAGTTTCCACTGTCCTCTAGAGCCATGTGCTACAGGTGGGAATCGAACCTGGCTTTGGAAATCGATAATGTAATGTCCCTAAGGGGGACCAGCTTTTAGTTTACAGAGGATGGGGGGGGGGGGGGGGAGGCAATCTTACCGCTACTTTCATACCTTGACTGCCATATTTAATACCTCATTGGACACACCACTTACTCCGGAGTAGCCATTGAAGCTAATGGGTTCCTACTCCGGAGTAAGTGTTTTTTTGTTGATCACGAACCAGGTGGCCTTTTAAGGCCTAGGGTGCAGCACTGCCCCCGGCCTCCGCCCGCTCGAAAATACTCCCTGAACAGTGATCCTAGCTCCAGTTTGGGAGGAAATGGACTGGACTGGTTTTTAATTTGGGGAAATGAATCTAAACAACTGGGGAAAAAACATTTGTAAGGGGATCTGATTGTTCCACTCCTTTGAAAGGAATGGGGAGGGGGTGAAAGGGGTTTGGGAACATTAGGCCGATCCACGTTAGTGCCCCCCTCTTCCCCCACCCAAAAAAAAGTCTAGACTGCTGCTTCCAAAAGCATCTGATGCCGCTCAAACGGGTCTTAGTTTCTCCTGGAGACCAAATTTCAGATTTCAAGGAAAAGCTGGGATTCTTGTTCTCTAGGTGGGTGTTGGTGGGTGTAAAAGAGTGGAGAGTTCACTGCTGTCTAGAGTGCCCAGGTGTCTGATCATACGCACATGAGAGAGAGAGAGAGAGAGAGAGAGAGAGAGAGAGAGAGAGAGAGTGAATGAATGAATAATCCCAGTTCTGATCACACACATTTGGTGGGATATTATTTTTTTTCACACTATGCACACACACACACTCCTAGTTCTGATCACAAACATATTGTTTTTTTAAATCTCTTTTTACACACAGACGAGAGAGAGAGCGAGAGCGTGTTTTAATCACAGCAGTACTGTGGAATATTGCCACATCACTGCAACGCACAAACGCAATCAGTGATGATCACACACACAAGCACACACCAACACACCCAGTCGTGTTCACACCCACGTTGTGCAATATTGTTATATATTTTAGAGAGGGATCTGATTTCTCACACTTGCCTTGCACACGCACTGCACCCAGGTTCTCACACACCAGAAATACACAATAGTACACACACACACACACACACACACAGAGGAAAATAGTAGTGCTGAACACTCTTTTACGCACACAAAAACACTGCAACCTGGTTCTGATCACACACATCGTTGTTCTCTCTCTCTCTCTCTCTCTCTCACACACACACACACACACACACACAAGCCCAGCTCAGGTCACAGCCAGTCTGATCTTCAAGCTCAGTGCGTTGTTATTTTACACACCCACAGAAGCAAGGAAACGATTAATTTCCACTCCCCGGGAACTAACAAGCTGTTTGGCTAAAAGAGTTTATCACAATCATCTGCTGTTGCTGGTGGTGAGTTTGGGTTTTTTGGGCGGGGGCTTCGATCAGCCCCCCCCCCCCAATGTCGTCCCAAGGTGAGTATCTCTAAACCCCATCGCTCCCCACTTTGGAGAGACCTTTAGTATTTGAAGATCAGCTCCAGCCATCCAAGGAGGAGTCCCAAGAAGAGAGACTAACTACCTCCTTCCACAATCCAAACAGCTGATCCAAAAAGAAAATTTAAACCAGTGGAATCATTTTTTTCCCGGGGGCGGAGGCTAACTAACCACAATGTGGGATTTAATCGTGACAAATGAGAAGGGGTTTGGGGAACAAGGGGAATTCAAGGAAGGATTTTTCAGCCAAGGATTTGCGATTTGAAACTTCCCGATTCCTTTTTTTGTTTTTCTTTTGCCCCCCCTTGATCCCCGTTTGATTAAAACGCTGGGATGAAATGAGGAATAAATCCCATCCCAGTTGCCCCTGAAACGAACTGAGACGGGCGACCCGCCGGGAGAATCCGCCCTTACTTGACATTTCTAAAACAATAAAAACAAAACCCGATCCGAAGATTCCTGCATCTAATATGAAACAAGATCACAAGAAATCTACCAGCCGAAAGTTGCTTGGTACCCCTAGAGGTTTTGTATTGTCAAACTGCAAAACTGATCCAGAGTTTACCTTCATCTGCATAGTCTGTGGTCGGTTTCAATGTTGGAATTAACCACCGTCTATGTCAAATGCAGAGAAAGATGAAATCTGGATTAACCAGTAGGTTTGCAACACAAAGCCTTTTGCAAGATTATTTTGCAGAAGAAAGCTAGTCTTGCAATATGTTGTGTGCTGGTGTTGCACAAATAATAATAAATTAAATAAATAATAAAATAGTAATAATCAATCATTATCATCTCGTGATTTTATCTCTTTGCAAACAAAAGAATTATGCAAAACAGACCTCGTGTAGCATTTGGATACTGTGACCAGGAAATCAAAAGAGATTATTTTAATACAAAAGTATATATTTATCACACACACACACGATAAGAAAGTTGGATATTGTGGATTTTGTACCCATTCTCTGCTATTTGGAAGAAAGCGTTGAGTATATATATATATATATGTTGAGTTATTGATATATTGAGATTATATATATCAATTGAGATATGTGTGTGTGAGAGAGAGTTATTGATATGCTGATTTATGGGTATTTATATATATATACCCAACTTTCTCGCCACCAAATTGATAACAGAGAATGGGTTGAAAATTCCAAGCCACCTTAAACAGTTTTTTTTTAAAAAAAAAAATTAAAAACTTTCTTATGGTTAGGAAAGAGCATGTATTTGGGAGAGGGTTAACTAGAACCCCGGACAGATCTACATTGGAAATTGGGGGATTGGTAAATTCTCGGGCTGGTTCAGGAGGAGCCTTTAAAAGAAAATTTCCTTATAGCAAGGCAGTTAGGAAATACTAAGAACCCGATTTACCAACCACTTACTCCGGAGTAACCCTATAGAATCCCCACGGTAACTCCGGAGTAAGTGGTCGGTGGATCGCCCAGCCCAGGCCTGCGGGAGACGGGACTCGCGTGAATGGGAATAACCCAGGCAAATACTTAGCGTTACCTAGCCAAGATAGGCGCAACAATTAAAAATCCAGAGGGCGGGGTGAAGCGTGTGGTTTTATTTACCGTCCCTGCTGGAAGTCAGGGTCTGGGGATTTGGGGGAGGGAGGGGGAATGGACCGTGGCTGTTACTCTCTTTCCCCCCCCCCGCCGCCGCCTCAAATTCAGACCCTGTGAGAAATTCGAAGAGCTATTCAATTCCAGACCCACCAAGTGGATCTCTTTGGAAAGTTTTGAGGGAGGGGATTCAGGGAAACCCTTCTCAATGCTGGGGATCTGTGGGCATCTGTGGGGATTGTTACTGGGCCTCCCCCCCCCCCCTCCATACACACATTTACAGAGACCACCCAAGATCGCTTGTCTAGAGAGAGGGCTGTATCTGAGTTGGTCCCAAATTATGGAGATAAAGGTGATTGGGACGGTTCTGTTGGGGAGAGTACCTCCCAGGTCTATAGTTCTGACTTTTTGGCTGTCTGAAGAAGGGCTCTGTGTGGCTTGAAAGCTTGCATATTCTAACCAATAGTAGTTGGTCCAAGAAGAGATCATCCGAACTAACAACATAATCAATGCCAGACTGGGTCAGACCAATGGTCCATCTAGCCCAGTATCCTGTCTCCGACAATGGCCATGCTTGGTCGCTTTGGAAAACTACCCAACTACTTGTCTCCAAGGTGGCATGGAAACCTACGCCAGAGCCAGTACTGAAAGCCAGATCTCCCAAATGGAAGGGTGGCATCTATCCAGTGTGCCACCCTTCTTCTGCTAGAACAAAAGTGGGGAACCCTTTTCCCCTGGCCAGGAGCCACTCGCCAATTAGTCCAAGCTCCAAGGGCTGCATAGAAGTTGCGGGCAGGGAATGCACTCAGGAAGAGGAGGGTCCAGGCCATGGATCTGTCCACTCTCCTTGTGCGCACGTCCTCCTCTCTGCTCCCTTATCCTGAGCTCCGTCTTGGGGGTAGGAATTGGATCCAGAGCCAGATCCAGGAACTGGAAATGGGTCACATAAAAACTAGTCATGGACGGCTGCATTTGGCTCGTGGGCCTGAGGTCCCCCAACCCTGGGCTAGAAGGAAGGTCTCATTTTATCCATTAATAATGCCTCACGCTTGATATGTGTATTGCACAACCTGCGTGTGCACCACGCACAAAGATGATGCAGACCTCACCTGCACACTGTGTGCGTGTCACCTTGGAGCGCCCCCCCCCCCCAGTGTTGTAGTGTGTGCTACCCCGAACTTTGAGAAAGGCAGAGTAAAAACCCAAATAAATAAATAATAGATGAATGAATAAATATTGTAGGGGGCACAACAACCCAAGACAAGGAACAGAAATGACCCATGCAAATAATCAAACTACAGAAATAAATAATGTAATTAATTCATAAAATAATTTATAAAATAATATTAATACTAATACTGATGATGATGAGAGGAGGAGGAGGAGGTGGAGGAGGAGCCAGAATACCCCAAATCTGTGGGTAGGCAAATGGTAATATTGGTCATGGATATTGTGCAGTATATTCAAAAATGCCAATATGACTCAAATATGAAATCCACTCTTCATTAGCTGCTGAATCCTCACATCAAATCAGCTTTCCTCGACTCACCCGCCCAGGATCAAGCAACCCACAACCCAGCGTCATGGCATGCCCAACCTTGTCAGCTTGGGAAACTTCCACCCTTCCAAGAAGATAAGAAAGAAAGAAATCCCCAATCAGCCCCTAAATTCCCACCCAGCACACTAGGCATCACTGAAACACAACTACACAAACACCTGAATTATCTATTAAATAAAATCAACAACAACAACAACAACAATGCCCCACCACTCTCCAACAAACAAACAAAACAAAACAAAACAACAACAACAATGATTAATTAATAAATAATAATAATAATAATAATAATAATAAAACAACAACTTTATAGAAACCTAGCCCCTGCCAAATGGCACTCAAGCACTTCACAAAAGTATCCAATAAAAGACAATATAAAAGACAATAAAATACAGTCCATTAAAAACCATTTTAAAAGGGAAGAATTTCAATCCAGCAGATCGGGAAGCTGGTACGCCCTACCTGCCTCCACAGAATGCAAGGGGGTTTCGGTTGTTGTCAAACAAGGGAGTTGGGGCAGATGGGAGCCCCTTCCGCACCACCCTCCACCCCCTTCTACCCATGGAGTGTGACTGTGGGTATTTTCAGACGTTACGAGATCACAGTCAATCACAGTGAACCACGGTCAATCCCGTGGTGGGGCCAAAGCGCCCCGAACATTTGTTTCATGGGCGCCAGATGTTCACCACAGTCAATTCCCACCAGGGGTCATAATCAACCACGTTTCCAGAGCTCCGGCCCGGACCATCTCCGAAAGCGTGGTCAAAGCGATTTCCACCGGGAAACAACAAATAGTAATGTCTGAACGGCAACCACCGGCCAGAATCAAGAAAAATGATTCCCAGCCGGGGACAAAGCACGCAGTGTCACTGCCAGGAAACCAGCAACAACACAGGCCGGGGAGGGAGATATAAAGGGCACACAGCAACAGGGGGACATGGCGGGATGGAGCGCGGCAGAAGGGAGAGGAGAGCGGTGGGAGAGAGAGCAAGGGAGGAAGAGGAGGAAGTGGAGGTGGAGGAGGAGGTGGTGGAGGAGGAGGAGGTGGTCGTGCTGCACCTTGAGGCGGTGGAGGGACAGCAGCAGCAGCTGGGACAGGCCGAACTGGTGCCTGCTGCCAGCCCGGGGAACAAGGCACCCCAGAAACGGATAAGGGGACCGAGGGGGGGGGCAGCAGCACAGGGGCACCAATCGGGGTGGGTAACCATCCCCCCCCTATGACCCGCAGACACGGAAACGGGCCCGGGAGTCCGAGCCCCCAGAGGAGAGGGCCGGAGGGCAGGCAGAGGAGCAGGAACCGGAGGGGGGGGGGGAAGACCGCGACCCGGAGGGCGCCTGCGGGAGACAGCCGTACCATCAAGGGGGGCAATGGGGGCTTTGAGGGGACAATGGGGGGCAATGGGGACTTTATACGGATCTGGGGGACCCTCGAGCACCAGCTGGAGCTGGCGGTCAACCAATGCAATGGGCACGTCTTCAAGAAGATGGTGCAGGAAATGGAGGCGGCAGGGCATCACAGGACAGTGGCACAGTGCTGGTCGAAGGCCAAGGAGCTGAAGAGGGGGTACAAGGCCATCAAAGATAACGATCGGCGGTCCAGGCACAGAGCCCGGACTGCCCCCTACTATGACGCCCTGGACCGCATCCTACACATGAAGGGGTCTATAGTCGCCCCGCGCCTCGTGGGGAGTGCAGTGGCCCAGGGCAGGGAACAGGCCTCCCCTTGCCGCCCCCAGTGAAGACACCAGCTCCAGGAGCCCTGCCCCCCAAGAGGAACGCCTAGGGACCTCGGGGACCAGCAGGTCCCCCTCAAGCACCAGCCCCGGGACCCCCCAGCCGATGTCCGTAGTGGGAGGATCCGAGGCCAGCACCCTGGTCACCATCAGCCAGTGGACACAGGGGGATCTTAGCCACACTGAGGGGCCGGCCTCGGAGGGCTCAGAGACCAACATAGAGGGTAAGCTGCATGCAGGAGGGGTGGGATATAAATATATTAAATAAATAAATAAAATAAATAAACAGGTGGGTGGGACGGGACACAGACTGGGGGGAAGGCCCAAGGTGGGGAGGGGGCACACGAGCCATGGGCCCGCCCTCAGCAACCCCCCTATGCCCCGGACCCCAAGGAAAGGGCCCGGGGTCTGCCAACCCCCACCCACCTCTCCCAATTCCCACACAGGTCATGGCACGCCCCGGCCCCTCAACAGCCTGGTGAGGAGAACATAGGCGAGCAGCCCCAGGACCAACCAGAGGCCCCAGGTGAGGCAACAAGACAAGGGGGGGGAGGCGGGGTGCCAGGGCAGGGAAACCGGACCCTGGGTTGGGGGTAGCCACAGGGGGCAGCCGGGGTTGGGTACCTGCTGCCCTCCCAAAGGGTGGGGCCCCCAGGGTCCCCCACCCACGGCACAGAAGGGGGGGAGGGCAGCTGGGGCAGCTAACCATTTCCTACCATGCACCCCAACAGGGCAACCCACCAGGGACCAGCAAGGTGGACCTGTGCCCCCGGCCCAACAGATAAGGGAGCACCAGGCATGGGTACAGCACCGCAGGGAGGAGCAGGTAGAGGACATAGTCCACTCCACCACAGAGCAGGGAGAGCGGATGATCGAGGCCATCGACCGCATGGAGGCGGCCACCGAAAGGGCCGTGCAGCAAGTGGAGACCAGGGACCGGAGGCTGCAGGCAGAGGTGCACCTCAAATGGAGGTGGGAGCGCCAGGAGCACAGCAGGCAGGTGGAGGCATTTGGGCAGCTGGAACAGGCCATAGACTGGATGGTCAAGGAGCACTCAGCCAAGATGAACCGGTCCCATGACATAGGTACCTCGCTGCTCCTACACGCGGGTACTATGAGTGCCTATGTAATGGCAGCCACCCCGCCGGGCAACCTGCCTGCCCCAGGACCCACCACCTCCACCACCGCCCCAGCCGCCGGTGCACTCATTGGGGCCGCGCTTCGGCCTACCGGTCCCTGTAGGCCTCCGGAGGGAGCTGCTGGCCAGGGGGGCCCCCTCTGGCCCTGGCCCCGCGGGTTCTCAGTGTTCACATAGAGAGCCATGAGGCCAGGAGGGCACCAGGGCACGGGGTAGTCGAGGGCAGCCCCCTCAGTCTCGCATACGTTGCGCAGCACACAGCAGGCGCCGATCACGAGGGAGGAGGTCTCCACCGTGTAGTCCAGGCGGCCCACGAGGCTCCTCCAGAGCTGCTTGAGAACCCCAAAGGCCCTCTCGACATGGTCCTGCTTGCACACAGGCGAGTATTGAAGAGCACCTCCGCAGGGTTCCTGGCGACCGGGTATGCCTTCATCAGCCACCGGGTGAGTGGGTAGGCTGAGTCTCCCCAGGATGCAGGGGGGCATCATCACCTCCTCGATCTGGGTCATGCCCACGTCAGCGAAGTCTCCGTGGTACATCCAGGCATAGAAGGGAGAGATGGTCATGATCCGGGCAGCGTGGCTGTGACCAGAGTGGCCCGTGTAAATGTCTATGAACCGACCCCGGTGGTCCACGACCGCCTGCAGCTGCGTGTTGGTTGATGTATTCTGAGGCCTCCGCAGCGGATGGGCGCAGCATCTCTATGTGGGTGCCTCCACGGTGCCCATGCAGTTGGGGAATCCCCCAGCTACGAAGCCGGCCATCATGGCCTCCTGGTCCACCAGCTGGATCACTCAGTCCAGGAGCACGCCCTCCACTGCCTTGCAGACGTCCCACAGGATCCCAGCGATGGTGCTCACCCCAACGCCGAAGTGCTGCGAGACAGAGCGGCAGGAGTCGGGTGTTGCAAGGACCCAGACCCCGATGGCCACTCATGGGTATGGGGGGCCTGCATGGGGGTGGCCTGCCACTCCAGTCAGGGTGTTAACAACTCCGCAAGTTGCAGGAGGACGTGCATGTCCATCCAAAAGTGCGGTCTCCAGGCGGTCTCATCGCCATTGGGCTAGTGCCCTGGCCCACCACCCCTGTGCCCACTCTGTGACCCATCGGGGCATGGTTCAGTGGCCCCACTTCGTGCACCTGGTGGGCCACCCAGCCCCCTGCAGCTGGCTGTGAGGCCCCCCTTTACTTCCGGGCCCTGGATGCTGACCCAGCTGTGGGCTCCCGGCTCCGCCCCGCTGCCGCGAGTCGCTACCTGCTCCCTCCATGATGTCCCTGGCTCGGTGCTGTGCTGGCTGGTGCCTGGGGTCCCGCTGCCCCTGCCTGTGCCCTGTCTCTTATACACATCTAGATGTCTGTGACTGATGGGTGCTGGGGCCCCTGGACTGCACCACCCGGCGTCCTCCTGGGTGGGGGGGGCGGCTTGGCTGCACTGCTCTTTGGCCCCGGCTCCCCTCCTTCCCATCCATCGCACCCTGGCCGGCGCATGGGCTCCCTGACAGCCTCCTGGACCATTCCCGGGCCACTCCCTGGTCCGTGTGGCCTCCCCCTGCCCCTGGGCCGGTTCCCCCCTCCCCCCTGTCCCCACCCCCCCTTTCCCCCCTGTGCCCATTGTGCCCTGTGTGTTGTCTGTCCCACTGTGTCCCCCCTTCCCTTCCTTTCCCGTGTGGGTGCGTGTGCGCCCGTGCGTGTGTCTGTGCTGTGTGTTCCACTGTGACCTCGTTTTCCCTGTGCTGCCCCGGGGGCTCTTCTCCCTCTTCCCCCTCCCTTCCCGTTTCCCTTGCGTGGGCGTTCCCTGACGGCGCTTGTGGCTTCGGTTGCCCTCAGCCGGCCATGTCTGTGTCCCGCCCCTCTCTGGAGCCTTCCGGGTGTTTTGACCACGGCCCGGGATCAGCGTAACGTCTGTTGCACTGCCCCGGGCCGTGGTCTGGCGGCCCGATTCCCTGCCGTGGTCCCGGTCCCGTCATGTCTGTTTGGGCCCTTTCTTGACTGCGGGGGGTGGTTAGACGGGTCGCCACCACTGGGAATCCACTGTGGTGATTCGGGCGCCCGTAAACCTGTATCTCAAGTTCCCAGAGTTTGTTCTGTAGCAAGGACACCCCTGCTCTTCCTCCCCCAGCCCTGGCCACCGGCACATTTGTTCAGCAGAAGGGCCAGATCTTACCCAGGGTGAGGGCTCTTCCCTGGGGGGAGGGCTCTCACCCCGGGCAGGATCAAAGCATGGCAGCATGTTTGAAAATACCCACTGGGACAGCAGCCTCAGTGGGATGCCCCCATCCGTCACCCCCAGGTTTACTGGTCTGTGTGGAGCTGCCTGCCTGATGTGTAACCCGGAGCAGGTTGGAGCAGCTCTGGGACAGCCCAGCACGGCCTGCTGAGCAAGATCCCAGAGCACACTGCGCAGAGTCAAACCCAGGGCAGAAGTGAATGGGTGTCCCACAGAATTTGTAACAAGCTAATGCAGACACAGCACACCCTGCACAAGACCCATTGGGATCGGAGCTTTTTGATCACTATGGCGAGGGATTCATAGTGCCCCCCCTGCCATGGCACTCAGAGCACTTTACATATAACTAATAAATACAACTTTTAATCCTCACAACAACCCTGTGAGGTAGGTTAGGCTGATAGAATACTGTGACTGGCCAAGGCCACCCAGTGAGTGAAGGACAATCAAAACAAACTGATCAACTTGTCCTGCAACCAGTGAGCAAGTTGCCAGGATTAGTAGAGCACGGGGTCCGCAGGGCATTGCTGCGAGGGGGCACTGTACTCTCCTAGAAAATCCACTCCCCATTCTGGATAATTTGAGCTGTATTTTTAAGTGTTTTCTAAAGGGGATATGGGGTGGAGGGGGATGGTTAGGGATGGGGTGGTGAGTTTCTATGTGAGAGCCACACAAGTGGAGTGCGGGGAGGAGAGCTTGATTTGGGGATTATTTGCATTTAATGCTTCTCTCTGTGACAGGAAGTGGAGAAGGGTTGTGCAGGGAGGAGTAGGGGGGAATTGGGGTAGCTGGGAGGGAATGCCACTCATATGATGTTTTTATTTCTTGTGAGCCTGAGAAGGGTGGCATATACATTTTAAATAAACAATAAATAAAAATGAAAATAATAACAAATAAATACATACATAAAATATTAATATTATTAATAAACAAACAATTAGTAATAATAATAATAATAAATGTATTATTATTATTTTTTATTTATTTATTTAAATTCATACCACTTCCTCCCCCTAAGGTTCAGGGTTGCTTCCAACATAAGAACAGTATAAAAATAATACATAATATTTATAAGTCCCCTTAAAAAATCAAAACCACTCAGCACCTATCCCCACCTGCTAAATGCTTGGCCAAAAAGAAAGGTCTTGCATTGCCTGTGGAAGATGAATAATAAACCAATACATAAATACATACATTGATAAAATAATTGGTGAGGTGACCCATTGGTTAGGGTCGAATTCCCTGCTCTGCCACAGACACCCTGTGTAACCTTGGGGCTATCCCTTAAACTTCAGTCCTTAAGCCTCTTCCTCTGGAGTCAGCCCAGTGATTTTAATAATAGCCAGCATGTGTGTACACAGAAGGGTGTGGTAAATTAGGAATCAAAAGGCCCTCCAATACAGTCATTATAAGGTCAATGTGAGCACCTAACTTGTATACAGCTGCCGGCTGT
Source organism: Sphenodon punctatus (assembly GCA_003113815.1). Taxonomy (NCBI): domain Eukaryota; kingdom Metazoa; phylum Chordata; class Lepidosauria; order Sphenodontia; family Sphenodontidae; genus Sphenodon; species Sphenodon punctatus. Next base: position 4,878,875 of record QEPC01010893.1, read on the forward strand.
CGACTCCCTCCTACATCATTGGGTGTTTTTAAACAAGACACGTCTGCGCATGGCCCCCCACCCCGACCAACCATGCGTCCAACTGCTCCCGTGAGCCACCCACGGCTACGCATAGATCACCCCCAAAAAACCAGGAGTGCTCCAAGCGGGGCCAGCCACATGTGCAGCGGCTGCCTCCGTAGCTGGGGTAGCCACTCTGGGAGTCGCCCGAGTGAGCCCCTCCCCATGCGCTCCTTGTATGTGGGCACCCTGCAGCTGGGCCCCTCAGCAGCCATGGACAGCCCCCCCACCCCCACCCCTTGCTCATGTAAAAACACCCTTTGTCTGCACTTGAGGTTAATACAAGCTCATTCCCCCCCCTTCTTACAAACTTCTACCCTCTCCTATCAGAGCCAAACACACAGGTTTGGCTGTTGATGCTCTGCTTCTCTCCCCTGGGCAGCTTCAAACTCTGATCTCTTTTTCTCTGGGGAGGCCTAATTTTACTCTGTGTTTTACCACCCAGCTGTTCAGCTGATGCCGCTAAGCACATAGGAACAGCTAGCCCAGCTTCCACATGCATATCTAAAAGTCTGCCTTCTCCTCTACGCTCCATCACACTACATAGGGTTGGCATGGGGCTCCCTCTTGCAAGTGCCATCACGGCACCAAGTGTGCAGGATAGCATGAGCGCGCACACAGAGGGATTTCTCAGTGGCTGCTCCACCCCTCTGGAACTCCCTTCCCCTGGAAGCTTGCCAAAGACCGCGCATTATGTGGAGGCAATAGGAGACCCATTTATTTGGCCCAGATATTTGGCCAGCGGGGCTAGGTTCCGGGATGCTGGTTTTAATGAAAATGTTGATATTTTTTTACGCACGTTGTGTTTTAATCAATTTTATGTTATGTATAGATGTTTTGTGACACACCCTGAGCCTTCAGGGAAGGAGGGCAGAGCTTTAAGTCAAAATAAATAAATAAAACCATCAATAAAAATGTCAGGGGCAGAGTGCAAGCAACAGGCCATGCTGGGGGTGCATATGGGATCCATCCTGGCCTTCTGGAACCCAGAGGTTTAAGGGCTAAAAGCAAGAGATGAACTTATCTTCCCCAAATTTGTTTAATGGCTTTCCAAACCCAGCTCTCCTCCATCGTTGTGGTTAACCCCAGCAGCTCACAGCACAATAAGAGCCTGGCCTCCAAGAAACTAGCAGCGGGGCACCAGAAAAGTTTTCATTTTAAACCCGTTTCATTCCCTTTTGGGGGGCAACCTTATCGCCTTCTCGAGTTTTGCATCCACGCTTCCTCTTTTTAACCTGGGGATTTGGGGGGAGAAGAACAGCTAAATCAGGGCTTCTTCCTTGTTGGAATTTTAAAAGACAACAACTACTGCTACAAAGGCCTTTATTTTATTTATTTTGTTTTGGTGATAAATAAAATCTAATCCAATCTAATCCTATTTATTTATTGAGTGGCCTTTATTTAATTTAATTAATTTATTTGTTTTGTTTGTTCGTTCGTTTGTTTTAAAGAAAGATCAATTTGTGTTGGAGAGAAAATGTTTCATCCCAAGTGGGGATGGGAGGAAGGAGAGATTATCCAAAGGAAAAGGGAATGAATGGGGCTATGGAGAAGGTTTGCTTAATGCAGGTTGGAAAAATCCCATGGAGCCTGTTTGGGAGGGTAGAAAGATATCTTGGCTCCACAATCATTCTGTACTTCCTTCCAGCCTTGAAAAAAATCTTTTGACGTCACTGCCATCAGTTTGGGCTACTAAATACCTCGCTGCCAGAAAGGAGGCTTGATTGAATTATTATTAGCGGTCCAAGGAGATCTAAGTTTTCCAAAGGATGAAGAAGGGGAAGGTTGGAAGTTATATTATAGAGGGGTGGGTGGGAAAGGGAGAATGAATTGGTGTGTAATTGGGCCTGGTGTGTTCTGCATAAATTTACTTTATTTGATATTAGAATAAAAAAATCACACACACACACACACACACACACACACTTATACAGGGACTCATGTTCCCTGTGTTTTCCCCTTTGCTGTCAAGGGGGAAAACCACAATGAACACGTGTCCTAGCGTGTGGACATATTTGTGAGAGAGTCAGATTTTGTATATTTATGATAAGGACTGAAAATCACTCTGAATACTGAAAGTGTTGTAGAAATGGTAATAATAATAATAATAATAATAATAAGTTATGAAGAGATTGGTTGCTCTCGGAGACAGGATGCTGGGCTCGGTGGACCATTGGTCTGACGCAGTATGATACTATTTATTTATTTATTTATTTATTTATTCAATTTGTATTCCGCCCTTCCTGCGAACAGCTCGGGGCGGCTAACAAGTTCATCATAAACACAGTTTTTATATATATATATATATAAAACACCCCGTAACCTACCCACCCCCCTCCCCAAAGGCCTGGGCGAACAGCCAGGTCTTGCAAATTCGCCGAAATGTCAAAAGGCTTGGGGCCAGGTGAGCTTCCTCCAGGAGGGAGTTGCAAAGGCGCGGCGCGGCCACTGAGAATGCCCTCTCCATTGTGGCCCCCCGCTTAACACGGGGGACCTGCAAGAAGGCACCCCCGGCGGACCGAAGGAGCCGCTCTGGGGAGCAGAGGGCGAGGCGGTCCCTGAGGTATGAGGGGCCCAGACCGTGAAGGGCCTTGCATATTAACACCAGTACCTTAAACCTGGCTCGGCTCGCTATCGGCAACCAGTGCAGAGTCCGGAGCACAGGTGTTATGTACTCCCGACGGCCCGGCCCCAACAGGAGCTGGGCCGCCGCATTCTGCACTAGCTGCATCCTCCGAACCAGGAATAAGGGCAGCCCCATATATTTGCATGTAAGAACTTATGTAAGAACTTATGCAAATATACTATGCGTGTATCTATGTGCACATGAAGTTCCATTAAATACATTTATTTATTATTAATTATTTATTATTATTATTATTATTATTATTTCCCCCTGCCAAATGGTAATCAGAACACTTGACAACATAAAACAACATAAAATCGATTTAAAATAGAAATCTATTAAAAACCATTGAAAGGGGGAAGGGTATGAAGAGAGAACAAATATGAAGGGAAACTAGCAGTGGATCCTAAAACCTCCTGGAGAATACACTAGATCTTCAGACGCTTCTTAAAGGTGAGGAGAGAGGAGCTGAGACAGCCACACGTGTGTGTACATGGGGGGTGGGGGGTATAAAATATGTAGCACTTCTTGATGACACGGTTTGCAAAGCACTTGGAACACTGAGTGTGCTAGAGAAATGATGATTATTAATAATAATCTATGCAAATAGGTTCCATGTGCATCTATTTTCACAGAAAGTTTCACTCTCTAGTTTATACGCCCGAGTGTGCATACGCACATCTATTGACACGCATGTGTACATATATAATGGAGGAGTGGGTAAGGTTCCCACGTTTTTGCATTGCTGAGCAGCCACAAGCCACTTGGCATTGATCAAAGCTTCCCCTGATCCTGGGGCCAAGGCAGTGCGGCTTCCCCTGATCCACACCTTTCAAGTCAAGCTCCAGCTCCCGGCTGGTCTGGTGGGTTCAGGCAGTGGCATGCTGCGCCTTCTCCCGTGCCCTCCTTCCCCTCCCACCGCAACCTCCAGCAATGGTGGATTTCTCTTGCTCCCGTAGGTGCCAATGACACTCCCAGGACAGGTGCTGGAGAGCCATGTGCAGCTCCCAAGCCTCCCTAGCACTGAACTCTGTATATCGCTCCCTCACTTTACACCAGGGGCGGGGAACCAGGCTCAGACCCAGGGGCCAAATGTGGCCTGCGGCAAGTTTTTATGTGGCCCCTTTCCAGCTCCTGGATCTGGCCCCTGGATCCCGTTCCCACCCCCAAGTCCTGAAAGTCCAAGCTCAGGGGAAGGGAGCAGAAACGAGGGCAGGCCCACAAGGAGAGGGGGAAGATTCATGGCTGAGATCTATGATTTGAACCCCCCTTTTCTTCAGCACATCCCTTAGCATCCCTCATCCCCAATTTCTATGCAGCCCTCGGAGCTTGGACTAATTTTCAACATGGCCCCATGGAGTGGAATGGTTCCCCCGTCCCTGCTCTACACACAGAGAGAAATAAAACGAATACAAAGTTTTAATACAATATAAAACAAATCCTAGAATCCCAGAGCTGGAAGGATTATCTAGTCCAGCCCTGCTCCCATGAAGCAGTTTTCACCCTCCCTAGTCCGCCCCTGAGAAATGTCCGCCTAACCCATTTCTAAAGGCCTCCAGTGACAAGGCCTTGTTCCTCTGACAAATGATTCCACTGTCCAACTGTCCTGAGAGTTAGATGTTTTTTCCTACCATTTAAGCTAAATCTTTTCTCCTCCACCTTAAACCTCTTCCCTTTGGTTCTGTCCTCAGTGACTGACCAGAGAGAACAGCGAGCCCAGTTTCCCTAGAGCAGCAGCCTTTTACGGATTGGAGAATGGGGATCCTGGCTGTTCCTCCTCTTTCATCTCCTATTCTTTTTGAGATGATCCATTCTCAGCTCTCTCTGTCTCTGCTGGTAGGTCTTTCACTCTCCCATTTTCCCTCTTTGTTGGTCTCCTCTAATGTAAGAAGCAAGTACGCAACAGATTCCACGATACCACAGATATATGTATCTACATACTACACAAGCGTGTATATGGATATGGACACGTGTGTGCACCAAAGGGAATATACACATTGGCACAATCCTGTGTGTGTGTGTGTGTGTGTGTGTGTGTTTGTGCGTGTTTGTTCATGTGTATTTAGATGCGCAGAGAGGGAAATAAAAAATGGGACATGTTCTTTCCCAAGGAAGGGGTGGGAGAAAGAGAGTAAATCGAGACAGTAACAATCTTTGCAGTGCCATTGAGTCCTTTGAAAACCTTCTTAACATTTTTTTTTAACCTGCTCATACACCCCATCCCACACATCACCCCTCAGCAATCTCACCCTGCTCAATACTAAACCAGACCAGGAAGATTCCTCCGTTCACCTGGCCTCATGGATGGATTTAATCGTCTGTTGTTTTAATGACAGTAAAAACAGGCCAAGCTCAGAAGCTGCTTTGCTAATTAGCTAGGATCCCAAAGTCTGTTGCAGGAAACCACAAAAATTGGAGAGGGAGGCGATTTTGGATAAACATGACATGCAAAGGGGACTTTCCACCTGTCCAGAAATTTCACCCAGACACAGAGAGAGAGCGAGAGAGCGATCTTGACTGCACAGAACAGCTTAAAGTTAGTGTGAATTCCATTTGCACCTTAGTCTGTTGCACCTTACTGATGTCATTTCATTTCCTATCCCTAATTTCCCACCCTCACCCCAAATTGCAACTGACCTCTGATTTTAAATCTCCATGGGATACTAAACCAAAGAGAATTACACGTATTAGCAACAATTTTCTTTTTTTAAAAAAAAATATATATATAGAAAGGCTCCACTATCTGTAGATTCTACTCTTCCTTCAATGATATTTCAGGGGAAGCTGTGCCATTTTTAATGGATTTCAGCTCTCCTATCAGGTCAAATCATTTTTACTCATTAATAGCTTCAAAATACATATTTTTTTTCTTTTAAAAATAAATAAATGAAAACCACTGTAATCCGGATTCACGTAGCCATTCAGACTAACATACGTCTTAAGGGCCAAAGGCAGGTTTCCTCTAAAATGAGTTTGGATCCAGAACCTTCTACTTTTAGCAATTTTCACGGCTTTCCCCACCTCGAATGGTTGCTTTGCAATCTAGGAATGAAGTAATAAATGGCAGGGAAGGGAAATCATGAGCAGGCAAGTAATAAAACCTGTAGGTGATGGTGGATTCTCAGGAGTCTTAGAAATCTTGTCCACACTGGGCCAAGTTAAATGTTGCCCCCACGTCTTCCCAGGAATGGCTAACACATGAGCACAATTGATGTTCTTCATTACCCATGAATGGAATGGCTAACCTGGATTTCATTGCCATGATGGTTTACAGAGCTGTCCTGTGCTAAAATTGACATGTTTGGGAAGAGATGTGTTTGGGGGTGAATGGAGAGAGATGTGTACGGAGATGATTAGATAGACAGATAGATAGATAGATAGATAGATAGATAGATAGATAGATTAGATATAGAAAATTCTCCATTGTTGAACAAAAGATAGCAAAGGTTTTTTTTATGGGCAGTGAATGTGCAGGAAAGAGGAAAATGTATGAAGATCCCATGTCAATCGCATTACACAATTCTAATGCAGAGGTCTATCCCAGAGGCAGTGGCCCACCTCCCTCCACCCCATGACACCCAGTTTTTCTTTTTAAAAAAAGAAAAAGAAAAAGAACTCTAAAACTGACCTCTCTTTCAGAGCCTGCTCCTTCCCTGACTCCTCAGTCCCCAGGAGAGGAAAGCTGCTGACTCTTTGCTGACATAACCCCCTAGCTGCACAAGTCCCCCAACCACACTCTGTGGCATCATCTTTTATTCTCAAAGAGTCCTCGAGATGGGGAGAGAAAAAGTTCCGGAAAATGTACTCACCTCAGCCAAGTTAGCTGAGGGGCCTCCAGGCAGTGCGTCTGACTCCACGGCAGACATTCAAGTGCCCCCCTTTCCCCTTCTTCTGTCCTAATTACATACAGACTGAAATTTATGTTAATGAGGAGTGACACCAACTCCCAGCCATGTACAGTAAAAGGGGGGCTGCTTACAGGGCAGACTGGCCCCCTATTGAGTGGGAGAGGGAGGGGGTGAAACTCTTGGGAGAGCAAAGACAGAATCCATGAGAAGAGGAGAGTTTAATCCAGGCTACTAGTGTCTCTTTGCCTGGAAAAAATTTCCTCTGTACGTGGGACATGGAAAAGATGTTTCCGAGATAGTGAAATGCACAAAACTCACAAGCTTATGGTGCTGGCTGTGTGCCAATAGTCTTCACCTGGCTTGATAAAGTCTACACACACGTACATGTACAGAGACAGACACACACAATCTTTGTACTTCAAACTTCCATTCAACCAGGGTAGCCTGAAATTAATCTATGTACATACAATCCTGGAGTCCGGCCACTTGAATAGATTCGAACGAGCTGAAAGAGAGAGAGGCACTAAAATGTATCTACACATACATACACAGAGAATTTCAACTACATTCATAAACAGATAATTTGCTTATTTTTAAAAGACATCATCAAGAAAGAAAGAATATGATTTTGCAATCTTATCTAGCCTCTGGAAATTACAAGTTACCTCACAGGATTGGTGTGAGGGCCAACTAGATATGGATTGTAAAGCACTCTGAATACTGAAAACACTGGATAAATACTACCTAATAAATTATTAATAATCAATAATAATATATGATCAACAAAAACGCATCACTATGAGGTCACTTGGAACTGTGCACACGATATATTTGTTAAATCATAGAGGTTGGTTTCATTCAAAATGACTGAAATATTTAAGATTGAAATTTTATCTTGCTTGAAGAGAAGTTGTAGGATAATGGGGGTGTGGATTTTATCATGTTTGCAAGGCAGATATATATCAAGTCTGGGTGAGAGATTAAATTAACAGAATGACTATTTGGGGGCAGGGTGGGATCTCTGAGGTAGGGAGAGATGAAATCAAGACCTTTTCAAACTTAAAAACAAACCTAAAAATGAGTTGGATTTACCCCCCAAATCATTACTTTGTCAGTATTATCTCTTACATTAAAAAAAAAATTCTGCTGAAAAAAAATTCTTTAAAGAGTTTTTCAGTTGACACAAACATTTTCTTTAACGAGTGTTTCTTTGAACCTGTTATTATTATAACAATTAAATTAACTTGATAATTTATTTTCTCTGCTTTGAACGGGGCAGAACTTTTTTATTTTAAAGTGTATGTCTCGGGCAGCTAAAACATGTCACTCTTGAATTTTTAAAGGTCTTTTTAAAAAAAAAAAAAAAAAAAGCAACTTTACCTGCAAAGTATTAATTGGATTTTATATTTGGACTTTAAGGAAGAGAATAGGGACAGAATAGTCCCAGGACAATCCTCTTAGAGGTGAATGTCCAGGGTAATAACACTGAAATTAACAAAAAGACATAGAATGAGTGACTTCCTAAATCCTGCTGTCTTTAAACTACTCCAGTGACCATCCCTGTTCTTAATATTCTCCTGGAAAATAATATGAATTCTTGTTCCTCTATTTACTGGACAAAACCCCAACATTTATTTAACCCGGGATTTTATTTCCAGGGAAACTCGAGCACAAAATAAGTTTTTTGATTGGGATAAAGGGAGTTTTACTCCCTCCTTCCCTGTGTTAAATAAGGGGCATTTTGATATCCAAATCTAGCAGCTCAGTTGGAGAGCAAACACCCAAACGTGGATCTTTTAGGCACCTGCAGTGGGGTGAAAAATAAATCTTACCTCAAAAATGTAAAAGGCCTCAATCCCAGACATGTAAAGGCTTCCTTGGAAATGTAGGCCTCACCTGGGGAGCTAGGGAACAAAAGATGTGTTTGTCGTGATTTTACACACACACACCCATTAGCACATTCAGACTGGAATCTGCAGGTCACTTAGGCCCTTTTCACACAGATGCCGCTGCGGGCCCGGTGGGTGGAGGCGGGAGAGTGGCGTTTGTGTGAAAACGACCTTGCTCCTGCGTAGACTTCAATGAGATTACTCTGGAGTAAGTGGTTTGTGAATCGGGGACTTAATGGCTATGGAAATGTGTGTGGGTGTGTATGTGTGTGTTGAGGGATGGAATTTGCACAACTAAAAAGCCATCCCTGTAAGTTTTAATATTTACCTCTCTTTAAAATATCCCACCCCCACCCCCTTGCAACCCTTTGTTCTACCATTTTACTTTTCCGTCTGTCTGTACAAAGAGCATCCCGGCTTCCAGAGTCAGAGGAAACGGGAACAGGGGGTGAGGACGGGACCTGGTTGAACCCCGGTTAAGGTCGATTAGAGGCTTTGGGTTGTCAAATCCACACACAGGCAGGCTTAGATTATCTAGAAAATCACTGTGGATTAACGGAGCCCAGGGCAGGGTTAATGCAGAAAACTGGGAATCGTTTGACCACGATACGGTGCCCAGAATTAGCTTAAACACTAGCATTTTGGTAGTTTAATGTCTTCACTATAGTTTTTCGAACCATCCCCTTTTTTCTCTTCCTCGCTCTCAAACTTTTATTCCTCCCCACATCTCGCTCCTGCTCTTCGCTCATTCTGGGAGGGCAGGCGGGGACGGACCCACTAATATTTCTAAGCACGTTAGGGGAAGGAATTTTCCCATGGTTTTTCCTCCGAGCAAGAAGGCCAACAATGAAGCCTTGGATTTATCACCCACCCAAAGCTGCTACCTGTTTGGAGAGCTAATGGGGTGTTGTGTGCATGTGTGCGTGCGTCTCACGATTGTGCCAGGGGAGGCTATTGACACAGGATTTATATCGCACAAGCAGCACAGACATGCCATTGTGTGACTTTAGCAAAAGGCAATCCCCCACCCCCCACCCTGTCCTCTCCTTGCAGCGACCCACAGAACCACCCTGGTGCAGGCAGGCAGACACAGACGGACAGGCCCATGGAGAGAACTGTGCCTCCCCTCCCCGTGTCGATTGTAGTAACTGGGGGTCCTCTAACCCCCATCCCCTCATCATACACTTTGAAATCAATGTTTAGATAGTATACTACCTTATTTTACACATATATTTCTTGCAACTATTATTTTATTCATCGTATTTTAATGTAGATTAAGAAAGAAAATTCTTGTTATTTTGGGAGGCGCTGGTATTATTGTACCCCCATTCCCTCCCTCTTGTGAGGCCTGAAGACAGATCTGGTCTTCTGTGTCCTTAATCCCTCAGCAGAGTGAATATCAGAAGGCATGAGTAATGGGTAACGAAGAACAGTAATTGTGCTTGTGTGTGTGTGCGTGTGTGAGCATTACACAATAATTTTATTATTTGTATTTCAGTAGCATCTGAGCTCAGGGCCTCAAAATGGCAGGTGCTGGACAGACATATGGTAAGGGAAAGACTTTTCCCTGAGGGATTTATGGTCTAAATAGACACAGGGGTAAGAAAAAACAGCACAGGTATGTGAAGGGACTTCACCAAGGCTGCATGGCAGGTCTGTGGCAGAGATAGGAATAGGTCCCTGGTCCTTTGAGTCCTACTTCCTGTCCTAACAGTCCCTATTTAGGAGGAGGGATGGTTCCGCCTTGAGTGCTGAATCTCACTGTCTCTGGTTTATTTCAAACGTTACGGTCAACCACAGTCAATCCCCTGTGGTGGTTGTGATTCCTGTAATGTCTGATGTGAGTTCCGTCAGATGTTCACCCCAGTAAACCTCCGGCAGGAATCACAATGGCCACAATTCTGGACCTCCGGCCAACCAGAGGTCCAGAATCGTGGTGGGATCGGGCCCGAACTGTGGTTGGATTGGCCACAGTTTGGGCCCTTCTAACCAGGGCCCGTCTGTTACCTTCAGTCCTGCCGGATCGTGGTTCCGACCATGGGATGGGATCGGGTGCAGCGGCCGGATTGGCCGCTGCGCCCGCCCGTCTCCCAGAAGGCGGGCCGCATTGGGGGGGGGCGCACGTTGTGCCGCGCAACCCCTCCCCCTCCCCGATCCCCTTCCAGAATCAGGCTGGCACGGACGGATGGCCTGATTCCTGACCGGGATCCGATTCCGAAACGGATCCCGGTCCGTGGTTCAGCGTGGTGGGCCTCCGGGCCTGTCACGTCTGAAATTACCCCGTTTCAAGAGAGGCCGGTATTCAAGCCTCAGGCACCTCTTTCTTGGTTGTCCTGGTTAGAAGGGCCCTCAAAGGTTCAGCAAGATCAATCCCTTGTTCAAAGACAGAATGTCCTGTACCAGGGGTGGGGAACTCAGGCCTGGGGACCAAATGCATTATTTGGCCCCTTTCCAGTTCATGGATCTGGCCCCTGGATCTAGTTCCTATCTCCAAACACTAGAAAAGCAAGCTCAGGGTAGAGAAGCAGAGCTGAAGGCCTGCACACAAGGATAGGGGACAGCTCCATAATTTGGACCCTCCTCTTCCTGAGCGCACCCTGCCCCCAGCTTCTCTGCAGCCCTCGGAACTTACATTAATTTTCAAAGTGACCCCTGGGAGGGGAAAAGGTTCCCCACCCCTGTCCTGTACCTACTGCATCACTGTTTTAGAAAACAAGACCTTCCTCAAACCCTCCCCCCACCCCCCCGAGCTGGTTACCCCACTGGGACTCCACCAATTTAACCCCCCACTCCTGAACCAGCACAAACATTCCCGGAGTTGAAATAAACTCAAGATCATCTGTGTACGAGATCAGCCCTGCCCATTGCCCAATGGCAAAATTTGTCAGCAGCAGCAAAGCAGCTAGAGCAGGGGCTTAATTTGTTCATCCCCAACACCTCTCCCAGACCCTGCCCTGTGAGACCCGACCCACAGCTGATTGCAAAGGTAAGAGCCTCGACTCCAGTCTCTTCCCTGACAAGGCTGCAGCTGATAGGCTGCTCCAACAGCTGATAGGTCACTCCAACAGCTGATTAGTCACCACAACACCAGCCTCCATGGAGCTTCATCAATCCATGAGGAAGAGGTGCTAAAGTAGGTTTGAGTCCATGGGGCAGAGGGTAACTCCACCATCCCCTCTGAATACTCTCCCTGTTTCTGGGACCAACAGGTGGGACTTTTGGAAGGCTTAGACTCCAGTGCCTCATCTTTTTGTTTTTATAAATTAAGCACTGACTAGAGCCAGCACTGCTTGGAAGCCGATTTCATTCCCATCTAGATAACGCACCATCTCATGGCCTCTTCCAATGACAGAAGAGCAGTCATTTGGAGATCACGCTCAGTCCCACATTAGAACGAGGTCCACGCTATGACGAAAAATGCAAAATCTCCTTTCCTTAGTGTGTCTGGACGAGTTACACTTTGACTTGTGTTTAATCACAGTGGGGGCATGGAACGAGCTCACAGAGACAGGCCCCAAGAGCAAAATCAACCAGGTGTATGATGGGACACAGGAAGGCTAAGAGAAAACCAAACAGGGCTGCTTCTGCTTATCCTGCGCAGACAGTCGTCTCCTCCAAAGCAGATGATCTCCCCAGATTAATCTCAGTTCCTTTCAGAAGCGCTATGTGGGGCTGCCCTGGATGACTATCCCGAAGCTGCAGCTGGTGTAGAACATGGCAGCTTGCCTTCTTTCAGGGGCGAGGCGCCGGAAACACATTACACCAGTGCTCCGGAGTCTGCATTGGCTGCCTGTAGCTTTCCAGGCACAATTCAAAGTGCTGGTTTTGACCTAGAAGGCCCAAAATGGTCTGGGCCCCAAATAGCTGAAAGACTGCCTGTCCTTCCATGCCCCACTGTGATCCCTGCAATTGGCTGGGAGTGGTACCATCTGTTAGTCCTGCTCGTATGACAAGGGCTCACAAGGAGGCATTCTCGGTTGCTGCCCGGTGCTGTGGAACTCTCTTCCCCCGGAGGTTTGTTTGAGCCTGAGCCTGGGCATCTTCCGGAGGTGGTCTAAGACCTTTCTGTTTGAAAAGGCATTTGGCAGGTGGGGATAGGGAGATTGATGGGTGGGTCTGGGGTAGGTGAGTGAGGAGGGTTGGAATGGGAAGGTGGGGAATGGGAAGGTGGTACTGGGTGGGTCTTGTGGGGGGTTATGTTTGTATTTTAATGTTTCCATTGTTTATATGTTATGTTTATATTTTATTTTGTACACCGCTAGGAGCCTTTTAGAGGAAAGGGTGGGATAGACGTTCAAACAAACAAACAAATAAAACCACCTCCACTTGAACCACCTCCACTTGTTTGTGCGAACGGAAACAAGTGGGGATTCTTATTGCCACCATGTAAGAGACCTCGGAGCAGGGCTGGCCAGTCTTATCACAAGGCAATCACCCCAGGATCTGCTCTATCTGGGGTCCCCACAGTGGGCCCAGTTTTCAACAGAGCAGACTGTAGGGGCCCAAACACGACCACTTTGAAGGCCCCACAGAAGTTGTCCCCCAAGGTTGTCCCCCACATTTTAACTTTTCCCTGGGCCTCGGAAATTCTAAGGAGGCCAGTCCCATGGAAGCAAAAGCAGAAAGTGGCATTGACTTTGGCTGTCGGTTTCAAATGGGAATAAGGTTTGTAGGAACCAGATCTGGCCCGCCACAAGCAGAGAGACACCCCCCTTTTGTTCAGCAAGTCTCTCCCCTCAAATCCTCCGTGAGCAAATCAGAATTGTTTTGACTTGCCGTTACTGCCCAAGCCCAGTGGCACCCCATGGTGGGTCAGTTTCAGGAGATGGACCCTCTCCTCAAATTCTTAGGCCCACCACAGATTTGGTGTCATTGGGTAATTTCAAACATGATGGGCCCGGAGGCCTGCCACGCTGAACCACGGACCGGGATCCGTTTCGGATCCTGGTCAGGAATCAGGCCGTCCATCCTTTAGACGTGCCGGCCTGATTCTGGAGGGGGATCGGGGAGGGGGCTGCGCGGGGAGGGGGCAAGGCTGCGCGGTGCGACGTGTGGCCGCACAGCCCCCCGTGCTCCCCCGGCCGGCCGCCTTCCTGGAGACAGGTGGGTGCATAGTCCAATCCTGCTGCTGCGCCCAATCGTGTCCCATGGTCGGGACCACGATCCAGCAGGGCTGAAGGTAACAGACGTTCCTTTTGGCCCTTTCCGGATCGTGGCCAGTCCAACCACAGTTGGGGCCTGATCCCACCACGATCCTGGACCTCGGGCGGCCAGAGGTCCTGAAGCACGGTCAATGTGATTCCCACCAGGTATTCACTGGGGTGAACATACGGTGGAAATCCCTTTAGACATTACGGTACAAACGGCCACCACATGGGATTCACTGCGGGTGACCGTGGTATCGTAACGTCTGAAATTACCCATAGTTACAAGGAGGACATGTTTCCAAAGGCGAGCTATTCATTTATTTCACTCCACTAAATATAAAGTGGATCCATGTCTATTTTGCTGTCCTCATTCGCAATAAATAGAAGGTGGTGGTGTCTCTTTTAAAATAATAATAATAATAATTTTTTTAAAACACAATGCAATTTCGAATGCGACGGTTGGGCTGGAAAGCTCTCTTTCTCCCTCTGCCTGGCTTCCACCCACCCTAACAAACCTCGCTCATCTGTTAACCTCTTGTTGACATTTCCTGGGTTTCATTCCACGCCGGTAGGTTGCCATAGCAAATTTAAATCTTGCAAACAAAATGAGGAGGGGTGTGTGTGTCTGATTAGCATATATTCAAATGAAGCAGGCTCTAACGCAAACCATAAATCACGCAGTCATTGCTATTCAATCAGTGTCTTGGGACTCACTGTCCATTCCCACCCCCTGCTTCCCTGGGTATCTCAGGCGGCCTCTTGGCATTCAGGAAGGCAGGGACTCTCAAGAGTGGCTGCTGGGCGGGTGTATGGATGGGACTTCTGCTAGACCAGACAGGCCTTGTCTGGGATTAAACCACAGCCAATATGGGAGCGCTGAAAGAAAGAGGTTGGGAGGGGGAATTGCTGAGGAGTGTTATACAGACACACACCCCCTCCTTAGCTGGGCCCTTGTCTCCTTCACAGCACCCCCTCAAACCCTTAACTGGGCCCGTCCCCCCTCAAGCCCCCTTAGCTGTATTTATTTATTATATAATTTTTGCACCCTGCCCCCTTCTGCAAAGCAGCTCAGGGCGGCTTACAACTTAAAACAAAAATATAAAACATATAAAATATAACTATAAAACCACTTTAAGGGGGAAGTCATAAAAAATATAAACATAAAAAACCCCTTCCACCCTAGCCTTCAAAACCATTCCACCCAACCCGCCTCACTCGCCGAAAGCCTGACACAACAGCCAGGTCTTACAAAATCGTCGAATAGAGGGGAGATCCGGCACTAGTCTGCCCCCGCTGGGAGGAAGTTCCACAGCCTTGGGGCGGCCACTGACGACGCCCTCACCATAGTAGCCCCCTGGGACACCCGGTGGCCTCATCCCCTCGCAGCACCCCCTCGAACCCCCTTAACTGTGCCCCTTGTCCCCCTCATAATGCCCCCTCTGGTGCCCTCATCCCCTCGCAGCACCCCCTTGAACCCCCTTAACTGTGCCCCTTGTCCCCCTCACAGTGCCCCCTCAAGCCCCCACAGCTGTGTCCTCATTCCCTCGGAGCACCCTCTCGAGCCCCCTTAACTGTCCCCCTTGTCCCCCTCACAGTGTCCCCTCAGGGTGCACAGTGCTCCCTCAAGCCCCCTTAACTGTGCCCTCATCCCCCCCACCGTGCCCCCTCAACCTCCTTAGCTCTGCCCATCCCCCCTTGCAGCACCCTCTCAAGCCCCTTAACTGTGCCCCCATCCGCCTCACAATACCCGTAGTTGTACCCCTGCACAGAATCTGTACCCCTCACACAACTTGTGGGGGGCAGGGGGAGAGAAACATAGTTAAGCCAGTCAGAGGATTATTAGGGGTCTGCTGAAATTATTATTATTCTCATTTGAAAATGGCAGCCAAAGTTCAGTGCTCCCAATGCAGTCAGTGCCTGTGGACTAGACCCCCATCAGCAAGACACACACACACTCACAGAAACCCAAAAGCACGTGCACTCCAACCTGTTGCCATCAAAGAAAACCCCACTCCAGTCCGTCCATCTGCCCCCACGACTACGCTGTCCAAGCACCTCAAGACCTTGAATGCATTTACCCTTCCCAGCCTCTCCATGAGACAGGGCAACGCAGGCCTCTAGTAATTAGCACCTTAATTCCTGAGCTTCCTCCAACTGGTTTGAAGTAGAGAACCCAAGAACCACAAAATGACATTTCCATCTTTCAAATCCTCTGGGGCCGCAATCCACCAAGGATTTATTCAATGGAGCTCCATTGAAGTCAGTCTTTGGTGACTTGCGGCCTAAATATATTCCCATCTGGGACACCTGGCTACCCCACGTTGCCTCCTCTTACCTGTCTGACCTGCATTATTGTGGATCATCTTGCAATCTTTACCAAATTTATTTCCCCCCCTCACCTGGCCTAGGGTGGACATTCCTCCCCTTTAAAATAGGACGCTTTTGAAAAATTTCATGTTGCAGGGCTGCATTGGTTCCAGTGCAACCCTGCACCATGTGTTTTTCATAAGCATCCTCTTTTAAAGGGGAGGTACAGCCACCCTAACCTGGCCCCAAGTGATGCAGGACACGACTAATGGGAACGTACATTTTGTGGGTTGTTTCTTTGTTTCGTATTATGACTTTATTTTTGTTGTAGTAAGTGTCTTGAAAAGAAACTCCGTATAAATGATAGTAAAACAAAAATTCTGGTCCTAGCGAAGCGTTTCATGAAACATAGTTGGAGTATGCAAGGCCAAAATGTAGAACAGGTGAGGGTATACAAACACTTAGGGATCATGCTGGCAGATAATGGAAGCTGGCAAGCCCACATTCAGGCAATTAAATCAAAGGCACAAATAGATTCTATGTCCATCCAGCGATTTTTCTTCCGTTTTGGGCAGTGTTCTGTTAGAGCAGTACGTCAAATAGTAGAAACCAGATTATTGTCAAGGATGTTGTATTGAGTCCAAGTCTGGGGCTAGGACTAAGAGATGCTTAAGGGACTCTCCTTGGTGGTTAATCAACTTTGGAAGAGGATATTAAGACTACCATTGCCAACAAATTCAGCTATAGTATTGTTGGAAGTGGGCAGTGCCTCTTTGAAGGCCATAGTAGAGCTACGCCTACTTAAATTTTGGGCTAATTTTAGAAATATCCCAGATACTTCATTGCTGTATGCTGCATGGAAAGAAAAAACACAGGACTTGGAATGTGGCGTGGACCCCTGGTGGGCAAAAGTGAAAGCACGCCTTGCCTTATGCTGCCTGTCTGTCCCTTTTTTACAAGAATACTAGTACCCAGATTGCTGGACTCTGAAATTACGGGTGCTGGATGTGGACAGACAGACCCTTAGAGCACAAGTAGTGGGAGATGGGGTATCAGTTTTTTTTATAAATATCTGATTCCAGCTCAAGGAGGAGCTTCTTATATCTACTCTCCTATTTAATCAAACCTTAGAGTCGCTTTTACAAGGGTAAGACTTCAATTAATGGTACAGCTGTTGTCCAGGGGAGACAGCAGGGTGTGCCATATGCCAAGTGGATTTGCCCCTGTGGGGGAGGGATAGAGGACCTGACCCACTATCTCCTTTTATGTCCACTGTATGTTAGATATCGTGACCAGCTATGGGGACTCCTGGAATGGGATTCTACTCGCCCTAGGATTCAGCAATTGATTTACCTATTGGGGGATAGAGACCCGGACAGGACCAAATTGGTAGCAATTTTTGCTTATAAAATAGAGAAGGTCCTAAAGGAGAAAAGTGTAAGTGATTCCCTATCTTGATTTCTTTAGTTTTGGATGGGGAGTTACGACAAGAATTTATCAGGGGATAGGAGGGTTGATAAAGTAATGTTACTGAATTATATTAATTCCTCGCAAGCACGAACCCAAGGTATATATTAGTATTCCTCTACGCACTGACTGTTTAAGCGGGACAACGTTATTCCTTCACTATTTTTGTTGCGGATTAATGTTTTATTATTTTATTGTTTTAATTTTGTGATTATAAATTGTTCACTTTGTTTATTTGTGATTGTATGTTTTGATTATATGTTCTGAAGTTGTGAATAGCTATGGGGCTTACAACTAATAAATTACTTACTTACTTATTTTTATTGTTTTAAAATAAAGTGTTGAGATTTAGGAGCAGGAATGCATTAGTCTCCAGTATTCACACCCTACGCCCCCCACAAGCATTCTGAAAGGATATGGGACTTTTTACCAACAAGGTGAGGCTGGGATGGGGGAGGTAAATTTATCATGTGGGGATTTTGATCACAGTTTGGTGGTTACGCTTAGACAAGGTGTTTATAAGAGGTTTCCTAATGAACTCTGTATTAGTGGAGTCCTCTAATTATTATTAATTATTTATATAGTACATGCTGCTTTACAATTATCATTTATAGTCAGGTCCCTACTCCAAGGGGCTTACAATGTAACAGAGACAAGGGAGGGGAGGGGCCATGAAGATGGAGGCTTGAGGAAAAGATGGGGGATCAACAGAAGAACCAGAGCTTATTATTTATCTAGTTGTGATTAGAGACGGGTCTCTGCCCCAAGGGGGTTACAATCTAGGATGGACAAAGGAGGAGAGCATAGGGAGATACAGGGAGACATCCAGGAAGCTGAGAAGCAGCAGATGCACTTGCTGAGCTTAGTTACAAGGCAGGAGGGGATAAGACAGGGTAAAAGGAGAAGTGATGGCTGCACGGCAGCTCAGGAAGCTGTGATGGACACAGGCTGGGCCACAGAACAGACACGCCCAGGGCCACGGGAAGCTGGCCAGCCCTAGCGCCGCACCATGACAGGCAGCCATGGTGGCCAATCACAGCCAGCCATGTTGACCAATCACAGCCAGCCATGGTGGACCTGACCTAGGCTGCTTTTGCCAGCCCACTGTGGCCCAATCAGGTGGGCCTTAGCCCGGGCTGTGACCTCAGAGCTTTTCCAAGGTCAAAGGCTGCGCTAGCCATCAACATGGCCAGGGGCAATCCCAGGCCAACATGTGGCAGTGCCCGCACAGACATACACGTGAGGTCCAGGTCGAGGCAGGCCCGTCACATCTGTTTTTACCCAGGAGCATCAGCGAGGGGTTGTGAGGGGGCAATGAAATAAAGAGGGGAAGTTATTACCCCCAGGCAGGGAGGAAACCACTCCCCCCTACATTTGAGTTGCAGGAGAATAGGGTCCCTTACTTGAAGAGATGTCCCTTATTCCAGAGCCCCATGGTTCCATAAAACAGCCCGTACCCTGAAAACAACTGCTCCACGGAATCTTATTATTATTTTCTGTTTGGTACTGACTGATCATTTATTAAAGACAGGTCTCAGCCCCGAGGGGCTTACAATCTAGCAGAGACCAGGGAGACAGGAACATGGGGAGAGAACGGGAGACGTTCCGGTTGAGAAGTGGCAGGAGCACTGGCTTAGGTTAGCTCTAGGGGAGACGAGGAGCCGGAATGAAAGAGGGAGCATAGCATGGGGGGGGAGCCTAATGGAAGAGAGAGGTTTTTAGGAGGGATCTGAAGGTCCAGAGGGAGCAGGGCGTGTGTGCTCAGGGAGGGAGTTCCAGGCATAGGGGCCAGCCCGGGAGAACATAATGAACCTCCCTTATTTCAGTGTCCCCAGTCCCCCAGATCTGGATTGTCCCCATATTTGATATGGAACCCCTACAAGGAAGGAACCACCACCCTCTGTTAAATCCCAGCTCCCATAATGCCCAAGGCTGGGAGAGAGCTGACCATGATGCTAAGCTTTGGGACATGCGCAGGAGTTCTGCACCCCCAGCCCCCCTCGCCCCAGTACAAGGTGAGGAGCTGCCCGAGGAGTGCCCGATACAGGTGCCCCAAGGACCCTGAAGGAAGCACAGGGAAGGGGGCAGGCGTCACCTAGCGGCCAAGGAGCTGCACAGCCTTCCCCTGGGTGGGAGGGGCTTGGTTAATTGACCCAGTCGGGTGACTCTGCTCTGAGAAAAAAAAGGCAACTTCAAGGTGTTTTCAGCTAGAACTCGGGATTTTGGCTCCCAGCCCCTCCCCCTCTAACCCCCACTCCCCTCCCAGAGAACCCAGGAGTCCTGGCTCCCAGCCCCCCTGCTCTAACCCACTAGCCCCCACTCCCCTCCCAGAGAACCCAGGAGTCCTGGCTCCCAGCCCCCCTGCTCTAACCCACTAGCCCCCACTCCCCTCCCAGAGAACCCAGGAGTCCTGGCTCCCACCCCCCCTGCTCTAACCCACTAGCCCCCATTCCCCTCCCAGAGAACCCAGGAGTCCTGGCTCCCAACCCCCTTGCTCTAACCCACTAGCCCCCATTCCCCTCCCAGAGAACCCAGGAGTCCTGGCTCCCAACCCCCTTGCTCTAACCCACTAGCCCCCATTCCCCTCCCAGAGAACCCAGGAGTCCTGGCTCCCAACCCCCTTGCTCTAACCCACTAGCCCCCATTCCCCTCCCAGAGAACCCAGGAGTCCTGGCTCCCAACCCCCTTGCTCTAACCCACTAGCCCCCATTCCCCTCCCAGAGAACCCAGGAGTCCTGGCTCCCAACCCCCTTGCTCTAACCCACTAGCCCCCACTCCCCTCCTAGAGAACCCAGGAGGGAGTTCACTGTTTCACTGGGTGGAGATGGGTGGAGGCGCCCGTGTGAATGCCATGGGGGATGGGTGGGGGAGCATGAGCAATCCCGCTCTACACCCACCTCCACCCATCACCTGTGCACGGAGCAATGGGTTCCAATGCCCAGTGAGTGGAGGTGGGTGTGCGTCCATGGGAACGGGTGCACACCCCCCCCATCATGGTCCATTTAAAAAGGGCCAAAGAGAGACCAGGGCCAACCAGAGCACACTGATGTCAGAAACAACAAAGAGTACAACAGAGCTCCCGATGTCACTCTCTCTCTCCAGAGTTGAGGGTAGAACCCAGGCATTCTACCTCCCTGCCAAGACTCCACTAGACCCCACTCACTCCTCCTCTCCCAGAGCCAGAGAGGGGCTGGTGAGGGAGAACACAAACTGCCTCAGGTCTCTAGGCACAGTTCAGGTGTTTGGACAGGGTCCTCTGGTTCACAGGGAGCCGGGGTCAATAGTAATGCTAATCAACCCCACCCTGCACCTAGTTGGGCTGTGCCCCTGCCCACCGCCCCTTCTGATGCTCTCCCTAGAAAATGTTAACGCACCATAATGGAGGAATAAATCCAGCCAGGGAACCCATTTATCTTTGCAAGGGAGACTTGGGGGGGAGGACACAGCCTGGCAGCAAACTCGTTACAGCCTGTTCCGAGGCGTGATCGCTCGCCTCTCAAGGTAATGCCAGCTAAGGAGACATAAAACATTACCAAATGCACAGATTTAAAGCAGAGCACGTAGCCAGTAGGCAAGCAGAGGCCTCAGCGGAGCTAGTGTGGGGGTGATCGTAGGATAGTGGGGGAGGGAGGGAGTTACCAGGTCTGAGGCAGTTAATTAATTGGGGGGGGGGGGAGAGGAGAAACCAAAGAATTTAGACTGTGTCTGGATTGACACATTCCTCTGCACCAAAAGATGGTTACCACGTGCACAGAGAATCGAACTCACAACTGCCAGGCCAGGCCAATGGTCCATCTATCTTGGTATCTTGTCCCCGACAGCGGCCATCATCGGATGCTTCATAGGAAGCCACAGATAAAGCCACCAGGCAGCAAAGTAAAGGTGGGAAACCCGCAGCCTGTGGGCCAAATCTGGCCCATGTCTGGGCTATTGGTGGGGTGGGGTGGGTGTTATTTGGGTTTGGCCTTTTTCCAGTTCCTAGATCTGACCTGAAGATCCAATCCCTATGCTCAAGCTCTGGCAGAGTGAGCTCAGGGTAAAGGGTGCAGAGAGGAGAATGGATCCACGGCACAGATCCACGATCTGGATTTCACTGGGCTAAGGTATCCGCTTGCACACTTATGGGGGGGGGTGAGGTCTGTAGCTACCCACTGGTGATCACACATCTGGAGGTGGCAGAAGCCTCACCTCATCCAGCAGCTGTAGGGGCAGCAGCTGGGCAGGTCACCCCCTAATTCCACATCTGGAGAATCTAGGAACTCTATGGCTACAGAGGCAACACACACACATATATCACGTGTTGACAGACATGCTGAGTGTGTGCGTGTGTTGCCTCTATCACGTATATCACACACTGTGTGATGCATCTCTCTCACACACACAGAGTCTGTTACACACACTCCGTGTTTGTCTCTCACATACACACACATTGTGTCTCTCTCACACACTTAGTGTGTCTGTTACTCACACACAGTCACAAGCACGCACACACACTGGGAGCGTCTCTGTCATTCCCCTGGGCCCTTCTGTCTCTCTTGCACACACACTCAGTCTCTCTCACACACATTTACACTGTGTGCACACGTGTGTATGTCTTTCACAGACACATTCACAACCATACTATCACACTTTGTGCACATCACACTCTCTCTCTCACTCACTCACTCACTCTCACACACACACACACACACACACACACACACACACACACACACCCCGCCCGCACTACAATTCCCAAGATACAACACGTCTGTCTACTACTGAAAACCGGAAACAGCTGGGGAACACGTGCCTTTTTAAAAGCACAAACCCCGCCCCCTCAGCGGCCTCTGGCTTTGCTTAAGCATGGCTCAGCAGCTGTCCGTCACTTGTTGGGGCTGTCTGTCATTGGCTAGGAGGCTGCGAGTCCTGCCTCCTTTTCCTGCAAGCCGTTCAGCAGCTGTCTGCATGGTGCTTGCAACTGCCTTTGCCCTGACCCAAAAATGGTGAGTGGCATCAAGCGATGCGGTCTGGCTGGGCTGTTAACTCTCCAGGGGGTGTCAGCATGGACTGCCTGGCTTGATACAGGGGCTGTTTCCGTCTAGGGAAAGGGGCTGGGGGAGGCTGCCTCTGTGTGGGGTCAGGAATGGGGTCGAGGACAGGCCAGTCCTGACTGATCAGACACTTCCCCCCCCCCCCCATAGACACGTGCCCTGAAAGCTGGGGGCGAGCGCACCTAAGACCCAATTGAGTAAAGCAAGGGCGGGGAACCTTTTTCCTTCCGGGGACCACAAGCTCCGAGGGCTGCAGAGAAGTTAGGGTCGGGGCGCACCCAGGAAGCGAAGGATCCAGCTCGTGGATCTGCCCCGAGTCCTTGCGTGCCTGCTCAACTCTCTGCTCCCACCCGCTGAGCTCAGTCTTTCAACACTTGAGGGTAAAACTGAATCCAGGGACCAGATCCAGGAGCTGGGAAGGGTCTGCCTAAAAACTTGGCTGCAAGCAGGGTTGTCACCTAGGCGAACTTTTAAGGAATGCTGATGAAACATGCATGTTGCAAGGAGCCTGCAGTGTGTTTTTTGTAAGTGTTCCTTAAAAAATTGCCTAGGTGGCAACCCTAGCTACATTTGGCCCCTGGGCCTAACTTTCCACCCTGCAACCCTAACTAGAGCCCTGCCTCCTCTCACTGTCACAAATACCCCTTTCCTGTCTCTGAACAATCTCCTTTCGTGCTGATGTTAAGGGGGAAGAGAGAGTGGACTAGGGTCTCCCCCAGACTAACCCCAGCATACAAGATGATCACCCTAGCCCTATAAATAGCATCCAGCTTGACGTCCCGTCCTGGGAGGTAGCAGCCCTCTCTAGTTTCCAGGCTTTAAATACGCTGCAGTTTGCACACAGTTCTGCGGAGTTCTCAGTTCTGTCTCTTCAGTCGAACTGAAGCTAATCGGGGTGGGGGAGAAGGAGGGGGGGATTACGGTAGCCAACAAACTTACCTGTTTTGAATCGGTTTTTGCACCTGCTTCATTTGGCTATTTGGCCCAATTTTTATGAATAGTTTTCCCCCAGTTATTTTGGTTTGATATTCCGTCAGATAACTAAGTCACTGAACCAAAATGACCGAAATAACCAGTAAAAGTCACAGCCTCTGAAGCGAATTTATCAGGAGACACGAATAAGCAGATGTTTGTTTTGAATGTGGATAAATTCTAGGGAGGGCTATAAAAATAATCATTTACAAATACAAAATGTACTGGTCGTTTAAACTCTTCTCTTTAGTTTGTCCCCCCCGCCACCCAAATTAAAGTTGCTACATTTCTGCCCCATCCTCCGCTTCTTGGAGAAGAGATGACTGAGAGGGGATAGGACAGAAGTTTATAAAACCATGAGTGATGTGGAAGGGACCCTCTCAAATAGTGCCAGAGCTAGGGGGAACACTCCATGAAACTAATGGGCAGCAGATTTAAAGTTATTTTTTCACTCACCGCACAAGTAACTTGTGTAACTTGTTGCCAGAGGATGTGGTGAAGGGCAGTAGTACAGCTGGGTTTTTACAAAGGATCAGGCACGTTCTTGGAGGATAGGTCCATTAGCAGCTCTTAGCCAAGTAGACTGGGAGGATCTAGCCTCTTACTGTGGGGAGCTGGGAGTGAACAACAGGGAATAAGTTGCCCATTGTGATCTGTCCCAAGTGGCTAAGATTATCCACGGTTAAAGACGGGATACTGGGCTTGGTGGACCATTGATCTGACCCAGTATGGTGCTAAGTTGTTCTGTTCCAAAGAAATGCCAACTTGCTGGCAGTACCTTTTCTGTCGTTTAATCTGTTTTATCCGCAGTCTGTACATCCTCACACTGTCCGCTCTTTCTCCCCCTTGCCAGGCGGTGATGGGGGTCCAGCTGGTGGTGAGCTTGCTGATGGCAAGCATCATGCAGAAGATGGCCCCGCACTGCTCCTTCGCGCGCTGGCTGCTCTGCAACGGCAGGTACTGCAGCCTTCTCATAAAACCGCGTGCATGCCATGTGCGTGCGTTGCCCTTCAATCCCCACCTGCAGCCCTGCTCTCTCAACTCTGGGCACACCGTTCTGCCACTGCCCCTCGTTCCCCACCCACAGCCCCTGCTCTCCCAGCTCTGCTGCTGCCCCTCGATCCTGCAGCCCCTGCTCTCCCAGCCCTGGGCTCCCCCCACCCCAGCTTTGCCACTGCCCCTCAATCCCCACCCACAGCCCCTGATCTTCCAGCCCCTGATCTTCCAGCCCTGGGCACCCCACAAACTGCTGATGCCCATCAATCCCTCCCCCAATCTCAGGCCAGGGTTCCCTTGCTCCCCACACCCAACCTTACTGATGTCCCTCATTCCCCATAAATCTAGCACTGGCCTCCCCAGCAGCTCTGTAATGCCCCTCAATCCCGACCCACAGTTGCCCTGGCAATTCCAGCACTGGATCTCTTGCCCAGCCCTGCTGTCTGTGAACCCCAATTGTGATGACACCCCCCCCCAGTTCTGCTTTCAGGCCAGAACCGTGGTTCTTGCTGACCTAGATTCTCTTCCCTGCTCCTTAATTCCCTGAGATGCCATGGGCATGAGGGGGCGGCTAATATAAATAAATAAATTAAATGTCTTGCCTCCGCCATGAGCCCTCTCCTGTCCTTTCGCACAGCCTGCATCGCTACAAGCACCCCTCGGAAGAGGAGCTCCGCACCCTCGCCGGCAAGCAGAAGCCCAAGGCCAAGCGAGACCGGTGGGTATGGAGTCATTGTTGGTTGCTGCTGTAACGGCCGCTATCTTAAGTAGGGGCTGAACTGGCGACGGTCAGAAGTGGCTGTCGGAACGAGAGGCAGCCTCTCTGTGGGGCCAAAGAGGGGAAACCTACAGGCCCTAAGGACTTCCCTGAGCCGAGCTCCCCACAGGTAGCGGCTTGGCCTGTCCCAGTGCCAGAGAGGGTGAGCTCCCCTGCCCCCCAGCGGCAGAGCAGGGGAGGGACCCAATCCTGGTACCAGCATCCAGGAAGCAGGGACGCGTTGTACATACTCACTGCCCTACTGGACCAGACCAATGATCTGTCTGTCCCAGTGTCCTGCCTCAACTTTGTCTGCCCCCAGAAGCCACCAGGCTCAGGGTTGCCACCGAGGCACATTTTTAAGGAACACTTATGAAAAAATACATGTTGCAGGGCCTGCTTTGGCACCTTAGGCAGCATGTATTTTTCATAAGGGTTCCTTAAAAACGTGCTTAGGTGGTAACCCTAGCAGAGCCCCATGTGTTTTGCAGGGGGTTTTCCTCCCGTCCAAACCCTGCAACCAGGAAACCCAAATTTGTGAGCGGAAAACTCAGATTCTGCGGCCAAAATAAATGATGGAAATGAGGTGGAAATCTTACCAATGATGCCAGTTTTGAATATCTCAAATGTATCTCTCAGCATGCCCCTGCATGTATTTTGAACCTCTGGTGTGTTGTTGTTTTTTAAAACCTCACAAAATACTACAAGGACCTGTCAGTGGGGTTGGAGTTTGCTCCCCTCAGTAGCTGGGGCACAGGGTCCCGTGACCCAGAAATATATACCAGCTAGCTGTGGTGTTGATGCCCCTGGTTGGCTAGTTGGCAGTGGTCCGCAATTGGGCTGCCATTCTGCGCTGCCAGAGGCAGTTTCTATGACAATTTGAGGAAATGCAAAATTCCGCAAAAACAGCTGCAGTCACAACAGGACGGAATTCATGGAGCTCTGGCTCTGAGGTGATTCATCCTCTGTCAGTCACTCCCAGAGGTTTGGGGACCTCCTGACCATAAGGCTGCCTTCCCGAGCAGCCTGGCTAGTCAGCATTCCTGGGCCCCTTCTCCTTTGAACCCAGTTCTACTATTGGCCTTCACAAAAAAACCTGGCAATGAGTTCCGCTGGTTAATCTCACTCCAGGTAGAACAAGCAACTCCTTCTTGTCTTTGCTTGGCTGGTTTTTAAACCTGCTCCCTGTTAGTTTCCTCAGATGCACCCCGATAGACAGTCCCACTGCTGAAGGGCTCCCAATCTCACAGCTTGTTTGTGGTGTGTCTGTGTGAACGAGCCTGTCTGTGTCTGTTTCTCTCGGTCGCAGGAGGCTCAATGACATCGACGACGACAAACCCTTGTTGGTGCCAAAAGACATCGACTTGCACCTGGAAACCAGCCCAATCACGACTGTGGATGCACTTGGTAATTCCCAGAGTCTGGGGGATTGGGTTAGATCCGTGCAGGGCAGTGCCCGTGCTCCTGTCAAGAGAGGGAAGGGTTTGGCCAAGGGTAATCTAGCACGGTCAGGAGTAGAACCCACGAGTCCTGGCTCCCAGCTCCCAACTAGCCCCCTCTCTCCTCTCAGAGGACCCAGGAGTCCTGGCTCCCAGACCCCCTACTCTAACCCACTAGCTCCCCAGAGAAACCAGGAGACCTGGCTCCATGCCGAGCCCACCCCCAGTCTAGCCCCACTAGCCCCCACTCCCTCCCAGAGAACCCAGGAGTCCTGGCTCTCAGCCCCCTGCTCTAACCCACTAGCCCCCACTCCCCTCCCAGAGAACCCAGAAAACTCCAGATACAGGAAACCATTTTCCCTTGCAACCAAGTCTCTGGACTCTGGCTGGTTGGTGCGTGTGGGGAGGGGGGGGGGAAGAGATCCCTTTTGGCCGGTGTTGATGAGCTCCCTGTACTCTTCCCCCCCCACCCTAGTGCTGCGCTATTTCCTGGAGTACCAGTGGTATGTGGATTTTGCCGTGTACTCCACCATCATCTTCCTCTTCACCGAAGGCTACTACTGCCTGGTGGACCCACGTAAGGAAGCCAACATTGGCATCCTCTGGTGCCTGCTCACCGCCTTCTTCTCCGTGTATCCTTCACCCATTCCAGGAGTGCATGGGGGAGGGGGTGTTAGGGTTCACAGCCAGAGCTGCCTTGGCCATTTTGTCCCTCTAGACAAGGCCAGCTTTACCACAGGGCAAATTGAGGTGACTGGCCCAAGCCACCATAATGGCCCCTGTCCCTAGATGGTAGGAGTGGCGGGCCTACAGGCCAGACCGGGGCAGGAAATACCGGGGTGTGTGTGTGGGGGGGGGGGGCACCAAATGGAAAATCTGGGAGTAGTGGGGTTCAGTGACACACTGGAGTTGAGGGTCACTGAGCAAGGGGGTTGCACTGTGATGGAGGAGGCAAGTCTTGCTCAAGTTGGAGGAGGGAAGATTCAGGCACTGCCTACTGACAGCGGCCCCCACCTGCTCACGTAAACCCCTGTCCCACCAACCTCCCCCCTTCCATCCTGGTGACCCTCCCTATAATTCTCCCGCCGTGGCAACCCCTGGCCTCTTCACTTTGCCCTTGCCCTAGGGAAGCAAATGGAACAGGGGCCGGCTTTAGGCTCCCCCTAACTAGCCCCCATCTCACCCTAGGGCAGGAGGGAGTAAAACCTCTCTCTAATTACAGACCATTAGAAAACACAGACACGTCCTGCCTTGGGAGCACTGCTGTGAAGGCCAGCCCTGCCCTCCTTGGTTCTGCATGGGCCTCGTTCACCTCAGTCGAGTCTTAATCGACCAGGAGGCTAAGAGGAAGCCCCAGCCTCCTTCCTGTTTCTATCTTTCCCGCTGGGGAAAGAGGGTAGGAGAGAGCTGTCCTACAACCAGCGCAGTCTCACACACACACTGCCCTATGACAACCTCCTTGTTGGTTGCCCTCGAAGTGTCAAAGGATGACAGGGGTCCCTTTGGGAACATAGAAGGAACAGAAGGCTGGCCCCACCGTTAGTCTGAAATTCAAGACCTGGGTTCAATTTCCAAGCTCGGCCACTGCTTCCCTGAGAGACCTTGGGCCTGTCACTCAGTCTTTCTGGGCCTGTAAAACGGCGCCCCCTGTCTACCTCCCAGGGGACGTCCAAGGAGAAATACGTTTAAAAAGCATGAGGCTCCGATATTGCAGCCCTGGGGCCTCCAGGCAGGCCTGTTGAGAGAGATTTGGGGTCTTGGTACACAGCTGGGGCACTTGCCCTCCCTCCCCTTTATACATTTTTAAAATCAGTTTCTAGATTGTGACGGGCTGGATTCGAACTGGCAGCTTGGAGTCAAGTACCATTTTGGTACTTTAGCTACACCCAGGCTGCTTGCAAATTATTTATTTTTTTTACTCCTTTTATATTAAGAAAGAAAATTCTTCTAGTTTTGGGGGTCCCTCCCCAGAACTTGGGGGAATGGCACAATTGTACCCCCAATTGTACCCTTGGTGGAACTGCCTGTGGGTTAGGTTGGACAAGTTAGCCAGTAGGTGCCTTCGCCTCAGTTGTGTGTAGAAAGCTATGGTCCAAAGGGAGGCAGAGGGGGAGGAGGGTTGACCTTTCACCCCTTGACACCCTCAAATTAAGGAGGGGCAATTGTCCACTGTGCCCCAGACTCGGGGAGCAGTCCCCTCTGTGCCCCTGGGAAGCCGTTTTCCCCCTCCCCTCGGCTGTCCGGGCCTAGCAGACAAGGGAGCCGGGTTTGGCTCTTTTCAATTAGAAGTCCGTCTGAGGCTGAATGGCTTAATTTATGGACTCCTAAACAGCTCCCTGACAAGTTATAAAGTGGCGTAATGAGCGCCTTCCCCTGCCGTGAAGGTTGCGGGGGCCTAATGAAGTGGATGGTTTACAAGGCACTATTGCTGCCACGGCCGTCGTCTATCGGCTTGAAGGGCCGCCGGGCACTTTTACTGGCTGCCATAAACCAGGGGACGGCCAGGGGACAGCCTATTTATCCCCCTTGGAAGGAAGTGGCGGCCTCGACGGTTTATTCCCAGGAAGCGGGGAGGGGGGCAGGTCTGTGTTAACATCTACGCAACCCCAAAGCCGCCTGCTCTCCGAGGCTGGATGATGGGGCAGAGGGGCGGGGAGAACTCCCGGGGATCCCTGCTAGAGATGACACCGTGAGGAGAGGGTGCAAGCCAAGAACTCTGTGAGCAGTGGGATAAATTCCTGGGTGCCTCCAGCATCTGACATCACAACGTCCAACCGCAGTCTGCCCCAGCTTCCTTTCTGCCTCTCCACAAAACCCCTATGATTCCCTCTCAACCTTTCTTTCCTCCTGCCACAAACCCTTGCTTGCCTCCCACCCAAGCTGGCTGCAGCTCCCCTCCTTCCTGAGGCTGGATGGCACAGAGCCACAGGAGGGTGCTTGAGGTTAAGGGAGATCAGTGAGTTTTGTGGGAACAGACCCATGAGTGGCTGGTGTCTCTCCGCTACATCTATGGCTAGATTTGCCACCTCCCTCTGCAATGAAATCTGGAGGGGGTGGGACAATGTCAGAGGGGGAGTGGCCATGTCTGAAGGGGTGGGGCAAGGTGGCGGTCACATTCCCTTCTGAGGAAGCGTCATGACATTTCATGGGGACACGGGTGAGACAAAAGGGTGGCCACACCCCATTTCTGATGTAACTTTGGGAGCATTGTAACAGCACAGGGCTTCCTAGGGGTGGGCCTACATTTCAAAGGGGGTGGAGAAAGTCCTTACGGACCACCATTTTTCTAACATGGCTGCCCCCGAAGTCCCAATTTCTCTGAATTAGCAGGAACGCCCCTGGCGGAACCTGGGTATTCTAGGGCAAGCCCTGGAAAGGCAGAAATCCTCTTTATGGCTCCCATGAGCCGCCGGCCAGCTAGAGCTCCTTGGAGCAAGCGACGGGGGCTGGATTCGAACTGGCAGCTTGGAGGCAAGAGCCAGGCGGGCCAAGGGCAAAGCTCCCATCTCGTTTTCTTAACGAGCCCCCTGCCTCGCCCCCAGCAAGATCTTCTTCATGGTGATGCGCCACTACTTCCGCTCGGAGGAGGGGGGCGAGCGCTCCGTCTGCCTAACCTTCGCCTTCTTCTTCCTCATCGTCGCCATGGTGGTGCTCGTGGTCCCGGAGGACTACCTGGAGTTTGGCCTCGACTCGGGTACGTGAGTGATGGAGGGCGGGGCTTGGCACTGGCCAGCCCAGGAGGTGGAGCTATTCCAAAACATGGAGAATTGACAATGGCCTGTTGGCCAATGAGGTTTGGGAATCTCCAATTTAGGTAGGCCGAGAACTAAGGCCTAGGCCCCTTGGGGCTAGCCTAGGTCTCCAGAGGCACGGGTTCGATTCCCCCGCTCTGCCGCAGGCTCTCTCTGTGACCTTGGGCCAGAAGATGGCAGTTCTTAGTCAGTTCTCCAAAAGTCTTGCTTTCTTTCCACATAGGGGGTTGTGAGGATAGATAGGCTTAAAGACAGCAGGATGCTTGGAAACCAGAGCGACCGCAACTGACTCCCATATCTTGGCCTTGGGCACTGATATCCCCATCAAAGATCCTGCTTCTGCGCTGGCATCAATGTTAGCCCGAGGTAGAGGACTTCCAGCCCATCGGGCCGGCCCATGGCTAGCTTTCATTTGGCCAAAAAACAAACCCTCTACCAGGGGAATTGATAACAATGAATGATATAAATGTCGTATCCGTATATAATAACAACCATTGAATATACATAACCGTTCTAGATATAAAACTTTTTATTTGGCCCCTTTCAGATTGCTAGAATTACCTATTGTAGAGCAAGACTCCGGTACTTGCCCCCAGTCTCTGAAGGGGTGAATTCGGGATGAGGAGCAGAAATTATTATTTATTTTATATAGCACCAGCAGTGTACCTGGCACTGTACAATTAATAGTTAGACAGGTTCCTACCCCCAGGGGGCTTAGAGAGAGACAAGCAAGGGGAGACAAGGAAGAGGTGAACATCGGGAGAGTCAAGGATACATTTATGAGTGAGAAATTGCAGGTGCACGTGCTTCACTTAGTTACAGGAAACAAAATAAATTAGTTACAGGGGAGAGATTCTGAAGGAGGGAGGAGGATGCAGTTTCACTCATGAAGAGCCAGAGAAGGCCTGATGGGAGAGGTAAGTTTCCAGGTGGGATCTGAAAGTTGGGAGGGAGTTCCAGGCCTGGGGGGTAGCCTGAGAGAAGGAGTTAATGTTTAGGGGAACAAGGGAGTCGCAAGCAGGTGAGGATGGGGGCAGAGGAGGAGCAAAGCTCCTAGGCAGGTGTGGAGTGTGGTGGGATACAAGAAGAGAGATATGGGGGAGCAAGGCCATGAAGAGCCTTGAAGGTGAAGACCAGGAGCTTGTGCCGAATGCGTTCCCGTAGAGGAAGCCAGTGTAGGGTGGAAAGGAGGGGCTGAATGTGGTCAAAGCGACGGGCAAGGTGAGTGACTTTGGCAGCAGAGCGTTGAACGGAGACGAGGGGTGTGAAATCAGAGCAGGGGAGACCAGTAAGGAGGAAGCTGCAGTAGTCAAGGCAAGGGATGACTAGGGTTTTTGTGGCAGAAACAGTAAGGCAGGACCAGATTTGAGCAATATTATACAGGGCAAAGCGGCAGGATTTGACAACAGCCTGGATCTGAGGCGTGAAGGAGAGGGAAGAGTCAAAGATGAATCCCAGGCTACGCGCCTGAGGGACAGGCTGGATGGGGACACCCTCAATGGAAATTGAGAGGGAAGCTGGAGGGGAACGTTTTGAGGGGAAGAGGAGTTCAAACTTGGCCCTATTAAGCTTGAGTTGGCGCTGAGACATCCAAGCAGAGATGTCCGAGAGAGAGTCAGCTACGGGACTGGATGGAGGGGGGAGATCACAGGAGATCCATCTATGGGTCCGGTCAATAATCTGGACCCTCCCCTTCTGAGCATACACCCCGACCACCCCTGTCCAGCCCACAAGCTCGTGTTCCTTTCCAAATTGGCCTCTGGAAGGGAAAAAGCTTCCCCATCCTTGATTTAACATGTATTTGAGACTTGCTCCTAGAGGCATGGGTGGGTATCTGCACTCAAACCACCCCGTTTGGGGGCCGTGCATTCAGTCGGTGGGTGATCAATTAGAGCTGCCACCTATGTGAGTGTTTAAGGAACACTTATGAAATACATGTTGCAGGGTCTACATTGGTGCATAAGGCATCAGTGCAGGCCCTGCAACATGTATCTTTCATAAGTTTGCATAGGTGGCAACCCTAGGCCGATCATGCCTTTGCTGTTGTGGGCCAGCCAGTGTGAAACCTGCCTGTTCCTTCCTCCCGCCCCCTTTTTTAAAAAAAACAAACAAAAAAAGCACTTGAAAACTTATTTCTTGTCTGGGTGCTATTAGGATCCACTGTCAGCTCCCCTTGATATGTTTTCTCCTCCCCTTTTAAATTATATTTTTTAATGGATTTTATATTTGTTTTATGTTGCAAAACTCTGAGTGCTGGGGGGGGAGGTGCTATAGAAAAAATATTATTATTATTTAATTAAATACAGCATGCATGTTAAGAAAGGAATCGTGAACCTTACTGGGTTGAAATGGGATTGGGATCATTCCAGGCCGCCGCCTCTTTTTGGAGGATAAAATCCCACTTGTTTTTCATCCCTTGCCTCTGGGCTCTCTTCTGCCACCGGACCTTTTCCTTGTTCCTCCAGGGCTGGCCAGCGTTAACGAGAACCTGGAGGTTTTTCTAAGGCATCAGAGCTGGGCGTGGACGTAAGTTTGCAGCCATGGGACGTTGGGAGGGGAGGGCTTCAATCGGACTCCTCCAGAGTGAGTGGCTTCTAGACTGCAGGCCAGGTTCCCTCACGGAACTGGTTCCGATTCGCAGCTTCTCTCCTCTTCCGCAGAATCCCCGTCACCAAGCTCGGCTTCAAACTGGGCCTGGTGGCCTTGTGCTCCTTCATCGGGGCCTGCCTGACCTTCCCGGGGCTGCGGCTGGCCCAGACGCACCTGGATGCACTGAAAATGGCAGCCGACAGACCAGTGGTTCAGTTACGTAAGCTCCCGCGCGGCTTTGACATCGCTGGGCTGGCTGGGAGAGACTCGCAGCCGAGACTTGTCTGGAGCGGCGATTTGGGGGGAGGGGGTCAGGTTTGAGGTGGGGAGACCCTCTCCCACCCCCAAGGGTTTGTGGGTAGGGGCATGGAGCCTTACTCCGAGACCATTTAGACTGGGGGCTATGGGAAGAGGAGAAGCTGTAATTGGCTGGGCCTGCAAAAAGAAATAAATCATTGGTTTGGAGGACTCTGTGCCATTGAGTTTGCAGCCTAGAGTGGCACATGTCTAAAGGAAGGGGCAGAGTTAAGGTTAGGAGGGGGGGCCACATCGGAGGGGGTATTGCAAAGAGACTCTCCTGGTTGAATAGTGCAGGGAGTTGGGGACGCACTTGAAAGAGGGCGAGGAAGACATGTAACCCAATCCCTTAAAGATTGCTGCCCCCATGCCTGGAACTCCCTCCCTGTCCACATCCGCCTTGCCCCCTCCCTTCATACCTTTAAATCTCTCCTTAAAACTCACCTCTTTCGCTCTGCTCTGTCTGACTCTTTATCCTGCTGAGCCACTATTCCTATACCTACGATCGGTTTACCCTTATCCTTGCAACATGGACCTGCCTGCTGTCATTCTCATCGTAACCAAGCCAAGTACGTGCACTTGAGACCTCGCATCTTCATGAATGTTAGACCCCTTGTCTCTCCCTCTGTTCCCCTTCCTAAGTCTCTCCCCCAGCTCCTGTCTCAGATTGTAAGCCCTAGGGGCAGGGACCGTGTCTATTTTATTACTTTGTAAAGTGCCAGGTACACTGCTGGCGCTATAGAAATGTTTGTTAATAATAATAATAATAAAGAGCATTGAGAGAGTGAGCACTCTATAGGGGGCAAAGCCAAGCTGAAAAGGGGTGGGAATGACCCTATGTCTCACCCCCTTTCGGAGAAGCCCTGATTTCTCTGGGTTACCAGGGTGCCCCTGGAAAAACTGGATCAAAGCCTGGGGTATCTGGAGGAAACGCAGAGAGGGGGCAATCCCAGATGTGAGGAAGAGGCTCAGGCTGTGGAGGGAACAGTGAGGGACAGGGCGTGTGGGGCCGTGGGAGGGGCAGGGAGCTTGGGGCTGCAGGGTCACAGGCCAAATCCTTTAACCCTTTCCTCCTCCTCCAGGCTGTTGCTGCACACCAGCTTCCTTGCACCTGTGATCGTGGTGCTGATGTGGATCAAGCCGATCTCCCGGGACTTCTTGCTCCGTGCGCCCCTGGGGAAACAAAGCGTCCAGATGTGAGTGACACCCCCCACTCCAAGGGCTTCTGCTGGTAAATGCTGCTTCCCTCCCCATGGACCCCAAAGTCTATACATGCCACTCCCTGGAGGAGCACCCCACCCTCCATCCCAGCACTGAGCCGTGTTCCCGTTAGAGAGGCTGGGATCAACCTGGCTTCAAACAAAAGAGAAGTGGGGGAAAGTGACTTGCGGAAGGTGTAATGATAAGTCATTGGCAGAGTCAAGAATAAAATCCAGCCCACCTTGCTCTGACCCACTAGTCTGTGCTCCCCTCCCAAAGAACCCAGGAGTCCTGGCTCCCAGCTCTGACCCACTAGTCCCCTTTCCCCTCCCTGATAACCCAGGAGTCCTGGCTCCTAGCCCCCCTGCTCTAACCCACTAGCCTGCATTCTGAGAACCCAGGAGTCCTGGCTCCTAGCCTCCCCCCTCCCCTCCCAGTCTCACCTGTGCTGCACACACACACACCCTAACTCCCACCTCTCCCCGTAGCATGTCGGACGCTGCCTACAACTCCACACGCCTCTGGACCATCGTGGCGCTGTGTCTGCTGCGTCTGGCCGTGGCACGTCACCACCTCCAGGCCTACCTGAACCTTGCAGAGTGCTGGGTGCAGCAGATGAAGAGGGAAGCCGGACGCATCGCCGTCTTGGAGATCCAACGCCGGGTATGGGGTAGGGAGGGGGCTTCTCCAAGATGGGTTGCCAGCACGGCAGCCCCTCCTCTGTGGGGACCTAGCCACTCTGAAGCTTCCCTCCTAGCAGTGATGTTTATGGGAGAGCCCCTAGACACGTCGTCTCCATCTCACCACCCTCAGGGTCTTTGTGCCATTGCAGGAAGGGGAGGAGCTGCAGCCAAGGAGACTGTTCTAGTCTACAAACATGGTGGGGTTGAGGAGGGCTGCATAGGATCCCCATTATTTTATTTATTTTAAAATTTCATATGCCGCCCCCTCCTGCCTCGGGCATCTTGGGGCAGCTCACATTTTAAAAACATTTTAAAACCTTAAAATAAACAATAATCATTACAATTAAAAAAACCAATATAAAACCCCATTCTCTCCCCCCCCCCCCCCCCCCCCCCCCCCCCCC
>QEPC01010893.1:4914440-4957057 GCA_003113815.1 Sphenodon punctatus
CCCCCCCCCCCCCCCCCCCTCCAACCCAAGCCACGCATCCCATCTCCCTCGGGAAAGGCCTGGTGGAACAGCCAGGTCTTACACTGTCTGCGGAAAGAGGGGAGGCCGGCGGCCAAGCGGATCTCTGACGGGAGGGAGTTCCACAGCCGCGGCGCAGCCACGGAGAGCACCCCCAGCTGACCGTAGGGGTCATTCCAGGACCCGGAGGGTGAGGCGGTCCTGCAGGCAGGCAGGGCCCAAGCCGTTTAGGGCTTTAAAGGTCAACACCAACACCTTGAATTGGGCCCAGAAACCTACCGGCAGCCAGTATAAGATGCTCGTGTCGGCCCGTCCCCATCAAGAGATGGGCCGATGCATTCTGAACCAGCCCCACGTAGAGCGCATTGCAGTAATCCCATCTCAAGGTAATAAAAGCATGGCTGACCGCGGCCAGATCCGAGTCTGAGACATACGGCCTAAGCCGACACACCAGATGTAACTGGCAAAGTGCTCCCTTCGCCACCTGGACATTATGTATGCAACCCCCTCAAAACCATCCACTACATTCTATGTTGGAGACAGAACCCAGGAGTCGTGGCTCTCAGGACACTTTCACACGAGATGGGGGGGGGAGGGAACACTTCCATGGGCCGAAATCACACAGGGGGAATCGCGTGAAGCCCCGCTCAAGTAAGTGGGGTTTTAAATGTCCTTAGCCCATCTCTGCCATAATTTTACTCACCGATTTACAGGGCCGAGCCCTGTAATCTGGGAGTGAACTCATGGCAGAAATGGGCTAATGACATTTAAAATCCCGTGCGCATGAGCAGGGCTTCACGCGATTCCCCTTGCTGTGACTTCAGCCCACGGAAATCCCACCCGCCCATCTCGTGAGCAGGTAGCCCTAGTCTCCGTCTGCACAGCTCCCACAGCCAGGAATAGGAGTCAGGACAGAGTCCTGGTTCCCAGCCTGCTATGCTAACATACTAGCCCCCAGGAATCCTGGTTCCCAGCCCCTTCCCCATCTCTAACCCACTAGCCCCCGCTCCCCTCCCAGAGAACCCAGGAATCCTGGCTCCCAGCCCCCACCCCCTGCTCTAACTAACCCACTGCCCTCCCAGAGGGCAGAAACACAACCTAGGAGTCCTTGTTTCCACCCCCTGCTTTAACCAGTAGACTCCAGTCCTCGCCCAGAGCTGGGGATAGAGCTTGCGCGTCGTGGCCCCCGGCCCCCTGTTCTGACCCACCAGTAATGTCCTGTGAGGCAGGGCTACAAGCCTCACTTACAGATGAGGAAACTGAAGCTCAGAATAACTAGTCATTTAGATACAAAGAAAGACAAGGCAGAGTTGGGCCTAGAGCCCAGGAGTTTTGCATTCCAGCCCAGTGCCCTGTCCACACCCCTAAACCCCACTTCCTCCAACCTTTTAACCAGACCCTTGTCTTTGGCCTCCAGGTTACGAGGATCTACTGCTATGTCACCGTGGTCAGCATGCAGTACCTGACCCCCATCATCCTCACCCTGCACTGCACGCTGCTCCTCAAGACGCTGGGTAAGGGCCCCCGTGTGCGCACCAGACCGCTGCTCCCCACGTGAACTGGGCTGGGGAAAACTGGTTCCTGGCCTCCTGGAATCGGAGTACTGGAAGATCCCTCAAGGGTCATCTAGTCGAGCCCCCTGCTCAAAGGCAGGAAACTGCGCCTGTGCATCAGACAGCTCCTTGTCCAGACCAATTTTGAAAACCTCCAAGAAGGGAGGTTCCCTGGGCAGCTGATTCCATTGCCCGATCGTCCTCACAATTCGGACATTTTCCTTGATATTTAAATCTCCCTGCCTGCAATTTAAGTCCATTCCCTCTGCTGTGACCACAGAGAAAAAGCATTCCCTGTTCTTTTTTGTGGCCTCCCTTTTAGATATTTGGAAATTATCCTTCCTGAAGGACGGTGCCCAAGACTGGACGCACTATTTCATGGGAGTGTCTCACCAGTATGGTCTAAAATGGCCCCACCCTCTCCCGTGTCTTGGATATGACAGGCCTGTCCATACAGCCCCCTGGTCTTTTTTGGCAATGGCATCACATTGCCACCATGTTCAGTTTATGATCCACCCCAGTTCCCAGATCTTTCTCTGCCGTGCTAGACATTATTATATTGATGCGTGTATGAACAGTTGTGGATTAGAGACGGGTCCCCGTCCTGAGGGGCTTGCAGTCTAGGATGGACATGTGGGAGGGAGACGCATTCCCATTTTACAGGTGCAGGAACTGAGGCAGAGACACACTGAGTTGCCCAAGGTCACCCAGTGAGTTCATGGCTACGTTGCAATTTGAACCTTGGTCTCTTAGGTTCAAGTCCAACACCTTATCCACTAGGCTACAAAGCTATCCCCCAATTTATGTGCGCATGCTTGGTTTTTGTTCCTGTTGCAAATACTTTTGCATTTGTCTGTCTTAAATCCCATTTTCTTTCTTCCAGTTTTAGTTTATCCAGAAGGTTTTTTTATTCTGATCCTGTCCTCCAAAACATTTGTAACTCCTTCTGCTTTTGTGTCACTAACACCCCACCCTCCACCCCCTTTTGCCTTGCAGGAGACTATTCATGGGGCCTTTACCCTGAACCTGCTCTCACCTCCCCGGCAGTCGACGCTGCGCCGGTCCTTTCAGCCGTCCCGTCAGATGAGAGTGGGGAGGATGTGAAGGCAACGGTGGAGCAGATCACCGGCATGCTGGGGGCTCTCGGCAGCGTCCTCACCCCGCTCTTCTACCGTGGCCTTCTGGCTTTCCTCGTTTGGTGGGTGGCCACCTGTCAGGTTATTACAAGTCTCTTTGGCCTCTATTTCCACCAGTACCTGGCCACTTCCTAACTGGGCGTGTCCTCCATGGCCAGTGACCGTAGCCAGCCAGCCACACACAAATGGCCACAGACTGAGCCCCCCTGCCCCCTTACTCTGTCTCCAGCCTGAGAGTCACTGCTGTGCCCTTTCACCTCACGTGAGAAGAGGTGGCAACCGGTGATTGGCCAGTTGCTGCCTTTGGCTCCTCTCACCAAGGGGGCAGGGCTTGTTCTATACTTCCTCTCCCACCCCCACCCCCCGCACACAGGGAGGGAATAGGGGCGATGGGGGGAGCAGGGGGCCGATCTCAATGCTGCCTTATGGAGACTGTTTCCCACTCTGCCATTATTGGAGCCAGCCCCTCACGCTTCTTTAATCCTTTTGTGCCAAGAGGGGGAGTTTGACGTTGCAACCGCCCCACAATGCCGTTTTCCAGCTGGCCGTGGCGAAGGCTGCCCTTAGCTGCCGGGAGATGCTTCGTCTTCCCAGCACCTCATTCTCGCAAACCTGCTGGGAGCAAGATTCAGGATCCAGATTCTGTGTTGGGTCAGGTGGCCATTTGAGACTAGGGTGATGGAGAGCCAGGGCTGGGGCTAGTTGATCCTCTCCCTGGAGGGGAGGACTCCACGAGGGGGGTTGGTTGCCCTGTGCTCATTCCCCTTTTTCCATGGGGCTTTGCATGAGCTGTTGAAGCAGCAGCCACCGTCCCCTCCTGTCACTCTCTAGAAGCTCCTCCCTTTAGGGGTCAGAACAGCTAGGGCAGGCAGGGGGTAGAATTCTGCATTGGAGGCAGGGCCAAGGGATTTCTCCCATTGTAGAGAGTATCTCCCCACCCTGCCCCTTGGTGCCAAATGCCTTGCTCCTTAGCAAATTACCTCTGGCTTTGTAGCAACCAGGCTCATAAGTGACCGGCTGTGGAGCAATTAGTGCACACCAGCCCTGAACTGAAAGCCACTTACCACAGAGCAAAATCTCTTGCTATCAGCTTGCCCTTCCAGTCAGTTCACTGGTTACACAGGGTCATGGCCAAAGCTGAGGAAGGGCCTGTCGATTTGGCAGACTTACTGGGGCAAGTGGGGGGTGGGGATGAGAGACAACAAAAACCTGAAATTGGTCTGTGTTGGGGACACCACCTCCTCCCAGGAAGGAAGGAAAGTGTCACGCAGCCTTGCTTCTGCTGCAGAAAGCACACCTGGTCTCCCAACAAAGCCATTGTCTCTCTCAGCAACACAAGCCCCTTCCCTCTCCTCCCCTACCCCTATACTGTCACTTAACTCAAGGAGCATTTGACCCAGAATGAACACCGTCCAGCTAGGAACTGACTTCTACTGGTGCCTTCAGCGCCCATCAGGGTGAGATCCCTTTTTATTAAAAAAAGAAAATAAAAATCCTTATTGTTTATTTGAGAAGTTTCTGTTTCTAACCTTCCGTGTTCACTCCTAGCATCTAAAGGCAGGACTGGTGGCTCTGCTCCCTCTTTGCTGGACTTGTGCCCTGGATTAAAACATGCTTTGTTTGTAAATCTGTTCATGAGAAGTGCTGCACTGGAGTCTTGTGGACTGGGACTGTGTGTTTTGGCAGGGGGTGGATAAGGGTGAGCCAGTCAATACTGTGTCCTTGGATTTTCAGAAGGTCTTTGACAAGATTCTCTCCCCGTGACTCTTGCCAAAACTCAGCCGTCATGGGATAAAGGGTCGAGTTTGGTCATGGATTGGAAACTGGTTAAAAGAGAGGAAACAGAGAAGGAATAATTGGTCAGCTTTCAAAATGGAGAGAAGTAAGCAGGGGGGGTGTCTTGGGCATCTGTACCGGGACCAGGGTTGTTTAACCTGTTCATTAATGACCTGGAAAAGGGGGTGAAGAGACAAGGGCTGCTTTTAAACCGATGGCTCAGCCCTGTCTCGCACCCAGGTGGGCCGCCATAGGCACAGGTAGCAGAGCGGGTCGCCCATCCCAGGGGCATTGACCAGAGGCAGAGCTTCAGTCGGTTTATGGCCGCTGCAACTCTATTCACAGCCGGGGGTTGCCCTGGGCAATGCCACAGCATTTCAGGCAACAGCCTAGAGCATTGGGTTCGGGGGGGGGGCACTGCATGGGCAGGCCACAGGCTGTGACAGCTGCTACATCCCTGTAAGCCTCTCTAAAGCCACCAAAGTTATTCAAGATAGTTAAGACCAAAGTGGATTATTAAGAGCTGCAAAAGGGAACTAGAACAGTTATTAAAATAAATTTCATCTGCCCTTCTTTTGCCCAATGTTGACAAGTGCCCTGATACCCATAGGGAAAAATAACCCTAAACATACGTATGCAATAAAAGAACATCGAGCCAACGGCCCAGCATCCTGGCTCCAGCAGTGGCTGCTGGCCATTCTCAGTTGCTTTGGAGAAGCCCCCAGCAGGTCATAATTTTATTTTAAAGCATTTATTACCCCACCTCTCCTGCCAAGGCAGCCGAGGGCAGAACACATATATAAAATTCATCATAAAACAATAGAAAAAGGGGAAACAGGGGCCAAAACTTACTCAGGGGAAAAAATATTTTTTTTTAAAAACATACAAAACCCCAACCTAACCCCCCAAACAGAAATAATAAAACCCACCCCCCTTGCCAAAAGTCTGGTGGAACAGCCGAGTCTTACATTGATGTCGGAAGGAGGGAAGAGCCAGAACCACCTGGACCTCTGCCGGGAGGGAATTCCACAGCCACAGAAGGGCTAGGGAGAACACCCTCTCCGTAGTAGCCCCCTGGGGGACCGCGAGAAGGGGACTCCCAGATGACCACAAGGGGCAAGCAAGGGCATGGGGAGTGAGGCAGTCCCATAGATAAATGGGGGCCCAGGCTGTTTAGGGATTTTTAGGTAAGAACGAGCAGCTTGAATCAGGCCCAGAAGACTTCTTGGAGCATGGGTGTAACGTGCTTTCAGCAACCCGTCCCTTTAAGGAGGTGGGACGCTGCCTTCTACACCAGCTGCAGTCTCTGAACCGTCACCATGGGCAGCCCCACCTAGAGCGCATTACAATAGTCCAGTCTTGGACGTAATGAAGGCATGGATGATAGGGGCCAGGTCAGAGTAAGATATATGGCTGAAGCCATCGCACCAGATGTAAGTGGTGGAAAGCGCTCCTGACTACAGCCCCAACCTGGGCATCTAGGCAGAGCTGTGACTCAAGGAGCACTCCCAGGCTCTGAACCAGTGGACGGCAGACCCCGTCAGTGATGGGGGACATTATACCCACCACCATCACCTCCATCTTATCAGGATTCAGCCTCAGTCGACTCCTCCTCATCCACTCTCCCACAGCCGCCAGACATCGTGTAAGCACCAAGACTACAGGGCTTGGGTCAGATGAAAAAGGAGAGAGTTGGATGTCAGCGTATTGATGACACCAAACTCCAGCGCTTTGGCCAACCTCACCCTACAGCTGCATATACACATTGAACAGGAGCGGGGACAAGATGGAACCCTGCGAGACTCCACAGAAGTACCGGGGAGATGAAAAACATTCCTTGAGCACCACTCGCTGAGTTCTTCCGGTGAGGAACAAGTGGAACCATTCAAGAACAGTCCCACCCACCCCAACTCAGTCCTGCAAAACAGTCACCAACAACTCGTGGTCAATGGTATCAAAAGCAGCTGATAGATCGAACAGGGTCAAACGACCTCGATCTAATTCCCAGCAAAGGTAGTCAACCAAGGCCACAAGTGCAGTCTTAGGGCGAATTCACACGTGCAGCAATTATCTGGATTTTTAAAAACTGGTTCTCAATAGTTCGCTGTTAACAAGTCCTGTTGCATTCACATGCATGCCATACCGATTTTAAGTACAGCGAAATAATGCATTCAGACCTTCTTGTAGTGCGTGCTTACCCGGCTGCTCAGTACGGTTCAGTTACAGGAAGTGGCCTGTGGGGAGCCAGAAGGTTGCTACTTTGTAGCAAAGTACAACTTTGCTACAACCTTTGCTGCAACTTTGCAAACTTTGCAACAACCTTTGCTACAACCTTTGTAGCAAAGGTTGCTACTTTGTAGAATCAGGGAGTAAAGAGGGAGAGCCTGAGGCTGCTGGAAAGAAGCCCCTCGCATTCTCTCCCTGGTTTCTTTCCGGTATCCCGCTGCTGCTACTGCTGCAGCACTACGGTAGAGGCAGAGGCAGATGATTGAAAGTCCCTTGGAGGGAAGAACTTTTTTGGGGAGAAGCATGGAGGGGAAACATGGAGGGGAAGAACTTTTTTGGGGAGAAGCTGGCTGCAGCCTGCACCCAGCGAGGCAACTACAGGGCTCCAGCTGGTCTCACTGCTTCCGGTAGGGGCAGGAGTAAAACAGCGCACTTGGAAGCACGGTTGCATTCACATCAGAAAAGATTACACACTAGTTAAAACCAGTACGATGTTGCTTTCACACTGCTGTTAAGTGCGGATTTATTGAAAACGGACAGCAAAAAGGTAGGTTTGAGTAGCTTTTCAACACACATTGCTTTAGTGCGATATTGACTCCATTTAATCGAATTTAAGTGTTCAGACAGGCATGAAACATTCATTGTTTTTTTTTAAAAAATCGCACAAATCAGAACGTCTGAATCCCCTCTTAGTGCCATAGCCCAGCCGAAAGCCAGACTGCGAGGGAATCTAGAAACCTGAGTTGGTCCAGATG
Source organism: Sphenodon punctatus (assembly GCA_003113815.1). Taxonomy (NCBI): domain Eukaryota; kingdom Metazoa; phylum Chordata; class Lepidosauria; order Sphenodontia; family Sphenodontidae; genus Sphenodon; species Sphenodon punctatus. Next base: position 4,921,905 of record QEPC01010893.1, read on the forward strand.
CTTCTGTAGCTGCTGAGCCACTACCCGTCCCTAGAAAGGGAAGGTTAGAGATTGACTCCCTCGCCAGTTATCGGCCTATGTCCAAAGATGGCTTTTTGAGCAGGGGTTGAACCACCATCTCCTTGAGGCAACTTTGCATCCTGCTGTCCCAAAGGGAGGCACTGACTACCCCTGCCAGCAGTGGCCCCAATGTCTTCCAGCAGGCCTTAACCAGCCAGGATGGGCACAGGTCCAGTTCACAAAAGCTGGCTCTAACAGCCCCAAGAACATCCTTCACATCAGCAATTGAAATCGACAGAAATTAATCCCATAAAAATCCTACACGGCAGGACTTTCACAACCTCTGGTTCTCCTACTGTAATAAGTGCAACATTGAAATGGTGGTGAATGCGGGCACTGGGAGATTCCAGATCCAGGCAGAGGGAGGCCAGACTGACCAGCGCCCTCACCACCTGGAAAAGCACCGCTGGACGAAACTTCGCTGATGCAATGAGGGCACAGCCGAGGCGGCAGGTGGAATCAGAGGTCTGGGGCACCGGAGGCTGAGCATCCATGTTAAAGGTGTGAGGTGTGATCACAAGCCGTTGGCACAGGTCACTGGACTGCAAGGTACCCCAACCATCAACTAGTCCAGCCCCCCTGCCCGGAGGCAGGGCATCCCCTCGCAGCATCGCAACCAGATCCTCAGCCAGCTGGGTTTGGAAATCACCCAAGGAAGGAGATTTCCCCCCAAATCTCTGGGTCGCTCATACCATTCTCCTGCAGGTAACTGCAGCTGGGAGGGACTGGTTAGCCCTGTGGCAGGGGCACGTCCTAGGCCTCAATGGCGGGTGAAGCAGCTACACGTTACACCAGCCAGGCGAGTATTTACCTGCTGCCAACACCTAGTGGGACACGTATTTTAAGCTATGGGGTGGCTACTCTCTACCAGTTTGGAGAAGCCCAAGCCCTGAAGTTGCTGAAATGTGCCAATGGGGAGCAGCAAGAATAAAACAAAATGTGGTTTTGAACTGAGAGCCTATTTAAAAATAAACAATATTTCAGTTTTTTCTCCAAAATTTCCAGTTTTTTCAGGAATGGAAGTGGGGGGGGAGAGTCTCTCCCCCCCCCCCCCCCCATGCTGTCAAAACTTCCAGAATTTTTACATCCCTTCGCTAGGCCTCCCCAGTCCCCACTCATGCCAGCCGCTCTCTGGGATGGGGAAGCTTCTCTGCTCCCCCCAGGAGTTTGTGGGAAGCAGTTGAGTAGGCACTGGCTCCCCATAAACTGCTGACTGAATGCAACTCCCTAGATATCCCCGATAGCCCACATGGGGGGCATAGCGCACATATAGCTTCACAGTCCATAACCACCAGGAACAGCGGGGAAAGCGGGAAGGTATATTAGCAAGAGGAGTCGTCAAGTTAACACGAGGGTCGGATAAGACCGGTCCGGCCTGCGGCCTCTGCTCGAGTCCCCTCTGCTACCCTCAGCGTCCAGCAAGGCTGCCCCCACCCCACTCCAAGCCACAGTAAAGAAGCTTTACAACCAGCTGGGCTGTCATTCCTGCCAGCTCCTCAGCCACGAGGACCGAGATGACGAACATGCACTCACTAGCCAACCCCAGAATCGATTTTTGATGTTCGGTTAAAAAAACAAACAAAAAAACCTCTCTCCACTCCGGTGTGGGAGGCTGCCATGTTGTAGGCCCTGTATGTTACGCACATTTTACTGCTAATTTATTAATGGCCCCCTTGCCAGCTTGCTGTGGGACCACCCATAGGTCAGGGCTCCCCACCTTTCAGGCTCTGTGGGGCCTTTATTTTTCACTGTTTCAGGTTCATTCATGGACACCCTGCATTAGGGAGCCACTGCTGTCCCCACCATATGGTGTTCTGCATGGTCATATAGTCTGTCCTAGTCCCTGACCCTCACCCAGGGGAGAAAAGAGTCGGCCAGGAGGAAAGAAAGCATGGTGAAGGTTCTTGGTGAGATGAGTGACCCCTCACGCAGGAGCTGCAGCTGAACTGAGGGGGGTCCCTCTATCCTCACTCAGGCTCTCAACGTCGGTCTCCACAGCTCGGAAAAACCGTCTTCCCCAGTCACTCATTTATCTAATCCGACCCCCACGTGGTGGAAGGGAAGGCCGTGAACCTGAGGGAGGCCCGGCAGCAGGAGACTGGTTGCTAAGGCCTCAGTCGTGCCGGATTCAGACACGCAGACAGTTTCTCCTCGGAGACCTGCCCAGACGTGACCCCAAGGGTCTGGGACAATGACTGATAGACTCCAAGGGACAGGGAGAGAGCGAGTGTTCACAGGGGCTGTAATTGGACCACAAAAAACCAGCCCACCCCAACCCTCTTCGGCATTATTTTAAATAAGGCTCAAGCGCGAGAGTCCCCTGCCCTCGCTGGCAACCCCAAGATGGGTCCTTTTGCCTGGGAAACCACCACAAAGGAACGCCCGCCCCCCCCACTATTCAGGATTTGGGGAATAAGGGAGAAATCATTTCAGCTCACTTATTTGTTTTGTGTGCAGAGTGCAGCAGGGCTTGAGAAGAGGAGTTTAATAGGGTGAGAACCAGATTGCAAAATAGAACCATGCTGCTAATGGCCCCCACTCCCGAGAGAGAGAGAAACAGTGTAGGTCGGAGGGAGGGAGGGAGACAGACTAAGCTACACATCTGTTGTCGTGCAGGGATAGGTGCCAGATAGCTTGTATTATACAGCCCCACACAACAGATGCTACAGAGCCCCACAGAACACACAACACTCTCCAGCCTGTAGGGCAGGGCAACCTTTTCCCTCCCAGGGTCCACTTTGAAAATTAGAATGAGCTCCATGGACGTTGGGGGGCAGGGGGGCACTAGGAAGAGGAGGGTCCAGATGATGGATCTGTCCCCTCTCCTTGAGTGCAGGCCCCCGTCTCGGCTCCCTTCCCCTGAGCTCAGCCTTCCAGTGCTTGGGGGGGGCGACAGGAGCCAGGAAGAGGAAGGGGGCCAAACAAAAGCTAGCCACAAAACACATTTGGTCCCTAGCCCTGAGGTTCCCTATCCCTGTCACTGAGTCCTATAGAACAGACACGGTTTAATAATGCCCATTTTTATTTATTTTATATATTGATCTGGCAGCACTAGACCTGACAAAGCATTTAAAAAACACAAGGCACGTCACACCCTTCCCCACCCACCCCCCAAAAAATCATAGGATTGGCTTAAAAAAATCCAAAGAACTTCATTCTGGGTTCTTTTAAAAACCTTGGGTTTCTGCATCCCCCAAGCACATTACTGTTCTGGTTTTTTCCTCCCCCCATTAAGTTCTCTGTGGAGGTAGGAGGGCAAGAAAGTAATTTAAATTCAAGAACAAATACCCTCATGATTTGCCAGTGAATATCCTCCTTTGAAGCTTTAAAAAAACCCTAAAAGAAAATCAGGAGAAGGGGTGGTTTGTCATGTTGGACTCAATAGGAGATGGGGACAGTAGTTCAGGTGATCTTTTATTAGTCTGTAGTTGGTGAAATACAAACTTTCAAGCTGCCAGCCATGCTCTGCCCCAGTACCCCCTGCCCCCACCCCTGCCATGGCCTCTCTGCAGACCCCACCATCCCCCTGCCCCAGAGGGCATCTTCTGCACTAGAGCCCATCCCAGTTTAGCTGCATCCCTGTTACATGCAGCTTAGTCAAACCCTGATTTCTAGCATTCAACTGAAGATCCCAAAATCCAGGACAGCAGCACCCTCTGCTGGCAGAATATTGAACGCCACTCATCTAAGCCTAGTTGGATGTTGGCCAACACACGTGTCGCAATGACCTCTAGATTTCTTTCCCGTCTCTATCTGGCCAGGGAGCAGACTGCCTTCATTAGACTTTGCTCCTATTATTCTGGGCAATAGGCATTAGGATTAATGGGCAGATCAATGGGGGCAAGCCCACACCTTTCATCAGCACAGGGGTTGGAAATGACCAACAAAAACCAACTTTTCTGACCTGGGTTAACCGCAGCATCACGGCCCCAGGGCCATACAGGAGGCCATGCCCACGCCCAGCCTGGCTGAGGCTCCCAGGGCCGGTCCCATGGGCGGCTTGGCCCCTCTACATGTGTCCTGGTTCACAGGATGGAGGTCTGCCATGTTAGGTTAGAGCTCGGAGAATAGTTGGGGCGGTGGGACACAAGGGAATGAGCAGGAGGGGCTCTGCAGTAAGGACCGGGCCAGGCCGAGCAGGTAGGAGGAAAGGGATTGAGCTGGGGGCAGCAGCTATAGCTTCTCCAGTGACAACCTCCTTCCCCTGCCCATAACCGCCAGCACACACGTGCCAACGGAGACCACATAGAGCTAGCCCTGTCAGTGCAAACCCCTCTCCTCCAGATGCTTAGTTTTCAAAAATAAAGACGCGGCGTAACCGACGCAGCAATTGCAACGGGAGTGCGGAGAAGCAGCTGGGGGAGGCGCAATGGGACTGCCCCATTCATCTCCACAAAGGGCTATACCAGCCCTCAAGCCTGAGCAGTCAAATTATTAAAGTATTCACTGAGCACCGGCAACATTCCTGCCACTGACCATTAATTAGGAGACAGGTCTGTGCCCCAAAGGGCTTGCACACGAAACTAGGCACACACAAAGGAGAGGGAAGATAGGGAGAGGGATACATGCACAAGACTGAAGTCAAAAGGGCACGTGATTTGCTTAGCTAGAGCAAAAAGGGGGCCCTGAACAGGCAGTCAAGGGGGCATCACATCAATAAGCAGCCTGCGGGGATGAGGAGCTGGGGAAGAGGGGCAAAATATATTGACATCTGAACCAACGAAGATCTGCATAGCTGGGTCTCCTGTGGAGGCATTTGGGAAATAAGACACGCCCCTGGCCTCTGCTGAGGGTGGGACTGTTTACAACCCACTGCAATGGGGGCCATGTTTATGGAGCCCAGTAGGATCCAGTTTGAATGTCTCCGTGAACTAGACTCATTTTGACAAGTCCCATTCATATTATGCATCACTTCCCTACTGTTGCTCCTGTGCAAAGCACTGTGTGACCCATCTTTAATTCACTCTCCCAACATCCCTCTGGCTCACTGGTAGTCCCATTTTACAGACGGGTAACCGAGGGCGAGTGTGAGACTTGTCCAAGGCCAGCAAGTTCATGGCTGGTCTCCCAGGTCCAAGGCCAGCAGTTTATCCATTAGGCTACTAGGAGGACACTCCCACCATGCAAAAGCAAGGTTTAAAAAGACAGGACGATGCTCCATGCCCTGGGGTGAAGAGGAGAGATTGTGCAGTGGGTGAAGGGGACACTGTACAGTAGAGAACACACTCCCCTCCCCTGGTGGGAGAACAAGGTGCGAAAGGGCCCTTGAAGTGGGCAGCGGAACAAACCCACATGGAATGCTGTAGGAAACCATTGCTACTTGAGGATTCCCATGTTCCCGCCCCCTTGATGGAACAGCTGGGCCACTGAAATGGACAGGAAATCAGCAGCGGTGTGGCTGTGTTGCTATGGAAACAAGTGGCAAGCTTGTCAGGGGAAGAAGGGGGTTGTATGAATGGGCCACATTGCGTGAGGCGCACGCTCCAGTGTGGGGGTCTGGGTACAGGCAGAGTTTATCCCTAATTCAGCGTTGGAGCCGCAGGGGTAGGGGCCAAGTGTGGTCTGTGGCTAGTTTTTAATCTGGTCCCTTTCCAGTTTCAGCATTTAAGCCTCTGTCCTCAAACCCTGAAAGACTGAGCTGAAGGGAAGGGAGCGGAGTTGAGGCCATGCCCACAAGTCGAGGGGATGGATCCATCATCTGGACCCTCCTCTTCCTGAGCAACCCTGGCCTCAACTTCTCTGCCGCCCTCAGAGCTGGGACTAACTTTCAAAGTGGCTCCTGGGAGGGAAAAGGCTCCCCACTCCGAAGAGAGCAATGCTGACTAGCGGTCTGCGGTCTCGACCAATACGCTTCTCCCTTGCTCTCTTGACGTTGCTGTTTATTCCATTTGTTTCATTCCAGGCGGCACACACTGCTCCCCCAGCCCCGGGTACTAGTGCTCCGCTCTGAACCTGCCGCGCAGACACGCAAATAAAACCCACACCCTGAAGAGAACTTGGAAAGTCGTTTTATTTTTTAAATTAAATATACATCCTCTCTTGGCACAAATCTTAAAATATAAAGATTTATATAACAAAGTGTCTTCACTGCACCAAAAAGGCCTCCAGAGGGGGCTGTTAGGGGGAGGAGTCAAGACACGTGCGTACGGTGAGGACGTAGCTATACAGAAGGCATTTAACACGGCTTGTGCTCGATGCAGAGCGTCGTACAGGGGGGGAACGGAGTCGCTATGGAACACAGCGTTGAGGGAGGCGGGGGGAAGGACAGATACTGGGGGATAAGATGAAGGTCTATTCCTAGATCTGTTTCCAGTTACAACCCATGCCGGGCTATGACGGTCAAGCCCCATGGCACAAACAAAGACTGAACAGGGCAAGGGGGCAGCAGAGGCCAATGCTGAATGCAGCTGGGATGCCGATGGTCTTTGCCATGTGGCAGAGACGAAGCAGCAAGAGAAGGTAACAGCTGGATTGTGGAAAGGGGCTACCATAAAAGCAGAGCACGCCCCAACCCAGTCGGCACCGCCGCGGTACACACCAACAGCTCTCGTTACCTGCGTTTCAGCCTCTCCCGAAGTTGCTTCCTGAGAGTTCGCTGGGGTGAGGGATAGGACAGCAAAGCATGGTGGGAAGGGCCAGCCAGCGGCATAATGAGAGATGGGGATCTCTTCCGCTCGGTTTTCGGTGGGTGGGATCTCCTCCTGCCACGTTTAGTGCTAGCACTGCCAAGTCCCATTGAACTCTCCAGGTGGGATGTGTCTCAAAAGGCTCTGCAAAGCCAATGCCTGCTTCAAAGAGTCATGCTACAGACTGTCACAACCTCCGCGGATCCTCTCCTGCCCAGACCGGGGATGCTGGCACAGGGGGGAGCTCCTGCCGGACCCTGCTGGCCTCTGGGGCTTGTTTTACACAGAGGCTCCCGGAGATGGCTGCCCACCCCCAGAGCTGGAGATGAAACAGCAGGGCAGTCTAGGGGGGCAGGATCCCCAGTGCCGTGCCCCTTTGGGATGTCTGCCAGCTACAGGCCTATTGCTCCCCTCTGCAGGTGGTATCCCCCTTGCTGGGCAAACCCCTGGGGGGGTGAGGGGAGTCCGCATGGAGGATTGTCCCTTCTAACAGGCACTGGTTGCAAGAGATCACCTCTTCCCTGGGGCATAAACCCTCCTCCTGGAGCAACAATTCAGACAAACCCAGGATCAACTTAAACTTTACTAAGGGAAGGGAATGTCAGGGGACAGTCTAAGAATAGAGACACACAAGGTAAGTCAAACAATGTAGGCTTGCAAATCTCAGTCTGTGTGTGGGCGGCTCCGATTTCTTCTCCCCAATGCTCTCAGCTCCTCCGGCAAAGAGTCCATTTCCAAGGCCGAGTCAGCTCCCCCAAGCTGCACCCCAGTTCCCTTCCAGCGAAAGACTCCAACCACCTCCCGTTAGCTGCCCCTGCTTCTACTAGCCTGCAGTTCTCTCCCCCCAGGTCTAAACCTGAACAGGTTTTCAGACACACCCAAAGGCAGATTGGGAGGGGTCAAAAGAGTAATTAACAAGCCAGACTCACTGGCTCCTGGGTGGGCTTTGCCCAAGCGTGTGAGGAAACACCCAACCATCACACAGACTGTGGGGGACTCCCATGAGGGCATGGTAAGTCAGGGGTGGGGAAGGGTCATCGGGGGCAGGAAGAACCCACCCTGCCCCTGGCAGACGTCAGACCCCTCAGGACCAGGGGGGGATGCAGAGCTCTCATGGTACGGCTTCCTCCGGGACTCAGGGTAACTGGCCCGTGGTTCAAGGCTTCTTAACCCTGCCAGCTACCACACACCTGCACCTGGGGCGGCCGCACGGGCATCCCACACCCCTTCTATTACGCACTTCTCACTGCACACAAAGGTTTCACTGCTGCCGATGCTGCATTCAAGCGAATGCAGTAAGCGTATGGCAACAACAGCCACCGCCATCGGTTGCTACAGCCGAACTGTGATTTTCTCAGGCCACCCTGGAAGTGGTTGCTGGACATCTGGTCTTGCACAACTGTTCACCCTTCACTATGTGCACGCGCACACACACACACTCTCTCTCCAATATTCCACTCTTAGGTCATCAAGGAACTGGAGGATTCTCTTCAGCCTTCCCTCCCCTAATGACTTCCCTGCTGGCCCCATCGCCCACTCTGGTGTCATGCTAAATCCCTGGCTCAACTTTGGCCAAACATGCCAGTTTCAGACATAGGGTGGACCTGGGCCACCTTGCCTGCTCCCTGGCCCTCTTGCCAACCTGGAATCCCTCCTACGCCCTTTCCAAAGAGCCCATTCTCATGCAGCTCCCAAAAGCGCCCCAGAGCCAAAAACGGGAGCTACGCACATAGCTGAAAAAATGCATTCAAAATCCAGTGGCATTTGGCAGCTAACCAGGAGAGAGAATTGCCCTGGAAAGATCAACCCAAATGCCACTCAAGGCTCAGCCAAGACACCCTCCTGCCTTCTACCCCAGAGGAGTCTCCAATGAACTGCACTCTGCTCAAAAGCTGCCCTGGCATCAGACTGACCACTCTACCTCACAGCCACATGCACTCTCTGCTGGTGAGGACATGGGGGAGGAAGGCGATGGGAAGACAGCAGTTCACAGCGTTTGGCTACGGATTTGCAAGGAGTGAAGAGAGAAATGCCAGACGGCTGTAAAAGCATCAAGCCAAATCTGTGATCAGATGATGAGAACCGTTCCAGACTGGAAACCAAACAGCAGAGAATTTCATTTGTAGAGACCCCAGCTCTCCCCCCCGAACACCGGACGGAAAAGCAAATCTTTACTGTTAAGCTTGCATCTGGTGAGACTTTGAGAAACGTTTTAATTTGTGCAAGCAGCCAGCTTGGCATTTCCTCATTTATATGCAAAATTGGATGGGGGGGGGGGGAGGAAGAGGAGGAGGGAAATCACTATTCTAATAGCACGCAGAATGCACGCACACGGGAGCCACTCTTTTAAACCACCATACAAGCAGCAGGGAAAGGACTGATCAAATAAGAGTTACAATCCAAGATCCCCGACTTGATTTGTGGCTACTAGCGATGAGGGGGGGGGGGGGAAAACACATTTGGCTAAAGTAGTTTAATAATAAGAGTCGGTAACATTTCCATTTAGCTCCCGGCTGTTGGTGCCTGCCCCAAACTACGCTTTTCTCATGGGATTGTTTGTCCAAGAGTTGGAAAATACAGCCCCTCAAGCTTCCAGATAAACAGTCGCGGCTACGCAGTCCTGTTCAGAGCCAGCCATTCTAACGTGCTCCTGAGGAGCATCATATTTCCTTGCAACCTCTCAATCCTCCTCTTAAGTACCATGAAGTCTACATATAACCACACCCCAGGAGGGGGCAGTGACTCGGAGAAGCCAACAGACTCAATCCCAGTGCAATTCTCTTCTTGCATCAGGACATGAAATTTCAGATCGAACTCCAGAAGACAAAAATAATTTAAAAATATTCACCAGACTTTATCCTGCTATTAAACCATTCTTTCCCCACCACACCCCTGAACCAATTGCCAGCCTCCGTTTTCTGGGCACCAATGGCTCCCAGCTGCCTGCAGATTTCATGCCCTGCTTGTATTCAGAGATTTTTCTGTCCCTAAATCTTTAGTTGCCGCCAATTTGCAGCAGGGAGCTCAGCACCACGAAGGATCAGATGCCAAAAAATATATATATAAAAAAATAAATCAATCAGCAAATCTATGGCATCTCCAGTGCAGTGCTCTCCTTCTCAAGCTAGGAGTCTCCCCTAGTGGTTACACCACCCCAAAGCACAGAATTCCACCCCCCAACCCCTTTCCCATATTTCAGAAAAGTCTGGTCTCCTTTTCTATCCCACTCCCATTCAGTCACGGTGACAGAGTAGGGCAGTGTCCAAGCTTAAAAGGATCTCTGCAAAGATTAGATCACCCCACACACAGAAAAGCGTCCAAGTCAGCTTGTCTGAAGCCATGGTAGCTGACCTGGCTTTTCCAGTCAATTAGCAATGTTAGCAGCTTAATACTGTACCATAAGCCCCTCCACCCCAGCGGATACTTCAAGCTACGGCTGGAGAAACCAAACTCCCCACTCAAAAGTTCTTGCAGACGTAAACACCGCGACAGTAACAAGAATGTGGATGCAGATCACTCCCTCTTCCCACAGCGATGCAAGGCTTTTCAGTAGCAGCTCAAATCATCCTGGTGTTTAAAAACACTTTCAAATTTCTTTCGTAGTTAGAAGAAACTATTATTCCATCGGAGATTGCCTTGCGTAAGCCAGCACCAATGAAGGCGACTGCCAGAGGCAATGCCGCTCTTGGGCTCCGAACGGAGGACATAACTCTCGCGCCGTACCTCCTGGCAGACCAATGCGTGTGCTAAACGGGTCTGGATCCCAGCACTCTCCAGCCCAAGATGCAAAGAGAGAAACTGCATATTGGGGCCAGAGCTCCGTGCACCTCGGACTTAATTACTAGGAAAGTATTTGGCATGAGAAGCAGATGCTGCTCTATATGCAAGGCCTACAGGAAGCGGAGGGGAATGATACTATCTAGGCAGGTCCCTTCATTTGGGCTTAGCAAATCCATGATACAATGCTATAAAAAAAAACCACCCACCCACCCCAATCAAATCAGCAAAAGGGACGATAGCAGATTCCAAACTTATTACCCTGTAAGACTCGCCTCTCCTGGCCAAGGAAGCAGCGAGTCTACAGCATTGAAGAGAGGTGTCATCTTGGACTGGCTTGTTTGTTTTGGAAGGACTAAGGGTCAAAGGAAACAGGGCTGTCCTGTCTCTCTTCTGCTCCAATTTAAATAAAATCATATAATTTCATTTAAAATAAAATAAAGTAAAGCACGCATCTCCAAGAAAGAATACAAACCCACAACTCTCAAAACTCAGACTCTCCCAACACCGTCTGCTTTCATCCATCACACGCAGGGAAGTGCCCAGTGGGTCACTGGACACTCATGGCGCCTGGCACTAGACTAGCCCAAGCAGAGGGCAGTGACATTGCATGAAGGAGCCACGGAGCATACGCCTAAAGCAAGCCAATCATTCAAAATGACCAAGCGTGGAGAATCGAAATGGCTCAGCTGAAACAACATGACTTCTCCGCACACAGAGGGGGCGCTGTGAGAAATACTGACCTGGCAGCCAGCCCCTTCCGAAAGGGGATTTCTAGGCCTGCAATACACGCCTAGGAGAGGTTTATTCTGGCACTGCAGATTCAACAGCAACAATACTACTGAAGGATGTAACTGGTTAAACAGAGTCAGCAACAGGTTGTTTAAATCTCCAGTCTTAATACTGCAATCTGCGAAATCCCCCCCCCCCCAAAAAAAATATGGTCTCTTAGAATGGGCTCAAATGATGGATTTTGTTTTTAAGAGGTTCTGAATGCAACACTGTACTTTTGACTTAATCCGGTTTATAACCCTAGGCACAAATGCTTCCTCAACGGTGCTGAGTGTAGCATGGGAACCAAGGATTACCAAGTTCTCTCCTGCCCCCCACCCCACTCGCTAACATCTTTGGTAGTTTTAGGGCTCATCACAGATTTGAGATGTTTTGTGCAATGCAAAAATTTAAGACCAGAACGTTTTAGAGGCAGGGGAACCGATATGGAAAAAGATATACATTTCCATCTGGAGAAAAATAAAATAAAATCAGGCTTTGGGAATAAAATGATTTTTTTAAAAAAAAGGTATTTAAATTCCAGATTTGTCCCACTTCCAAACTGAGGTACAAGATGAACACGCACGGGGTTAAGTGCTGCACACGGCCAGCTGTTTTACAGATGACAGGTCGTTACAAGCTTGGCTGGCTGCAAACTACCAACTCTAGGATTTGGGGGGCCGTATCCTTCTCCCACAAGAGTGATGCTTTTGTAATCCATGCTCCTGCCATGATTCGCTGAGGCCAGTTGCCGTTCAGCGGGCGGACAGGCTGGACTCCTGGCAAAGATTTAAACACACTGAAAGCGGGTGGCCACCTTGTAGTTGGCAGCCTCCGAGGTCACCCTGATCTGCTCCAAGGAGGGTTAGTCTCGGAGGGTTAGTGTTGAATCTCCCAGATAACTCCGCCTCGCATCAGGAAGGTAGAAGTGTCAGTTCTAACGAGCGGGACAAGGCTAGCATTTGACTAGGTGTGAGCATACGTAACTTGGGCTTCTCCCCCTCCGAGAGCTCGTGGGCAGCCGAGTCACTACCTCTCCGGGTTAGTGTGGAGATTCAACTTCCGAAGGAGGATCTGCATGAGGTCAAAGGTCGTGAAGCTGATGCCCACCGCGACGGGGCCTTTTACCCAGTTCATGCTGAGTCCTTTGTACAAGCCACGGACGAGTCCTTCCTCTCGGATGATCTCCTGCATAGTGAGGAAGATGGTGCTGTAGGCGTGCCCGGTGACTCCCGCCGTCTGCATCCGCCGGCGCACCACGTCCAGCGGGTAGGAAGCAGACTGGCCAATCAGACCTGCGCACGCCCCAAACAGGAGCCTTTCCACAGGGTAGGGCTGGGGTCTCCCACTGTGATCTGGGGAGGGGAGGGAAGAAGCAGGGTGTCAACACTTGCTAAAGAAAGTGCCATAATCCGGTGACAAAAGCCAGGGACTGAGTCAGAATCTTGCCCCCCACCCTCAGCAGCAGCACCGGATGTTTGATGGCAGATACCAAGCAGCCAAAAGGGGGCACACGTGCGATAGGCGGAGCCCTTCACGAGGCTGCCTAATTCCCAATAGCTCCAGCACCGAAACCCCAGGGACATCACAGGCAAAATGTCAAACCTCTGTGGGATTCTGTGTCTCTTCTGCTGTCTGGGGAGGTCACGGGATTAGAGTCTCCTCTCCCCACTGGCTCCCTCTACCTGAACCCATTCAGCACAAGCTCCTGGTGCTGCTTACCATCAATGTCCTTTCCTCTCTCTGCGCTTGCCACGCTCCTGTCTGGGAGCTCCACTCCTACTCCTCCTCTGCCACCACCCTCACGACTCTCTTGCTCCTCGAAACATATCCCCATGCCTGGAACTCTCTTCCCCAAATACATTCATTCTGCCCCCTCCTTCCCAATCTTCAAATCCCTCCTGAAAACCCACCTCTCCAACCCTCCACCCTAATTTTCTTCAGTTAGGACAGAAGAAGCTGCTTAACCAAGTCAGACCAATGGTCCATCTTTGCTGCTGTGTCCGGTTGTGACAATACTGGTCTGAGTTTCAAATCCAGCTCTTCATGGTCTCTGGCAGAGGCCTCACCCAGGCCTGCTACCAGAGATCCTGAATCGGACATGCCAGAGATTGAACTTGGGACCTTACCCATGTGAAGCATGTGCACCACCACCAAAGCCATGGCCCACCACTGTAACTAAGCTAAGCATGGGCACCTGCAACTTCATGGATGTCTCCTTGTCTCTCCTTCTATTCCCTCTCATGTCTCTCAGACTGTAAGCCTACTGGGGCAGGGACCCATCTACAATTCTTGATTGTAAAGCATCAGTTACATTGCTTGTGCTATACAAATACTTAATATTTAAGTCTTATAAAAGGAGGTCATGCAGGGCATTGCTTTAACCCTGAAGCAGGAAGCTTCCAATCCCTTTGGAAGTTTGGGCAGTTAAGCTATTCTAGTCCTGGGTGTCCATCTTGTCTAGAGAGATGACCAGCCCAAATTCCTCATAGCTGTTGTCATCTTGCATCTAAGCAGGGGGTTGAGCTAGATGACCCCTCTGGTCCCTTCCAACTCTAGGATTCGGGCTAAGTCTCCTAAACATGATGCTTCAGCACGTTTCCTTCCTGTCCTTCTGAAGCGCCACGTAAAACCCCAGAGGGGTAAAACCCAGGCACAGTCTCCAGCAGCGATCCATCAGGTATTGCTTCAAGGCATTCCCTTCTTGACCTCCTGCAGGGCTCTCTCCACTCAAAGCATCCTAGGTTTGTGTTCCCACCCCACCTGCTCCAATGTTTCGCTTCATCTGACGGACGCAGCTGAGCTAGGAGAGTCTGATGTCAAGAGGGTGCATAGGATTTGACCAAAGGTGCTCAGCCGGTGGGTCTTATTCAGATGCTCTGGGTAGGGTCAGGAAGGAATTGCCCTACAGGTAAGGCCAGCTGGTGACCCTTGGGGGTCCCTTCCACCTTCCTTGGCATACGAGTCCCAACTTGCTTGCTTGAGACAAATCGGTCTCTGCCTGCAATAACGCTTTTCCTGCAGGGATCTCTGGGGCGCCTAAACTCCCCTCCCTTCCCGTCTGTGCCATGCCAGAATTTGGTTTTCCAAGGGCTAGATTCTCTCTCTCTCTCTCTCTCTAATTTAGAGAGTTTTACATGGGGTAGGAGGATGGGATTTGGTAGCCTGACCTAGGCAACAGGTCTGACTAGATGATCAGGGAGGGGAGAGGGTCCCCTTCTGGGAGCCAGCCCCTGCCTGACTGCACAACAGCCACTGGGAAGAGAAGTCAGTTTCCATAGTTTGGGGGGGGGGGGACAAATTTCTGATCTCCCAGGGTGGCCATGCAGGACTGAGGGGGTATGGCCCCTCCCGCCCCCCAGTTCAGAATGGCCACCATGATTCTAAAACACCAAGAACACATGCGGCATTTACCTGCATGCATTTTCTTCAGCGATTCGTACGTGAAGAAGCTGAGTCCAGCATAAGGAATGACCCCGAGAATGGTGGGTGCAAAGCCTCTGTACAAGGTCTTCAAACCTTCCTCTCGGGATATTCGAATGAAGACGTGAACGATGTTGCTGTACCTGCCGGGAAGCGAAACCCCGGTTAGTCTCTGTGGAGCAAGCCCACCAGAAACACTGCCAGCTGGAGTCTCCGGCTGAGCATAGGTCTCCCACTGCTCCCTTCCGGATCCCCCTGTGGCATCATTTGCTCGAGAAGGAGGCATTTTGCTCCCAAAGATGCTGGTTTCTAGGGGGAGAAGCCAATGCTGGGGGTCTAAGGCAGCTGTGCTGGACTGCATGTGGATTAGGAACCAAGATGGGGCCAAACTGGTTTTCACTTATCACACATGAAAGATTCCCCTTGCATAAATAAAACCCTCTGAACTAGTGTTGGCTCCAGAGAAGCTGGGGACCTTGCCCAGAATGGTGGCATGGGCCTCCTCTCAGCCTAGGAAAGCGGTAAGGGATGTACACCAACTCCCCCAGTCAAGAAAGAAAACACAACCCGACCAGGATTGATTGCCGGTTTTATTAAAATCAACCGCACTCTTCAGAGGCTAAAGTTCCCCACTTTACAGGCCCGAATATTACATGATGTTGTCATTTGGGACCCCCTTCCTGAATTGCTGTGACCCTCCCCTCTGTGGGCAGGTGGTTGTGTGTTCGTTTGTTTACACCTGTTATCACAATCCCGTTGCCATTTCAAGTGGATTCATGGATGCCCTGTATTGTGGGGGGGTGGGGTGGGGGTGCAGGCCCTCCAAGCTCCCACACACGGAAGCCAATGCAGCTGCATTATCTGGATCCAGTCCTGCACTGGGCCAACCCATACTATCTCCAGGGCCATCGGAACACAGCCCTGAGTTTGCCATCCCCTCCTCCAAAGACCGAGGGGAGATGCAAGCCACGTATCAAGCAGGCCTCAAAAGCTAACTTTCCTCCAAACTTTGGAGGCTGTTACCGACATGCGTTCCGTTGGGGCACTCACATTTCCTTTGGTGTCACTGCCATCCGTGCACGGACCAAGTCCAAGGGGTACGTTACCATGGCAGCAGTGATCCCTGCCATCGAGCCGGCCAGGAACCTGGGCAGGGGTGTCAGTGTCCTGAACAGAAGAAAGCACACGGAAGGGTTAAAGAACAGACATTTCTTAATTTCCCAAAACTTCCACTAAATAGCCATCAGCAGGTGCGACAGCCATCAGCTGTGAGACAGTCCACAGACCGGATGTAGGAATAGCTTGGTGGCTCTTGTCGTAGTACAGCCGAGGAAACAGATGCTTTCAAAAGCTTCTTTTAGAGATGGTGTGTAGGATGCTTCCCCTTCTGGGTTACCACAAGGACTAGGCAAAACCCTCGGCTTTAAAACCTGAGGAACCGCCCCGTGTGGCCCGAAAGCTTGCAAACTCCCACCAAGAAGAGCTGGTCCAATCCATGAGACAGTCTGAACAGCCTTGTCTCTCTTTTACACTTGGGACCAACATGGCAGCCACCCTCTCGCTCAAAATCTTTGGGAACTCTTGGACCAGATCACTATTAAGCCTCACAAATGCCTCATGGAAAAGAATCCTAGAATGTTCAAGTTGGACGGGACCTTGAGGGTCATTTTACTCCAACCCTTTGCTTGGATTCAGGAGTACAAGAGGACTTGGATCGTACCCACCAGAGACTCCATGGCCCAGTGCACACTCTTTGCAAGACCGGTCACTGCTGCACAAGGTAGGCAGCATCAGTCCTTTAAGGCGTCCCTGTCCTCTCCGGGGGTGGAGATTGAGACCCTAGTTGAAGGAGGTCTCACCCCCTACAGAGCACTGTGATTTCATGATGCTCTGTAGGGGCAGGGAATGCCTTATCCCTGCCCCTTACAGAGCACTGAGGTCACAGCTCTCCATGGGGCCCAGATTCAGACTGGATCCAATGCAGTTGAGTTTGGGCACAGCTTGGACCAAAATCTCTGGGTCAAAAAGGGCTCCAATTCCCCCCCCTCTCCATCTCTCCAGCCCCCTTTGGGGAACAAAGTCTGCTTTGTTTTAGTTTCAGCTAGCTTTGCAGACTACATACCATGGCCCCACAGAACCTGGCTCCTGTGGAAACGAGAAGGCTCATCACCTCCTGTTCTCAAATCCCACTCCCTCCCACTTTCCCTGCCACGAACCAAGCTTCCCAACCCAGCAGCCTCTTACTTTCCCTGAAAGCCATAGTAACTCCCCAGGAGTTGCTTGTACTCCTCGTGTGCGCAGAACTGGATGGCAGCGTAGGGGATCACCCGGACCATGGTGGCAGAGTTCCCCCGCCATAAGCTCAGGAAGCCTTCATTGAGGTAAGTGCGGTAGATCAGCTTGTAAGCTTCCTACGGGCAACGGAAAGATGAGAAAAAGTTAGAGATCAGATGGGACGCAGAGAAGAATGGTGCAAACAGAATTCTT
The DNA here is from genome assembly GCA_003113815.1 of Sphenodon punctatus. NCBI lineage: Eukaryota > Metazoa > Chordata > Lepidosauria > Sphenodontia > Sphenodontidae > Sphenodon > Sphenodon punctatus. Next base: position 4,939,049 of record QEPC01010893.1, read on the forward strand.
CTGAGAGAGACTTTTTGCAGGTGAAACCAAGATGGCTTCCCAAGGCACATAAGTCAGTCACTGCTTCTCAGACGGGTGAGGCGGAGGGCACTCCCAGCTGACCTCAGAGGCCATGATGGGACATGACGGGAGAGGCAGTCCTTCATATATATGGGGCCCAGGTCCAGACACCATGACTCCCCTTGGGAGAGGTGGGGGACAGTTTGAAGGGTAGGTGCGATTGGTTATCTACCCATTTACCAGCCTTTGTGGTTACAGGGTTGGGGCTGAAGGGGTTTTGATTTCAGAGCAGCCTAACTAATTGCTGTTTTGTGAAATTTGCCATGGGGATGGTAGAGGGATGGGGGGGTTGGGGCATTGTAGTTTTTAAATATTTGGGTTTTTTATTCGTTCTAAGCCATCCCAAATCCACCTTTGCAGGAAAGTAGTCTCTAGACTGAATGTCATGGTAGTAACATGGCAAAGGAAGGAGATGTAGGAGCCGGTGTAGTGGATAAGGTGCTGGACTTGGACCTGAGAAACCAGGGTTCAAATCCCACCCTAGTCATGAGCCCACTGAGTGGCCTTGGGCATGTCACATCCTCTCCGCCTCAGTTCCCTATCTGTAAAATGGGAATGTGCGTGGGTCTGTCTCTCTCCCTGTGTTCCCCTCACCTGTGTCCATCTTAGATTGTAAACCCACTGGGCAGGGACCCGTTGCCAAAAATCTGTAACCGTGAACGCCTAGCAGCGCAATGGAAATGATTAGTAGCAGTAGACGAGGGCCAACACAATGGAGCACTAGATGCTAGCTCTAGCTTGTGTTTCAATAGTCATTGATCGGGATATGGCCCTTGGGATGCTAAGCACAACACGTGAAGAGACCGTTCCAGAGAGGCCTTTCCCCCCCCCCCCCATGCCCCCATTTCGTTACACGCCATGTGACCAACTCCAGCCCAGCTGAACAATATCACAGCCGTTTGTAAGGTCAATAAAAGAGGCTCCATCTCACCTTGGCGGAAAATCTTTTCGAAGACACTGAAAAAGGAAGATGAGAGCAGGCGTTAGGACGGCAGCACAGGCCTCCCCACTGAGCTGGACGATGTCAAATGGGCGTAACCCATCATGAATGAAAAACTCAAGAGGAGGAGCCAGTTTTAAAGACAAACACACACTTCTCCAGGCCTCTTACCAGGGAAGAATTATTCCCCCAACATTCTCTTCCAGCCTGTCAACATCAATGGCTGGGAGGTAGGGGCTGCAAGGAGGCCAACTGGAGGGCCTGGGGGTTAACTTGGCTTGAAGGGGAGAACTGCTGGGCTACAGCACAAGAGGATTTTGTAGGGTGCTGTGCCATCTATTTCATTCTGGCAGCAGTGCATTATCTCCTTTCATTCAAGCTTCCCTTCTCCCCTGTAACTAAGCAGCCGTGACTTCTCAGATTTCTGAATGAATCCTTGTCTCCCCCTAGGTTCCCCCCTCACTTGTTCATCCTAGATTGTAAGCTCTTCAGGACAGGGACTGTCTCTAATAATGACTGTTCGGTGCCCAGCACATTGCTGGTACTATACAACATTTAAATTATTATACTACTATATTAATATTAATGGTGCCAATCCTAAACCCAACACCCCTTGCATGGCTGATGGAGACACGTGTGAGGTGCGCATGCGCTGCATGCACGGTGCACAAGGGATTGGATTAATATCTTTTTGGGAAGATTTTTATATTTCTTTTGTAGCCAAGATCTGTTGTAACTGCATGCCAGGAAGCAAAATATGTGCAAATTAAATTTAATGATGCCAATAAGCAAATTATGCAGATTTATTTTCTGGCTGCAGAGGACTTTGCAGAATTTGACTTTCAGGGCCGCAAAATTTTGGATTTTTCTTAGTGCAGCAAACATGGGTTCCTGCTCATCAGAAACCAGATAACAAGCAATCGAATGAAACATGCTTTTAAAAAAAAAAACCAGACACCACCAAAGTTACAGACTAACCCACTGTTCTAGCTCTCCGGTAACCCAAGAATAAGAGGGCATTCAATGTTGCTGAAAGCTGGCAGAGGCAAAATCCTTCCCCACACAATGGGGGTGGGGATTAGCTGGAGGAACTCCTTGCCAAGAGTCTGGCCGTGTCCAGGAACAGCAAGAACAGCTCGTTCTCCCAAAAAGGGATAGAAAGCGTCTCACAAATGTCCAACCACTAGGGATTAAAAGGACACTCATCCCACTCCTGTCAGCTGCAGGGGGTCTCGAAGCACTGGGTGCTACCAGAGACGGGTTACTGGACTAGAGGGCGCACAGGGCTGACCCAGTCTCGCAGGCTCATGTTCCCATCCTGCAAAGAGCCACACGCCAAGGGGATTTGGCCTAAATTGAATCCTTGCCCATGCGCCACTGGCTGGAAGTTGGGGGCCCAACTCAATCATCTGCATTTCTTTTTCCAAGGTTTGAACGGCTTTTCCCTTATGTATCTGCCCACCGGGAGGTCTGCATTCCCACCCCCTGGGGAAGGAAGTGCCCCCATGCCATCACAAGGGGAAATACTTTGGAGAGTGGTTCGTCTCATAGAGGAGCGGCTAACCTGCAGCTCGGGGATGCCGCATGTGGCTCTTGGGCCATTCAAATGCGGCTCTCGGCCACGGCCGGTCCCGGAACCCACGCTGCCTTACACGAGCCTACGTCATGCTTCGTCGCACCCAATTCTCGGCAACTAAATGATGGCTGCTCCTCAGACGCTCATCGTCAGGACTGCAGAGCGCTGGTGCCACCAGACAAGCAAAGAACGTTGCATGCCTGTCTTGTGTTATTACCCATCCTTGCCAATATCCTAGATGTTAAGCCCCACGGGGCAGGGACCCGTCTCTAACGTACACATTGCCGACACTAGATAAAGCTCAATCATAATGCCTCTCGGTCATAGGAAGATTTTGGTAAACATGGCTCTTCGGGCCAGGAATTATGACCACCCTATTCTTATAAACACACCCCCCTCCCATACTATGGGAGCGCAATATAAGCAAGGACAGAACGGCTCCACTGTGAAACAGTGGTTTCCATCGGCCGCCTGCAACGGTTTCCAGCTCCTTTGCCGTCTCATGGTCATGCAGCTTTTCATTACATGGTGGCTTTTTACAGGATCAAGAACCTGACATCCCAGCCCACAAGCGTCTCTGCAACGGAAACAAAATAGCTCGGATGCTCTCTCTTATTGGGCCAACTTCTCTTAGCGACACAGTCTTTCAAGGCATTGCACCGAGGAAGGGCCCCGTGTGGCCCGGAAGCTGCACGTTCTCACCCATAAAGATCATCTGAACTTTGCCTCCATCTCTTATATTTGAGACCAACACGGAAGCCACACAGACACTCTAGATGCAGTAGAAACGTGGTCTTCTCCCATGATTTAGTCTGGGGGTGGGAAAACTCAGGCCCAAGCGTGACCTGTGGCTAGGTTTTCTGTGCCCCCTTTCTAGTTCCTGGATCCAGTTCCTATCCCCAAGCACTGAAAGACTAAGCCCAGGATAAAAGAAGGAGAGAGGAGGGCAGGCCCACAAGGACAGGGGACAGATCCATGATCTGGGTCCCTCCTCTTCCTGAGCGGGGACAGATCCATGATCTGGGTCCCTCCTCTTCCTGAGCGGTGCACCCCTTAAACACCTCTGTCCCCAGTTTCCATGAGGTCCTCAAATCGTGTAGAAATTTTCAAAGTGGTCCATGGGAGAGAAAAGGTTCCCAGCTCCTGCTCGAGTCACTCGTCTGCAAGGTAACAGATGAGCTCATCAGGGCCACGGCTGCTCCCCACTTTGCCCTGATAAAGGAGCCACTCCCAGGGTCAAACCAGAGAGCATTTGATAGAGGAAATACTTCCCTGGATACCAAAGAGATGGGCGAGAAGTGGCCATTTCTTCAAGACCGCTGGCCAACTGGTCTGAATAAGTAGCTGCCTCATCTGGAAACACACAGGCTTGCACAAATTAGCAGTGATTTATGTGGTTAACTGCTGGAGTCACGTGAAATTTCAGATCAAATTCCAGGAGCCCCCAAAAAAGTAATAATTCAGTCGCCAGACTTTATCCTGATATAAAACTGTTCTTACCCCGCTACATCCCTGAACCAGTCACAAGCCTAAGTTTTTCTGGGCACCAATGGTTCCCAGGTGCCTGCAAATTTCACACCCTGGCTGGAGTCATGCCTATTTCCAAGTTCCCCACTATTTGTTAATGTTATTTAAAACCCTGGGACTAATTTAAAAGCCAGAGGTAGTTGGTGTTGGCAAGAGACTGAAAAAATTCAAACAGATATTGTACTAACTTCCCCTAGAGCAAAGGTGTGCCCTTTGGTCGTGCCCTTCGGTATGGACCGAGGGCCGGGGCTATGGAATAGGGCTCATATAATAAATGTTTGGTGGGGAAGAGAATTGGCTAAGAGTGGACTGTACCTCTTGGTGAGAGCAAGAGGGGAGGAGGGGGATAAGGGAAAGGGGGGGGGGGAGAAATCTGATGAGCCAATGTTGATTTATTAATTATTATTATAAACATTTATATAGCGCTAGCCATGTGCCTGGCGCTGTACAGAACATAGAAATAGACACGGTCCCTGCCTGTGGCTTACAATCTAAAAGACAAGGAGGGGGAGACAGGGAGAGGGGACAGTGGGAGAGACAGGGGAGAAGACAAACAAACATTCAAGCGGATGCGAAGTCTCAGGTGCGTGTGCTTGGCTTGGTTACAATCAGGTTGGTTGCAGCAGTCTGCAGAGGAGGGCAGACAGTAAGTATATGGGGAATGACTAGCAGGCATTGGGAAAGGCGGCGAGGAAAAAGTGGGTCTTGAGGAGGGATTTGAAGGAGCGGAGGGAGGGGGCAAGGCGGATGTGGGTAGGGAGGGAGTTCCAGGCATGGGGGGCAGCGAGGGAAAAGGGTCGAAGGCGGTTAGGTGAGCAGGAGAATCGAGGGAGAGTGAGGGAGGGGACAGAGGAAGAGCGGAGAGCGCGTGCAGGAGTGCGTAGGGAGATTAGGTCCAAGAGGTAAGGGGGAGCTTGGTTGTGGAGTGTTTTGAACGTGAATATGAGTATTGAATTTATATTGTATACTGTAGTTATGGGGTACTGTAGTATGTGAATAGGGGATGTGTACGGTATATTGTAGCTTTGTCCTATAATGGATGATTAATGAACTTGTTGAGTATTAGGATTTTTGTATTATTGTTGGGGATTGTTGTAAATGAACCCTCCCCCCTGGTGAGAGCAGGAGGAGATGGGGTGGCGAGGACCCTGCCCTGGTGGCAGCAGGGTGGGGGGAGGATTGGCAACGATGGATTAGATGGTTTAAAATAGACTTAAAATGGATTATATTAATTCAATTGTGGGGGGTGGGCTGATTGTATTGATTTTGTTTATTGTTGTGTAAGCCGCCTCGAACCGCATTTGCGGGAGAGAGTGGGGTATCAATTAAAGTTGAATTGAATTGAACAGAGCACCCCTGGGGATACCCCTTCTCGACTCCCTGCTATTCTGACCCCAAGCTTTTCCCATGCCCCTGTCCACTCACCCATCCCCTCTGCTGCTCTCTCTGCCTACCATCCCCCTCCTTATCCCAACCCCAGACCTCTGCAAAGCAGAGACCTATAATCAAGGCAAATCGCCTCAGAATGAAATCGCATTGAAAGATTAGCTGGAATTTATCAAACTCATTTCATCTGGGAGACAACCTAGATTTTAAATTCTCGGCTCCTGTCTAAGTAGAAAGTCTCCTGCACTCATCTCCCAGCCTACCTCCTCTCCCTCTTTGTAATGTTTAACCATTCCCGAGTGCCTCCTGCAACGTTTCGGAGACCGACCACTACGATCAGAGAGATGCCAAAGTTCAGGCTGAGTCGAGATTTGGCCAAATTCCAATTCAACGCAGAAAGGGTTTTCCCATTTGCCAAAAGCAGCTGAATCCTGCTCTCAGCTAAGCACACTTGAAGGATCCTAAAATACTCTTGTATTCTAAACCTAGATATCCTGGCTTCCACTGAATTAGCCTCTTCCAGAATTTCAAATCAGAAAGACTCAACCTTGTAGAAGGGGTGAAATCCTGGTTGTATGGAAGTCAGTGGGTTGAAGTCATCGACTTGAAGTAGAGACAAGACTTCAGATATGCAAATTTTAGAAGACCTTTATAAGAAATACAGGTTGCAGGGCTGCACTGGCTCCAATACAGCCCTGCAACCTGTATTTCTCATAAAGGTCTTCTGAAATTTGCATATCTAGCCACCCTACTTCAGAGGTTTTTTTTTATCAAACTGAGTCACTCTTCAAACAGACATGAGGAAAGCATGGAATAATCCTAGGGCTCTAACCCCCCCACCCCCACATCTGTTCAGGCAGGCACAGCTGGGAGTTAAAAGCTCTCATCCCCCAAATCCTTGTACTTATCAAGAGAGATGACAGAAAAGCCAGGGCATCCTTGTCGCCTCTTCCCAAGCCAACACTTATCTGCACCTTTCACTGTAGTGCAACACGTGCCGCACAGGGAAGACTTTGGAAATCCAAACCAACCACCGTGAAGCCCCAGAGGGTTTCGAGTGCAATGCCGCATCGCGGACTGTGGGCACTCTCAAAGGACAGAGTGCAATCCCTCTACCGCCGAGACCCACAGAGTGAGCATGCACGTTCCACGTTCAGAAGACTAGGGCAACCTGTCACAGTTTGAATGGAGGCAAGTCACTCATTTTCTCTGTCCGCCATCTTTAAAGATCTCTGCAAGACCCATTTATCTGGCCAGGTCTTTAGCGGGTGGGAATAGCATCCGGGGAGTTTATATTTTGACAGGATTTATTTTTTGTAGATTTTAGACCAGGGGTGGGCAGTCCCCAAACCCAAAAGCCGAATACCAACATTTTTGTTCTGTCAAGCGTCACGAGATGCTTTACTTTGATCGTCAACTTCCCTTGAACTCAAGGATGGGGCAGCGTGACCTAACATCCCCCCCACGCCCCCTCTACCTCAAAGTCCAGCTCCCAGGCCGTCTGGAAGGTTCGGACAGTAGTGATAGCAGCTCAGGCTGCCATGGCCCCCAGAAAGCTCTGGCGGTAGCCACAGTGAAAATGGTGGCTTGGCTGCTCTTGGGACAGCCCCCCAAGTCAGCCACCTCTGGTGAGAACTGCAGAACAAGTGCCCCAGAGCTGTGCAGGGCTCCCCAGCTGCCGTTTGCCCTCCTCTGTTGTAGACAGACTCTCACTCTCATGTTTTAAGTCACCCTGAGCCTTCACAGAGGGGCAGGCTAAATATCTAACTAAAGAGAAAAACGGCCCTTACCTGCCCCATCTCACTTGAGACTCTGGAACCGCAGATACGGCGTCCACTGCCCTAGAAGCCCCTGGTCTACATTGTTAGACCAGGGGTGGGGAGCCCCAGGCACAGGGGCCAAACGCGGCCCTCGGCAAGTTTGTGTGTGGCCCCTTTCCCGTTCCTGGATCCAGTGCCTATCTCCAATCACTGAAACACTGAGCTCAGGGTAAGGAAGCAGAGACACAGACATGCACCCAAGGATCCACAGCACAAATCCATGACCTGGGTCCTCATTTTCTCAAGTGCTCCCCTTAAGCACCCCCCCAATTCAATTCAATTTATTGAGCGTAGCCTGAGGCCATTGCTAGATAAAACAAACATTACATAAACAATATTAACATACAAACATTCAACAAAGGAGAACATACAGCAAGGTGAACAGAAACCAGTTATCACCACCTATAGCCTTGCCACCTAAAGGGACTATCCCTATTCCTGCAGGGATTGCGATTTAAAGTTCACAAACTGGTGTCTTCTAATAAAAGCTGCGTCAGGTTAGAGTCACTAAGCGGAATTTCCGCTGTCCTATCATCGGACCACCCAAACTGGCTCAGACGTAGAGGCCCCAAACACTCATCTCGGGAAAGGTCATACAAATGGCACCTGAGCAAGACATGATCTACTGTCTCGACCTCCAGTTGGTCAAAGGGGCAAAGTCTCTGCACAAGCGGCACCCCGGCTATTCTGCCCACCCAAAGCTGTACTGGAAGAGCATTGAATCTTGCAGCTGCCAACAGCCACGTCTCTCTAGCCGAGTACCTTACAGTCAAGTACTGGGCCAAGGAACCGATCGCGGGGGCCAACCTCAGATAACGGAACATATGTGAGGACACTGCCACCTGTGCCCTCTCCTCCTGTAGATCCATATCCTCCCACCTCCGTTTTAATTCGGTCACCATCACCCCCCGGTCTCTGGAGAGAATATAAGGCTGGGAAAAACCCAAAGTAGCCAAATGGTCCTCCGGGCCCACTGGCTCCTATAGGTGTCCTCTTGGAGATAGGGGAATAAACCCCTCTGAGACGGATCCACCGACCTTAGCCAGAGCCTATGGACCCTAGACCATGCCAGGAAAACCACTGCCGCTGACCCATCTCCAATCTGATGGCAGCCCCCGGGGTTCCCCCCAGAGCCCTTAACAGTGCCCTAAGAAAAATAGACTGGACTCTATCTATGTAGGGTGGGGCAGAAGGTGCCCATAATTCAGCCCCAAACTAGGCCTGGGCGGTGGATTTAGCATTGAAGGCCCAAAGGGCCATTCTAGACTCCCTCCTTCCGGAGGAGAGAAAGAAGTTCCGGATGGCAAAGGCCGATTGTTTTGCGGCCACCAACCCCCCCTCTATATGTTTTTTTCAACCCCCTGCAGATTGAAACGTAATCCCGAGGTACCTAAAATCTTTAACTTGGAGAATCTGGGCTCCCTTGACCCTCCAAGTATGCCAATTGGCCCTAGTAGAATTTGTAAACACTACCACCTTTGATTTGGTCAGATTGAGAACCAAATCATTCTCCACACAGCAGTCTGCAAAGGCATCCAATTGCCTAATCAATCCCATTCAAGCCTGCGACAGGAGGGCCAAATCATCTGCGAATAGCAGGCAACCTATATGTCGCAGAGCCAGACGGGGTGGAAAAAAAAGAGGCAAGGCCATACGGGGGACTACATCGTTGAAAAATAAATTAGAGTGAGGGGGCGAGGCCACAGCCCTGCCTAACCCCTCGCTTAACCAAAACCTCATCAGAAATATGTTCCTGGGGATTCAGCCTGACCACCAACTTAGTCAGCATACAAAAGTCTAATCAAGGCCAAAAGCCTGGGGTCCAAGCCTAAATTGGCTAATTTGGCCCACAGGATTGGCCTACTCACGGAATCAAAGGCCATCCTTAGGTCCAAAATGGTCACATAAAATCTCCGATTGAGCCACTTGTATTTCTCTATTAAATGCATGAGAATGAGGCAGTGATCAATTGTAGATCTGGCCCGCTGGAACCCCGCTTGCTCAGGGTGAATTACACCCGATTCCTCACACCACCCCGTAAGTTTGGTCAACAAGTGCTTGGCATAAAGTTTGCTTATAACACACAGCAAACGAATAGGTCTATAATTCGCCGGGTCACTAGCTGCTCCCTTTTTAAAAATGGGGACCACAATAGCTTGAGACCAAATAGACGGCGCGCACCCCGATTGATCTATAGCAGGGAACAGTGCCATCAACATGGGTATCCACCATTTCTTATGGGTCTTGAGAAAGTTAATGGGGACAAGATCCCGCCCTGGAGCCCTATTGTTGGTGCATGAATCTATCAGATCACTGACCTCCCCGAAAGATAAAGGGGGCCAGGCAGGCATGCCCTCCAAACTCAACTGAATCCGGATGGCTGGCAGATGTAGAATACAAGTCAGAAAAGTATTTGGTCCAGACATGAACCGCAATGGGGGGCGCATTCCTGGGTAAACTAACCTCCAACACCATAGTTAGGAGCCTCCAAAATTGGCGGGAATCACCCCTCTGGGCCGCCTCAACTATCAAATTCCAGGGAAGTTCCATAAAGGCCTTCTTTTTATTTTTAATGAAAGCCCTATAATCCTTTTTGGCCTGAAAATAGGAAAGGGGCAAATGAACGGCCCCTTCCCAATGATACTCCAAGTAAATACTTTTAAGCTGGTTCCTAGCCCTGTAACACTCCTGATCAAACCAAGCCTGACCTAACCCACAGCCCCGAGCATGGCCAGGACTCTCCCTATAGGTAAAAAAGAACTGGGCCCTAAGAGACATATCAACAAATGCCTCCGTCACTGCTTTGGCATCGTGGCCAAGACAGATCTTATCTTTCAACTCCACCAAAGTAGAATCATTCATCCACCCCTTCAAAGCAAGAGGTGAAATTTTAGCCCACTTTATAGGTCGCAGTGACTCCACACCAGTAACCTGATCTTGAGATGATAAACCTTCCTGAAAGCCCCGCCCCCCTTAAGTCCCTCTGGAGATCTAAAGTCAATATCAATGGCAGGTGGTCACTCGCCTTTCCCTACCACCCACTCGCAAAGTAATACCCAAAACGGAGGGAGGATGTTTCGTAACAGAAATAAGTCTGCCATAAAGGGAATTATGAATAAGACAGGCCAACCCCCCACAGGCATGTCCTCATGGGGCCACCACAAGTGCCGAAAGAGACACTACTTTATAGTGGGATAAAGCTGGGGGCAAGACAGGCGATGACACAGCCCAGGTTTCCTGGACACATAGAAGGTCAAACTCCCCTATAAAGCGGATAAAATTCAGCTCCCCAACCCCCGCCCCCCCACCCTGCAATGTTCCATGAACCAAACCTACACACCAGGGTCTGGGAGCCGGGGGCGTGTCAGCGACCAGCCCTTAACACAGACGCCCCGACCTGACTTAGATGGCCATGCGGCCGCTCGACAGCAAGGGGACCCTGGGGGACTCTTACCACCCAACCCAGCAGACCTCGACAGGTTCGAGGTACTCGCTACGGCCCCAGGGACGGATACGCCACCAAACCCCCCAACCCCCGAGGAAACATAAGCCGGTTGAGAAGATGTCAAGATGGTACTGGATGTTTCCCGGGGGGGGAATAACTCCCCCGTGGTGCTTCTCAGCTGTGCATCCCCTTCTACAATACCCAAGGATTGGTCACTTATCAGGTCTGTTCCACCCTGGAGTAAATTACTCGTGGGCTTGCCTAAATTCCCCCCCAAAAAAACATTTATGTGGCCCATGAAGTTTGTATTCATTTTCAAAGTGGGCTCAAGGAGGAAAGAATTTCCCCACCCATGTTGGACAGCAGGCCCCATCCTGAACTACGGAAATAAACAGCACAGCTCCAACTTCTGCCCCAACAAAGTCAAAGTCAGCACCTCGCTGCCGGGATCGTACCCTGTGATAGCAGAGACCGAGCTCTCCCCCTCAGACACATAGAAACATGGCAGAAAGTTAAAGCGGAAACAAAGATCAGAGGAGCGCATAACCTGTTCCTGTCTTCTTTGGCAAGCAGGCTGCCTTTACCTTGAAATATAATTTTTGTTCTGTCCAATGGAGCTACAGCTGTTTTGGAAACGGCACCAGCCAATGCCCCGGAAATCAGGGAATTGAGGATGCTCTTTTTCTCTTGAGTTCTCTGAAAAACAAAAGCTTCAGTTGGAAAAGGCACCAAGCAACAGAGATAAGACACTGCTGAAAATGGCTTGTTAAAGTTGGGATTCCCAACAAACGTAGGAGTTCCCCTAAGGCTGCTTCAGACACAAGGATGCAATTGAAACAAAGGCAGCATTGTCCAGTGGCTAGAGAGCTCAACGCAGAGGACACCAGAGTTCTGTTCTTGGTTCAGAGGTCATAGTTACGTTGTTTCTCTCTCTCTCGGTTGCAGTTGCCCTGTCTAACAAGGGGATAACACCACATTCCTGTGTAGCATGGTGAACGGGCTCAGCTGCCCTTATCCCAGCCAGGTAACCTCCCCAGTTGGAGAAAACAGAGGGAGGCTGGTTAGCTGTGGAAGCCAGTTGACTACAGGAGAGAAGAAAAAACACCTGTCTCATTGTACGAGAGTGGTTCATCAGGGGTGCTAAAGGGCAAGGGGAGGAATGCTTGAGAGGCGATCCCTGGAACAAGGGATGTGTGGAATAGTTATGCTCTGAACTTCGGTTGTGGTGTTGGAGTTTGTAAAATCGGATGCAGGAGAAACTGAGGCAAGATTCCTGCAGAGAACAAGCTTGTGACAACCTGCTCTTGGGATCTGTGGATGAAAAAGCCAAGTGTTACTTTTTGGGACCCTGTTCTTCAGCTGCGATTTATGACAAGTTAGTCTGGGGCTGAGCATCTTTCGGAGACAATTTATGTCTGTGTCTGGGCCCGAGCAGCTTTCTGAGGCAGTGCAAAACCTTACTTTTTGGTAAAGCGTTTGGAGGGCAGGGATGAGGCGGGAGGTTGTTCGGGGTTTGGGAGAAGGTTGGGAGGGAGATTATATTTTAATGTAAGCTGCCCTGAGCCTTTGGGGAAGGGCGGGGTATAAATGTTAATAAATAAATGAAAACCCAGCATCAGGACTCCAGAAACAAGTCCCAAAATGCATGCAGTATCCCAAAGCAGAAACGCAAGAGAAATGGAAGGGATCTTGAAGAAGAGAGAGCAAAACAAGCTGGGGGTGGGAGTGTGGAAGGGTCCAAAAGTCTAAGGGAGAAAAGGATCAACACCGTCACGTTTAAGATTAAAAGTTAAGTCCTCCCTCTCTCCTTCTCTTCTAAGCTAACCCACTTCAACACCACACACAAGGAGATTACAGCTTTCTCCTGATGCCAGCCCCAAGATCGCAAGCAAGACAGGCCCCTCCTGGATTGTCAGCACAAAGGAAATATGCTGGGTCATTATCTATGCCTGCAGTGTGGGGCTGAGTGCTTAAGACATACGGCCCCATCCCTGAAGACTGGGGGTTCAGGTCCCGCTTGGTCTCGCACCAAGCAGCCACCTCCACTCCACCGACAATGGACGGGGACCCAATCTACTGGGGGGGGGGGGGGGCAGACATCCAAGCCATATCACTCCCTCGTGTGCCATAGGCCACAGAAACTGGGGTGCCTTAGCATCATCAGCCTGCCTGGTTCCTGGATAGCAGGTAGCTCGTTTGCTACTCACAAGTAACACCCACATATTCAAATATTTGATGAACTACCCGGTAATCAAACAGGTACCCAGATACCCGATAAGTCAGTCATTTCTGGTACTGGTTTTTTGATTTTCTGGTTACCGATCAGTTAATCAAGACCAAAAGTCAACATTCCAGGACATCGGATACCCAAATCAAGCTTTAAAAATAAATAATCAGGTACCGATTGGTACTTCATGTTTTTGAGTACTGGAAATTCAGCGGGTATATCCAGGGTTGATGTGGGGTTTTTTTGGTTTTTTTTACAGGTCCTCATTTTAGTTCAAGCAAACTGGCTTTTGAGTCGATTGCCACGATTCATATTTAGAAACGTGCAGCTAGTTCTTAAGGCATGAGCAAAAAGTAAGGGAAAACGGTCAAGCCCGGTCCATTGAAGGGAGCAGCTTAGCCACGGTGGCCTTCGTTTTAGCAACACATTCTGCGTCTGGATGGGGCACAACGCTTCGTTTTCTCAGACCGATTCCCCCCACGCTCGCCTCTACCCCTCCGCGGCGTAGAGTGTTCAGTCTCTCAGACGTTGCAAGGACGCATCAAACGCGCTGCAGACGTCTGATCAACCTACAGATCGCCTGCCTGCACAATTCTAAATGCAGGTGAAAGGGCACCCTGGCCTCCAGCTCACCCAACTAGGCTGGATTCTTGCCACTTTGCTTTTGTTCAACAAGGTTGTAAAGAAAAACAAACATCGATTACCTCTCAAGGTGCATTTTACAAGCTTCTTCACACAGCTCCGTACAGTTCTGATTAGCCTCCCCTTGGGGCCATTTAAACCCATTTGACATTGGGGGTTTAGCTTATGAGGGGAGAACAAGATACAGGAGGTCGCTTTTAAAGCAGAGGAGGGGGATGGGGGGAAACAGTTAAAACGCACAATTACAATTGCATGTTACAAAGGAAGAGGCGAGAGAAGAGGCCCATGCGAACACTTGCAGGAAATACCTCTGGCATGTTTCAACACCAGCTTGCTGGACTCTCACCTTACTCAGCGTTGGCAAAGCAGCATAGCTCGTCCTAACATGGATTCTTGCTAATTCCAGCTTTGGTCAAAGAGTAAACTAAGGAACAGAGTTACTCACAGGACCGACTCCTAGGCAGTCACTCGGTTTCTTTTTCCCTTGCTAATTCTTTACATTTTTATGTATTTAAAAGAACTGGTTATGATTCACAAACTATTTACTCCAGACCTTAAATGGGGCTCCTCCCCAGTAAGCAGATCTAGAACTTAGTCTTAAAGTCTACTAAGGACTCTCTCCGGAGGCCAGCGAGGCAGGAATCCTGACCCTGAGGCTCCTCTCTACTCTAGGTTCTACTAGAGAGAAGCAGTTCCTTGTGACATGTAGCCTCTCTGACGCAGTCTGCCAAATGGGAACAACATTTATGTACACCCCAGGGGTTTGGATGTAGCCCGTGAAGTTTGTAAAGTCATATTTGCCAGCCCTAAATGTACAAAGATCACACACAGTCCTCCTCGCTCCTTTAAAAAGAGTCATGTAAATTGTTTTTAAAAGTCATGTGGTGTGTGCGTGTGTAATTAATTTATATATATATATATAAAAAAAATTACACACACACATGGGTCTTTTAGTTGCTCTTTGGCTTGAGATTTCAAGGCGAGTAACAGTCGCATTTTTCAGCCTCCTTGCATTCCTCTAGGGCTAGATATTTTCATTTACAAAACTAAAGTGGAGTCTCTCAGGAATTCATGAGATTTCACGAGAAATCATGAGAGGTTAAAGAGCTTAAANAAGCTAATACCTAAAATCCCAAGGGTTGGCAAACCTATACAATATTTTAAGGCTGCAGATGAAAGCTCCTGATCAGTATATGTACTCGTGATTGCTGGAGGGCTTTCCAAATCTAGTCATTTTATTTTTCATTTATTTTATTTATTCAATTTTTTTTTTAAAATATAACTCAAATTTGTATTCAATTTCCTTTTCAACACAGTGCCCTTCTGTGACCCCCCGCACTCACCTCGGACAGGAGTTGGGTCGATATGACTTGCTCCCCATTCTCTTTTCTTAGACCCACGTGCCCTTCTTTCACACCATTACCCATACCAGTCCTGATGACTTGCCAGAAGCGTTATGGTTCCTACGTAACAGAAAGGAGAAAGGGAGGTATTATTATTTGGGATTTACATCCTGCTCTTCTCCTAGGGGACTTGGAGCAGCTACAGAACAGGAAAAAAATTCTATCACAAACCCAATTACATAAAACTGAAAATCCCAATAAAAATGACAGTCTTCAACCCTTTCACCCTCTCATAGCGGGATCACGGCAAAACTCTACCACCACCCGGCCCTAACTGCCCCCCTCACAGAGGAGTCAGGGTACAAGCCTTACTCCCCCTCCTTACAGAACTTGTTCTGGGATGTAGAGACCTGCAATAATGCCAGACATCACTTATTTCATAACCAATTTAAAGGTACCGCTAAAGCTTCCACCACAGTTTAAGATTCCTTTAAAGCAAAACGATTCTCTGCCAAGCTGATGCACTCCCCACAAGGTGGCTTCATGTTTATTTAGAGCACAGGGCTTTCCCACTCTGTGCCAAGTAGGACGATGTTTCAGAGTCCACTAGTCCTTCAAAAGGGAAAAGTCTTAGACTGCGTTGTCCTCCTTGCAAGATCAGGATACATTTCACTGATTACTTGTAGGTTTATCAGCATTTTGGAAACAGAGTCCCTTAAATGCAAGAGCTATCATCAATCATCATCATCATCATAGGCCCGTGCTCCAGGAGAATCCACTCGTCTTGATGGTAGAAGTTACATCCTTACAGCTTTTGAAAAGAAATGAACAGGAGGGTGGGCAAACCAAGTATTCACCTTCCATTTGAGGATCTAGGGGTTTTCTTGAGGGGTGTGGGGCAGAAGGACCCCAGCTGGTAAACACCTAGTTCACTCTCACTGAGCAAGGGAGAATATCCAAAATAATGAGGTGGCAACAGGGACAGGCCTCAGCAATGACAGACAAGTGAAAGGGTCTTGTCATGACCCAAATATGATTTTTTTAAAAATCAAAAGCGATTTAAAAAGTTTGAGACCCACTTTGAAACTTTCAAATCTTCCATTCTGAAACGCAAACTGTAGGTTCTTGGGAAAGGCTGACATGAATTCAATTGTTTCAAGAGCCTAAAAGGAATCTCATTTTCTACATCCAAATAGGATTGCCGTATTTATTTCCTCCCCACTCCACCAGCTAGCTATATGATACATATAATTCTTCGCTGCTGTCTGGAACGTGTCATTCATCCCCTCACGTTTGTTTGTTTCCTCCCCCCCCCCCCCAATCTTTCAAATCTTTTCCACTTCTTCCCAAACCTTCGCAAGCAGCAAATTGCATTTTTCCTGTTCGGGAGTCTTAAAAATATTCTATTGCCTCTCTCCTCTGGAATGCAATTCCGCTGGGGCTACCGCATTTTTAACACCCCAGCTCTAGCAGACAAGAATAATTTTTAAAAAAAGAAGGAAAAAAAAAAAGACTGGCATGATCTCCAGAAGTGACCCACCAGATATTGCAAACGGATTTCATGACAGACAGCGCACAGAAGCATCACAAGTTTGATTCCCAGTCTAACTGGTCAACTTCCAAAACATCACACAGGACAAGGCACAGAGAAATGCAAGAACAAGGCATGGTAAATTGAAAAAAAGATAGCCACAGCAATACCTTCACATGAGACACTGTCGCCTATTTTGGGAAACTGATGAGACACTGGTTCTATATCTGCCGTGGAGGCTATTCCGACAATGCCAGCCATTTGAGCACATCAACGTAGCACGTGTCGCCAAAGCTGCGTGCATTAATCCTAATTTTAAGCCTTCAATTCCATAGCAGCAGAATTAACACCATTGCCTTAAAATAGTTGTCTTACTGACACAGGATTCTCCAATAAATAAGAATTTTTAGGTAGGAGGAGTCCACCCCACTATGGGATAATAATGAAGTTTAAAAACTGAACTGCCATTTCAATATCCAATTTTCCAATATCAGCTCTCACTGGGTTTGATTTATTTATTTTTTTATTATAGAAATAAGAGGTTTAATACACAATTTATATGCAAGATTTTGTCCCAGGAAGCAACGACAGATCCACAAACTAGAGGATAACTGCAAAGGTAACATGAGTTTCTTTGCCCATTTTGTTAAATCAGCTCTTTTTTAAAAAAGGAAGAATGTGCGTCTAGCGCTTAAATCGCGAGTTGGAACGCGTGGGTCCAGTTGCCAACCCTGCCGTATGACTCCCACTTTCTGTGCCTCAGTTCCCCACAGGCAGAAGAGGGGTAATGGTTGCATGCCCAAGCAAGTTTTTGCAAGGCTCAGTTATCCTCCGGCCACATTTTCAACAGATATTTCCAAGTAGCTCAGCCTTAAATCACTTTTAGTCCTGAAGCATTCACACATGACAGGCACAGGCCTTGGTTCCCTTTTCTTCCCGAAGTGTTCATGCAAATGGAGCACCAAAGAGACATTATTCAGGAGTCGGAAAGAGAAGTTTGTACTCCCGAGAAGTCAGGACTAGTGCCTACACCCCTTTGGTTTATGTTTTTAAGTAGCTGTTTGTGTGAACGCTCATCTGTGGGAGGGCGGTGACTACGGTTCAGTGATCGTTAAGTCTTGGCAAAGGGGAAGATTAATGCAGACTGTCTGAACACTGCCAAAGTAGAATAAGATCTTCAATTTATTAAACTGAAGTAGTTCCTTCAGTTTCCTCTGTTCACTGAATGTAGCCTAAGCTGAACTTATCCCCAAGTAGGAAAAGTAGTACATTCGCCTGAGCTACATATTAACAAATAGCAACTACTTTGATTGAATTAAATCAAAGTAATTACTCCTTATCGATACCATTCACACTGCAGCACCAAACAGAAGTAGTTACCTCTCAATCTCCCCCTAATGGTCATAAAGCAAATGTTACCCTGCTCTTTTTGCTTCAAAGTAAAGTGTTCACACCACAGTTACCTCAAAGTCAAAAGTGAAGGAGAGTATAGACTTTTTCAAGTATATATAC
>QEPC01010897.1:9542-25688 GCA_003113815.1 Sphenodon punctatus
GGGGAATCACAAACACAAGGTTTCAGTTTAAGGTTTAAGTTTCATTTCAGTACAAAACTGAAATGAAACTTAAAGCAATCTAATAATCCTACTCAACGCCTGCTGTTCAGGAACAGTGACTAGCTCAGAAGGTGTTGGGAAGGGGGGAGGCAGATAGTTTCATTTGACTAGTCTGCTCCTCAGTGACTAGTACTACCCCTCCCTGTCACGTTTGACCTTACAGTGAACCTTTTTTTGCCACCCAAACTCACCCGAACGTGATCCGAACTGACCTAACTGTTCGGTCATTTCGACGTTCTGAATTGAGTTCGGTTCGGCCAGTTCATGTTCAGAAGTTCAGTTCGGTTCGGTTCGGTCGTCCGAACAGGCCGAGTTCGGGCCGAACTCCGAACTTCCGAACCGTGTTCGCCCATCCATACAAACCAGAGAGCAGAGTCAGAGATGGGGATCGAGCAAGCCAAGTGATCATGCCAAAACTCAGCAGGCAGGTATAGTACTTGAAGCTTGCCTTGTTGCACTTTCTTCTTAATGATTTAAATATGAACCATATCCCCTGAAAAAGAACCTCCCCCAAAATCCTGAATATAGCGTTAGAATGATGAACGGCTCAGAATATTAAATTTCTTTGATATATGCATACATGAAATTAAGAAATGGCAAAGAAAATGGTGGGGGGGGTATAAAATGGGATTATTACAGAAATTAAATGAATGATAAGATTAAAAGAATAATGGAATTAACAGGACATGAAAGCATAATAGTATTATAAAATAACCATTAGTTATTAACTTGGTCAGACCCCTCTACAGGGATCTGTGGTATAAGAGTATGGGCTGGGGCGGGACCCAGCATTCCTATGGGGGCCGCGCAGCATGGGCTGCGGATAGGACAGCGAGGTGCACCCCGTCTCCCCAATGCAGCAGCATCGCCGCCAGATGAGTCTCCACGGCAACAGGACGCCGTGGGGGTGGCTCCAGAATGGCAAGGAACCCTACCGCATCCAGCAAGGGACTCTGGGGGCATGGCAGCAGATGCGTTGCCATCACCAGTGCTAGCCATGCCCCCCATGCCTCATTACCACGGCGCTCAGAGCACCTGCACCAATTACGTGCTGCAGGGGATAAAGGCAGCTCCCTGCTTTCATGCGTTGCTGGTGATCAGTGCACTTGTGCCTGTGAGACTGGCCCCCTTCCCCTTTTGCCTATGTGGCCTGAGCAACTTGAGAGTATTGTGAGCAGTGTGGCAGAGAAGCGGTAGTGTGATCCTTGCGAGCGTGGTGGGTGAGTGAAGTGTGTTTGTTGTTGCTTAGTGTGGAAACCCTGATCCCTGGTCCTAATCCCCATGTGCCTGGTTCCTTCCGAGACTGTGCCCTGTCCCTTTCCTGGTTCCTGGAGATCAACACCCCCTGTCCCCTCATTTCCCTGTACACCCCCTTACCCCCTTTCCATACCCTAGTGTGTGTGTTGTGTGGACTGTGGCAACCAGAAGGCTCCCCTACACCCGGTGATGATCTGGGCTGTGGGCTTAGTGTCCTAGATGCCAACTATGATCCTGAGGAGGCACGCCTTTGCCCGTGTGTTAGGGGGTGCTCTATGTGTTCCTTTCCTCCTTACCGTACCCTACTTCCCCCCTTCTGAACCTCACAAACATGCATGCTGTTTGATACCAAGAGACTGACATATTGTGGGCCAGTCTCTGCATCCCGTATCCAGACTGATTAGAAGAAACTGGATCAAAATAAAGAATTGACATGAAGTACTGCAAAGTGAATTGCATACATAGATCAAGTCTGTTGCCAGCAGCCAAATATAATTTATGAATGCTATATAGGGCTATTCTTTTATAGGGCTATTGTTTTGTCTAAGTCCAACTGATACGTTGTTGGTGGCTTGTATGTCCCTGGTAAGAGAAGGTTTTTTTGTGTAGAGCAATTTATCAAACTTGTTTTGTTCTAGCTAACAGTGCCAAAGACAACTGCAAACCAAACTGACTGAGATGTTCACATTCACAATAACTGCTGTGAATACTTCCCTTAAAAAGGCATGCAGCCATTGGGTGTTAACGGACATGGAGGTGGCCCGCTGTGGCCCAGAACCCACCAGTAATATGTTAACACGCTGCCAGATGTGGGCTTGTATCTGTTCTGGGGCAGGTAGATGACTGGGCCAGGATGTGCTCTGGGCCAAGTTCCAGGCACCCATCCCAAGCCAATTGCTGCTCATGTGGGCCAGCATGTTTGTTCATCCCAGCAACCCGGCCTCAGGGTGGAGACCACCATGGCTGTCCATCATGGCAGAGTGCGGGGGGCCGGTTGGCCACAAATATGTTTATTGAGCTATCCACCCTACCCAGGGTGTGTGGACAGCGTGATGGCTCTCCAGCCACAAACATGCTTTTTCGGTGCCCTTACCCAACCCATGGAAGGGGTGACCACTGTTTCCCAGGCTGGGCTGGGCTGGACTAAGCTGGGAAGCCACTGTGCCACCTGCACGTCTGTTTTTATTCTTACAGAGCTGATGTGGTCCAGTGAGCAAATCTGGGATGGATCAGAGCCTTATTTTGGAAGAATGAATGAATGAACCCAACATGGCCTATGGCAGCCAACTTTCTCTCAGCTTTATCTCTCCATTTTTTTTCTAGTTTACTCATGGTCCCTGTGGCGAAATGCCAGCAGTGGGTGCTATACAGCTGAGCAACCCACCTCACTGTGTTTCTACAAATCTCACTCCAAATAGAATTAGTCTCTACTTCAGACAATTGGCTGAATCCACACCTTGCACAGACACTGTGTATGGCGTGCACATGCGCAAGAGTGAGGGTACCTAATAGGGGTGGGAATATCAGTTCTCCTGAGATCCGATATTGCCGGTATTTGGGTGTATCGGCTTAATACAATAAATCTGATATTTACCTATACCGGCATACCGGATTTTTAACATTGGCTGGATTTTTTACATTGCGGCCATTGAAGTCAATAGCCGCAATGTAAAAAATCCGGTACCACGGCCAACGATAAAAATCCAGTATGCCGATACCGGTACATCCGGTACCTGGGAGATCTGATACCGGTACATCCAGTACCCAGTATTCTCCCCGGTGTCCCACCCCTAGTACCTACAGCTGGCAAACCCCCGAAAACTCTTGATATTCCACTGCCACCACCCGAGTGTATCCCAGAGGGCATTCACACCACTCAGGTATAAGCCTCACAGCTTCCCAAGAGCACTCCCCCTTCCTGGCACTCTTTTTCCGGGGTTTTCTCCCCTTGCGTTGGAGGCAGAACCCCAGAGTCACCCAAGGAAGGCTTCCCTTGGTCCTAAAGCTGTTGACTTCTAGCCAAATAGGAAATTTCCCCCTCTTTAGTAGTTTGGCCTCGCTACCTGGCCAAAGGAGACGTTTAATGGTCAGCCAATAGCACACACACACACACACAGTAGGGTAAAAACAAAGTTTAGAATTTACTGGTGCATATAAAAAGGAATAAAAGCAAAGTTTACACCGAGAGCCAAGAGGTGATAAACCCTTTGAGCAATGTAAATCAGTCTTTTGGGGTGTGGTAGCCCATTTGGAACGCATCTCTCTAAAACTGTATCTGATGTAGCAGGCAGATTAGCAAGTACTCACGCAGGGTAGGTTCTGGTCTGGTCTCCATAGGTGATGTTTTTCCTATGGGGTCAAGGTTCTTGTCCTGGCAAAGCCAGAATTACAGAGTTCACAGCCAAGCCATCCAGTCCATGTGTGCCAGAGAGAGAGAGAGAGAGAGAGAGTAAAAGCCTGTGGCTCAGCCTTTTAAAAGTACCCTTCCCCCTCCCTATGATTCATTCAGGAGAGTCACCTGGCACAGGTACAGATCCCCCCTGACCAGTCCAAGTCAATCAGGTTTCTGCCTCCTGCTGGCCTTAGGAATTTCCTGAGGAATTTCAGGAACGTAGGGGTCCTAAACATGTGCATGTTTAGAGGCCTAGAACTTGGTTAAGCCTGACTCAGTTTCAGGTAAGTGTCCTTGTCAGGGCCAGTGGCAGTTTGCCACAGTCCCCATATGTTGTGTCCCCTTCCTGAATCTCCACTGGCCCTTCCTGAATTTCCACTCGGGCGTCCTGCATTTGAGGCTCTGTGGGTGCATGTTTTATGCCAGTGCTTCTCACACATCTGCATTATTCTGGGTTTAGCCCTGGCCAATGCTACCTTGTATTCTAAGAATGAATGAGATAAGGATTATAAAGTGCTTATACACGTACTCTATATTTGATAACAATTATTAGTTATATAATGAAACACTGTGCCCTAGTTCATCAGAGGACAAACTTTAACGCAGGGTTAGTTTATATATTGAGGGTTTTGCAGATGTTCTGGTATGACAGTCCTACTTGGTCTATACAGATAGATCTGACTGTTACAGATGTCTGAACAAGGTATTTCTTGCCTGATCCTCAATCTGCTCTTTTATGTGTATCGGCAGTATACCAAGCTTTACCAGAGCCCAAGTTAACTGATATACAAATTGCCTCTGTTTTCAATTTCCTGATCATATATACATTATACTACATTTCACCACAAAGGAATGGCAGGAAACATTTATGCACTGCATGATATTTGACACTTTAGTGGCTTCCGTATGCCTGAGCATTTCTTCACGCTGATCAGCTCTTAAGAATTGGTGTTGGGAGCATAAACGCAGCTTTTTCTTAAGGTTGTATATTTGTTATGCATCCTTTACTTTAACAGATTTACAGAGGTGGAAATAGACCTATGTCATCTACTTGAATGGTTAAAATTTCACATATGGTGTTGTTATTCCAGTTTTGCCTCTGTATTTAGGTTCGGCTTCTCTTCTAATTTTCTCAATTCTGCCTGAAGAAGAGTTCTGTGAAGCTCAGAAGCATGCACACACTGACTAACAGGAAATGGTTCAATGAAAGATATAAAATTCTTAACTACTCTGTCTCTCTCACACTTGGGACCAACACAACAGTCACACACTAAATGTCTATCTACAGTGCGTATCCATTTTGGAATAGGGATGGGCGAACAGATCACGGATCGGGTTCGGTCGTTCAGTTTGGTTCAGTTCAGCCGTTCGGTTCAGCCATTCGGTTCATTCGCCGCGTTCGGGTTCGGCCATTAGGTCCGGTCCTGTTTGGTTCAGGCATTTGAAAAAAAGGCTCTCTGTGCGAGGAATGATGGCCCCAGACCCATGATGGTGGGTCCTGGGGCTAGTGTGGCAGCTTTTAGGTATTGGCCACAGCCCTCCCTGCCTGTAACTTGGTCCCAAAACCCTGATGGCAGGTCCTGGGACTGGAGTGGCTGTTTCTTAATGGGGTGAAATGACATCATCTCCGTGCGAGGAATGATGGCCCCAGACCCATGATGGTGGGTTCTGGGGCTAGAGTGGCAGCTTCTAGGTATTGGCCACAACCCTCCCTGCCAGTAACTTGGCCCCAGAATCCTGATGGCGGGTCCTGGGGCTGGAGTGGCTGTTTCTTGATGCTTTGGAAAATCGGCTCTCTGTGCATGGAATGATGGCCACCAGACCCATGATGGTGGGTTCTGGGGCTAAGGTGGCAGCTTCTAGGTATTGGCCACAGGCCTCCCTGCCTGTAACTTGGCCCCAGAACCCTGGCAGCGGGTCCTGGAGCTGGAGTGACTGGTTCTTGATGCTTTGGACTGGTTCTTGATGGTTCTTGATGCTAACTACTATTTATATCTATCTAGTAACTGTCTATAATTACTATCTATCTATATATACACTATTACACAGGGGGAAACACAATGAACACAGGGAGGGGTACAAAACTGAAATGAAAATCAATCTAATAATATTCCTATTCTAAATAAATCCAAAATAGAAAACAGGGGAAGGGAATCAGGGATGGAATAAGAGGGAGAGGGGAAAGGATTCAGTGGAGGGGGGAGGGAGGAAGGAAGATTGAATACAGGGAACACAGGGAGGGGTAAAAACAAAAAATAACACCGAAATCTATCCAATATAATCTAAATAAAGATAATATTGAGGTAAATGGGTTGGATAGGTGAAATAGGAGGAGGATGGCAATGGATTAGGAATAGGAAGGAACAAAAACTGCTGGGAGAGAGGGAGCCTTCTGAAACGCCTGCTGTTCAGGAACAGTGTCTAGCTCAGAAGGTGTTGGGAAGNGGGATGGTGATTGGACAGGCTGGCTGCTACTCCAAACCTCTCCACCCCTGGTGCCTGGAAGTCTGCTCCTCAGCTGACTCCGCCTCCCTGTCATGTTTTGCCTTCCAGTGACATGTTTTTGCCACCCAAACTCACCCGAACACGATCTGAACTGACCGAACTGTTCGGTCATTCCGACGGTCAGAATTGAGTTCAGTTCGGTCAGTTCGTGTTCAGATTCGGGTTTGGGTTCGGTCATCCAAACAGGCTGAGTTTGGGCCAAACTCCGCACTTCCGAACCGCGTTCGCCCATCCCTACTTTGGAAGCAGTTGCTTGACCATTGTGTATCTGTATGCCATCCACACAGTATCTCCGGGATTTAGCAATATATAGAATGTACACTTTAAACAAACTGGCTGACCAAGTTATTCCAGCAGCCTCATTTTAGGAACTGAAGTTGACAGACTGACTTGTCCAACGTCACCCAGTGAGGCAGTGATTTGAAATTAGGATTCTCAGTGCTAAGTTCAACGTACATAGAGCCCAATTCTAACTTCAGCCTCAGTCCCCAATATCAATGGGGGTCCCGATTCAGCCCTTCTACTGTTCATAAAAGCGGTAGTTGCTCTTCAGCTTCTTTTAGCAAATCAAAATTGTGCTTTTTCAAATGGGATTTAACAGAGGGTAAAGATAAACAGACAATAACCTGCAGTAGTCCTGTGTTCAGTCCAGGCAGTCCTCACTCGGGCTCTTGTACAGAAAACTCAATACACAGGCAGGCACAGTGCTCCCACCATCACACCTCCATCATGACTCACAGCCTCGAGGAATTCTGGGTCCAGGAAGCTCCCCCACTGTTTGCTTTCTGGTTTTTGTTGTTGTTGGGTTGGTTGTTTTTTGTTTTTCGTTTTTTACCTTCTGGAGCACCATTTGTGAGCACTCCAAAGTTGAAATTAAACATTAGAAGCCCCAGGAGGAGAGAGAGCCATGAGCGCACTTGCTATTTGGATGACTGGCAGCGCTCTAGGTGCTTTGCCCACACAGAGGCTGTGCACACCCTAATATATTCTTTTTTGGCATAAAATTACACCATGCCAAGGCTGACTCTCTGGCGAATAAATGCTATAGAGAACAATGCTTGCACCAAGGGAGCTTACAATATAAGTGGTGGAATGCGATTAGAGAACTAGCTCAGAGCCTAGCTTTTTCAACAGACCCGGTTGTTCCTCCATCTGATAAACTGGAGATTAGGAAGATTTTATGTAACTGGACCTTGATCCAAGGAAATAGGATAGCCCCCTTATACCCTCAGCTGAAGCCCTCCGACGTACTTGAACCTTACCTTATATATCTACAGGACCCCAAAATTAGGAGAATGGTGACTCTACTTTGTTTCAATCTTTTTGAAACTACAGTGGTTTTGGGAAGGAGAGAGCAGGTCCCTTATGATAAAAGAATTTGTACCTGTGCTCTTCAAGAAGTAGAGACTCTGGCTCATATAATCTTCAAATGCCCTATGTTTGAGTCATTAAGGCAGGTATGGGTTTACCCTTTGTTTCAGGATTTCCCACTTGCCATAGAGGAGAAAATGATCTTATTGTCAAATGCATCAGGTATGGAGAGATCGAAGGCAATTGCATGCTTTCTACTTTTGGTAGAAAGGGCCAAAGCCCAAGGGGCCTCAAGTGTTTAGCTCAGTCAGTTACTTGGGGTGGGCCGGGTGTCCCTTGTTTCTTTGTGCTTTCTGCTGAGGGTGATTTTTATTATTGTTACTAGTATTACTATGATTTGATTTACTGATTTTTATGCATGACAACAACCTTAAGATCTGACGGCATCCTTATCTTTAATGTTCTGACATTACTAACAGCATATGTTTGTCTATATGCTTTAATTGTTATTTTATGTCATTATATGTTTGTTTTACCTATATGAATTTTAGACTGTAATTTGTTATAGCTTTACTGCAAGATACATTGTAAAGACTTACAATGTTCACATGGGTGAACATTGGCCTGAATTGGTCCACATGCTGAGCCTGCAATGCACCATGACTCCATTGTGAGTGGAGGCCCAGTGGAGGTTCTGTGGCATACAGGACCGTGCATCTCACAGCCAGCTAATAAACAGACAGTGAATATGGGCTGAACACCCTCCTGGTGTGGGCTATTGTCTTGTTTATAAACACCTCCTTGTTTATAAACACCTTAAATCTCAGCAAGTCCTTCAAATAGCAGGTGATCATGTGTTTTGACCAAGTGGTTCTATGAAGGGTTTTACTGTATCTGATGCTTTAAGGCCAAATGAGGCCTTAAAAACAGGATAGAGCCCAGGTTGCTGGGGAATTAAAATAGAATGTCTGAGACACTAATATCACAGAATTCAAATGGAACATAAAGGGGAGTGTCTGCATTCAGGGAAGACATTGTACATTAATCTCTTCAGTCCCCTGTACCTACTGATAAACACAGGCATACATACAATACTAGCCAATTCTGTTCATGTAAGAGAAAATATTAAATATTTATTTGATTTAAAATTCATGTCTGGTTTCTTACCTCTTTTTTTCTTCTTACTACTTAGCTTGCAGATCAATCATTTGGAGACTTATGATCAGGATGAATGGTATGCGTAAAGCGATCCCCTCAAGAGCTAGCACCAAGACCAATCGGCACTGACAGAAGTGATGTGTATAAAAGAATCCCTCCAGCTACACCTATAGTGGAAGGAATTCTGTTGAATACTCTGGGTACCCGTTATGTATGAGATTTGTGTCTGAAGAAAGGGGTGACAGTTGTGGATGCTCTGCATTGCTTGATAAAAATGGATAAAAATATAAAAATGGATCTGCCAGTTCATCTTCTCTGTTATTTAAGTTGATGTTAAGAGTGGCAATGATTTTCAAAGTACTATGGATGATGCAGACCTTGACAATTGTCATTAATCTTGTTACAATAAAGAAATGCAACTGAGTCACAAGAGACTGTATGCTTGTGGCCTCTCTTCCAGCGAATAGAGTTAGATTTTGCAAAATTCATTCTCTTTGAATGAATAGTTCAGACTTTCCTTTTCTTCCTTCAAACTTTGTATCCACCGCTCTCTAAAATTAAACACGTTTTTACAATGGCACCTCCACCTTGGGAAGCTACAAGTAAAATGCAAAGAACGTTTATTTTACTTTGCATTAATTACAAACCCAGATTAGATGACTTTCTTTCCCCCAGAAATCCAGGATCCTGTCTAAACCTGAATGAATCTTTTCAGTGGATTCTGTAGGATCACAGATTGCAAATTTCAATGTAGGCATATACAAAAATATATACATTTTATGAAATAAATTCAGATGGAACTCATTTGTAGCAAACTCACATATATATTTAACATTTGTCTGGCTGATTTCAAGCCAAGAGTAATAAACTGATTCATTCTTTGTATTTTCATTTTTTTAAATTCTGCTTGCTATTTGCTGCCTAATATATGGGAGAATACACTCTTTCTGGTTTCCCTTGTCAAAGAACATGTACATGCTTTTTAGTGTAGTTATATTCTAAGTACAGGGTGGATAACGTAGCATTGGGGCAAGATGGGCCCTCCGCTGCGACATAGCTGCGGGGGGAGATTGCCGCACCCGAAGTTCCCCCCCTGAGATGAGGGCAGGGCTGGCTGAAAAGGGAGGAGGAGTTGGAAGACTCTTCGTGCAGACCTGGGAGCCAGCTGATTAGCTGCCCAGGCATCAAGTGCGCGGAGGAGTGCGTGTGATTGGATGTCGCGGGGGCAGGCTCCTCCCCTTGTATGGAGGTGGTAGGGAGCTCTGCTGCCCATGAGAGCTGGACCCAGGCACACTCACGCCAGGAGATCATCGAAGAGAGCACCCACCCACCCTTCCCTCTAATACTGTGGGTAGATAACTGGTTGCCATTAGGGGACCAAGAAGGGATTTTGACAAACACCTCAACCATTTAGAAGATGTTTGTGTTTTTTACCTTCTTCACAGTATTGGAATAGATTAAACTAGTTTAATGTTCTTAATAATTACCGATTATATAATTGGAATACTTAATTGGCAACTAATTTAATAGTTTAAATCTTGATTTGAAACATGATATGATAAGACCTTTATTTGATATCAATAATAATTGGCATGTCTAGCAATGTTATGATTAATGTCGCACTCCTGGCAGGGGTCCAGTATTATTAGAGGTGTTTTATTTAGACAATATAGGTTAGATAATAAGAGAGGCATCTCAATAAGAGATGGGGAGGCAACACCTGGTGTATAAGCAGGGCAGGGCGAACATCTGTGGTCGTCACCCTGGGAGATGTGCCAAGCGGGCGGTAGGGGCATGCAAGGCCCTCAACATTAATGGCACTGACACTCCTTACTCGTTCACAAATAGGGCTGTTAGATCCCCTTCGGCCCTGGCCAGAGAGCTGATCGAAGGGGAAACTTTTAAGAAATGTTAGGACTAGTATCGGAGGGCATATCCAAACCGGTCACCTGTTTAAAGTAGTATAGGTTGGTTTTCATCTAAAATACTGGACCCTCTGAATTGCTTAGTGCAATTCCACCAACGTTCTTGCTTTTCTGATTAAAGAGTGCGGCCAATTGAACCCAACACATGTCTCTGTCTCTCATTTCTATGGGGGCGGTACGATGGCAAACTATGCTACATTTTTTGTTGTAAGTTGTCATATCATGTAAGGCAGGTGTGGCAGGGAGCCTAGCCAAGGCTTGTAGCCTTTTAGGAATTAGCGATGGGTTCAGCACTAGTGCTATCCTGGCTGTAGGATCACGCTTAGGCTGGCGCTATGGTTTTGGCACAACAATGGACAGAGGATCATGGACAATGCTTCCAAGACTTCTGGGACATAAAAGTAGGCTTGTCAGTCTACTTGAAGAGGCCAGCGGAGAAGGAGCTCCCTGGAGGGCCCTCCATTCTCTAGGGGAAAAACCAGAAGCCTATGGGATTGTGTGCTGATCTGGTCTCCCCCTCCCCTCCTGTGTGTCCCATTGTGGCATCCTTTTGGATGAAGGTGGGACCTTTCCTGTTACTAGCCCAGAGGGCCCAAAAACTAAAAATACAAACTGACACAGCTAGTAGCTGTAAGTTCTGTCTGCATTACTGGTGGCATAGGCCTGGGTTTAGGGGTGGCTGGAGATCAGGAGCCCTCAACCCTGTTGGGCTAAAGGGCTAACCCTAACACTACTTACTGCATGTAGGACCAAGACCCTGACTTAGTAGTTGTTGCATATTACTGAACTGAGTAGTGATTCATACATGTTGGTGATTCTGCTAGCTTCCCAAGATGCCTTAGTGCCTCCTGCATTGCTTATTGGACACCCAGCTACAGCAGGTTATAAAGATCTTTTTATATCAGGCATCCCTGGAAACTCCAGCAAGCAAGAAGTGTTAGTACAATATAGTCAGCATTCAATAAAAAATTACTCTCAAACAAACGAATAGTCAAGTATATGCATTAAAAATGCATGTTTATCACAAAAATTACATTACTGTGGCAAAAACAGTTTCAAACTACAATGCAGCTGTAAAATATAATTTGAAAACAGCAGCCTCCATCATGAAGTGAAGGCCTAATTTTGTTTAGGACCGTACCTATGTGGGTTTTGTTTTCTGTTATGCTGAGTAGTAAATACTTGAATTTCATTACTTTTCATGTGAGTTGCATATACGGGACTATGTGGAATGGTTTCCAAATGATTTCCATCTTAAGCGGTATATAGCAACATGTCTAAATTACTATTCTTTGAGAAACTGTGCAGTAAAGCACAGACATAAAAGGAAGTCATCCTTTTTAATTCACCCTTCTGACTATAAAGAAACATCTGTATTAAGTGCTGTAATTTTCAATAGACTAAATCTGGAGAGACATCCAAGCACAGCAGTTTAATTTGGTCCAGCATTACAAAGAATAAAATAGTTTCCACCTTCTCCCCCCTCTTTCTATGCATATATCATCTATATATCCCATATCAATCTAATCTATCTCCCATCACTCTTTGTTTTCCCCCTCTTTCCAAATAAAAGCTCTCTTGCTCTGTATTTATGAATTTGGTTAGTGACATGAAGTGGCAATATAGTCATATGACTTTTTAAAAAAATAGGAAATGGAAACAAAATGAAAAAAGATGTCTCTGAGTGGTAGGATTCTTTATAATATTGGATACTGACTGAGCTAAAGCAGTAGCTTCTGATGATATACATGTGGTTGCAGACCCCAAAAAAGGCTCATGCAGTTCACAGGAGGGCAGTGTGAATTGTAAGTCTACCAGCTATACTTTTCTATCGGTTTCATAAGCATATTTTCATGAGGCATTTTGTTAACCTCATTGTTGTGCACATAAAACAAATCACACAAACAGTCCTAGTGTACAATAGTAGCTGGTAGAGCTTTCAACATATTTC
The DNA here is from genome assembly GCA_003113815.1 of Sphenodon punctatus. Classification (NCBI taxonomy): domain Eukaryota; kingdom Metazoa; phylum Chordata; class Lepidosauria; order Sphenodontia; family Sphenodontidae; genus Sphenodon; species Sphenodon punctatus. The sequence continues at coordinate 22,102 of QEPC01010897.1, forward strand.
TGTTGCTTCCAAAACCCCTTCACATTTTCCCAGTAACCTTCTTTCCCAAAGATCTGCCCTCATCTGTGTGCTTCATTTTGCATACTCTTTCCCACCCCTTTCGCAGCTGCTGCTGTTTGCCCAACATTACCCACACAGTCCCACTTGCTGTCTCCTACTCCTGGCTGCTACGTTCATACTCCCACAACTTTCTAGGCTCATTTTATTGCACAGATAAATACTACGCATCCCTCCTCTTGGTTGGACAAACAGTGAGCAGACACCAGGTAGTAGAGAACAAAGGGATAATAGAGTAGGAAAATTTTGTGAGCTGAAACTTGCCAATTACAGCTGCCAGCCGCCTTCCTGGGGTGCTGAGTGCTAAGGGTGCCTTAATTGGATCTCTGTACCTTGACTTTGCTATGCCCAGCGTCCATACATCCCTTTTCTGCACTCCCAAGTGATTAACTGGATTTCTTCAGTGATATTTCTGACATGGTTTCTCTCTCTTTCTTTTCCTCAGCCAGGAACCCCATGTGCAGTTTGATGGACACCTGTCTCCCATGCTCATCAGCTCTCCAATACTCCGAATGCAGTAAGAATGTTTTTAGAGGTGTATCGTTGTGTTTAGCACCCTCCATCAGATAATTCTCCAGATTTCTCACAGAGTTGGGGGTGGGGATGAAAGGAGGGAAGAGGCAAGATTCTGAGGGAAATAAGAAGAGAGGATAGAGGAGATGGAAAGGAAGAGGCCCACGAGAGATTGCATGCAACAGGTGCTGGAACAACAGATCCTTGATATGAAGTCCTTGAGGTGCATGCGCGGAAGCTCACAGCACCTTTCAGCCTTGTGAACATTTGTGCATGTGCCATCCAGGTGTGAAGCACCATGGCTGGCAGGTTGGGAATTGGGCAGAGGAAGGGAGGGAGAGGGAGGTGGGGGTATGTTGGAGGGGGCAGGCTGGGGCAGTATAGCTGCGGGGCATGCATGGCCAGCTCTTGTTGAGCAGAGAGAACCCGATGGAGCACCCGATGGAGGAAGCAGTGGGGAGGGACCACGGCTGCAGCATCAGGAGAACCCCTCCTCTTGCTTTTGATGAGCTGCTGTCACAAGAGCAGCTGTAATGGTTAGCCTCATGGCGTCAGTGCATTAAAAGCAAGGGGAGGGACTGGAGGAGGGGCCAAGGCACAAAGGCACGGGTTCCTATGAAGGAAGCCTGCCAATCAAGATGGATTTAGGGTGCCTTTTCTAGGCACCCTAAAACCAATCAGAGCCTTGAGGAGTTCTATCTCTTCTCCCTCCTCTCTTTAGGAGAAGGGAGTGGGAGTGAGCAGAACATAGAGCAGCAGCCTGGAACTGGTCTGGGCCAGTTCAGAGGCTACTTCTCCATAGAGCGGACTGATTGCTCTACTTTGGTAAGTCATTTTTAAAATTTCCTTCCTTTCTTCCTTTATTTACTATTTCCTCTTCACTACAGTACAGTCCCTTTTAATTATTCCTCCTCCCTAAGTGATTAATTTTTCCATTTTACTTTGGATTTATTTTTTAGTTTTTGTTTTTTGATATTTGGTTGTTTGGATATTTAATACATATTTAGATGTCTTTAATATATTTTTGGTTTGAATATTTTGTACATTGAAAATATATTCGGAGCTATATTTTATATTGTATGATATTCTTATATTTTTCTTTTTGACATTTTTTAGTATCTTGCTTGTATTTGGTTTTGATAGTGGATAGTTGGCTTAGATATTTTGTGCATTGACTGAGTGCGGCAGGGGGGGAAATGCAAAGAGATGTTTAATGTTTTTCCAAAAGTTTTACTTGCAGACTTCTTATATTTAATATTTTTGCAGCAGCGTGAACTCCTTGAAAATAATTGCTTTTCATGTGACCTTATACCATCTTATAGTGTTTCTGAAAGGAGAACATAGCAGTGAACTTGCTTGTGATAGCCCATTTGAATTTTGTCCTTTTACTGAATGATCTGATGTTTGAGAAACTTTTTCCTGAAGGTTGACTGTTTAAATACTCTGGGATATTTTGGTGGGCTCATGAAAAAAATACAGATAGAATATAGAAGCTTTTCCTTAGGATTTATTTGATAACTTGTTATATACAATCTTTCTGTTGCAGCATGAACATTTCAAAAATATTTGCTTTGCTGTTTGCATGCAGCTTCACATGGTTTTTAGTGTTTTGAAAGGCAAAAACATTGTTGGCCTCTTTGAGTTTTACGTCCCACTCTACAAATAATCTGATGCTACTGGAAATTTGGGATCTTAAGGATTTATCATAGGAAGTAGGAACATATGAAATAGTGCCATGTTGGTCAGACCAATGGTCTTTCAAGCCCAGCATCCTGTCTCCAACAGTGGCCAATCTCCGTCTCTTGCAAGAACTACCTAACAGGTGACAATGGGAAATACATTCCCTTTTGTTCCAACCTCCAACAGTTAGAGGTTACAGGAGTCTGAGCACCCAATAAAATGCAGAAAATCCCCTCAGCTACCCCCTCCCATCTGGAAACAGGAAGGAGTACTGTAGTTGATTTGTACATATTTAACAATGTGATTACCTTATTTGGAGCTGGAAACAGATGGGAGGGGGGAGATGAAGGAAAGAGGAGGATTCAGCACAGCTTTTCTGCATTCTGTTGGGTGCTCAGACTCCTGCTAACCAATAGAATGCTCAAGATCTGCCCCCTCCATCCTGTTCTCCCCCTCCCATCTGGAGAGGATCCCATCTTACAGGATCCTTATCTCCCAAGAGGTACATTAATTGCTGGATTTGGGGCCTAGCATGGTCCCACCCTATGACTTTTTGCAGTTGCCTGCGCTGATCATCATATAATGGACATAGCAAAATATAATGTTCTAAATCTTCTATCGCCATACCACAAGGGCAGATCCTGTCCTTATACGGAGTGCCCTGAAATCTCCCCAAAGAAACAGCTGTCTGCATTGATTGTATCTGTAGGCTAATAAACTCTCTTTTAAGAGCTGGATCCAATATTTGATGCAAGTATGAAGCTCCACCCTTGGGGGGGATCCAGTACTTTTAAAATGGAGCAATAGAAGCTTGGGGGGGATCCAGTACTTTTAAAATGGAGCAATAAAATGGTGCTTTAGAAGCCAACATCCTATGCACCTGTCTATCTACATCTGATACCCTCTGTTTTAACAGCCTAATGATTTAACTACAAGTGTAGCCCCAAAAAAAGGATTCAGAAAAACCCAAGGACAGGAGCCATGCCCTTACGTCCAACCACCAAGAGTCCATACCACCTTCTTTATCAGACTGTTTTTCCATCAGAGCCAAGCTCAGCAAGGAAATATCCACATCATTTCTTCTCTTAGCCCCAAAAGTAAGCTTACGTAGGTCAACTTGAGCCATTAGAGATGGCCTACCTAGTTCCATTTGAATTATAGCCACACAGGATGTGGGGGGAATCCGAAGAATCCTTCTCCAGCATCCATTAATTACTGGTTGTAAACTGGTCATGGTATGATAATCATAGCCCCAGATATGCGCTCCATACAGCATCTTAGCCATTAATTTAGCATCCATAATTTTGCAAACAGCCTTAATGGATCTTTGACCATGA
>QEPC01010898.1:27318-40961 GCA_003113815.1 Sphenodon punctatus
GCCCAAACCAGTTTGAGGGGTTGGGAGCAAACCCGGTTTTCCCTCCCCCCTCCAGGCTGCATGGGTGGAAGGGGCGCCCCTGCAGCATGGGTTTGACTCACCTGTTTGGGACACCTGGAACCTTCTTTTTCTAAAATTATTTCCTGGTATTTCAGGCATCGGTGTGCTCTGGTTGGTTCTAGTCTCTATTTGTAGCTATTGGTGGGATTTTTTTGTGTGACTGGTTGGGGCGTGGCAGGTCCTGTGGTGGTGCAGGGGGCCGGACTAGATGACTGTTTAAGATCCCTTCCAGCCTTGTGACTGACTCTATGACTTTAAACTCTGGAACAGCTTGATGGAGCTCAATTTAAACTCCACTCACTTTAAACTCTGGACCGGCTTGATGGAGCAGCTTGACCACGCAGTTTAAACTCTAGAGTGGCTTGACTGTCTTGCTCACTTTAAACTCTGCCGCCAGTCACACCATAGAATGTTATACTTGTTTAGACAACCAGGAACAGACTATCCTAATATAACATCACAATAGGGGTCGACTAGCTGCAGAAAGTGGACTGCCTATGACAATGATGTCATTCTGACAAGTCAGGTAAGAACGATTTCAGAATGGTATTTATTTATTTAAAACAAATTTCTACCCCGCCCCTCCTGCTCCAGGCAGCGCTGCTCCAGGTATAGTGTGGCCATTTAAAAACAGGCACAGTAACCGAGGCACTAACAAATACTAGCATCCCCACAGAAATATTGGTCTGGTCGCTGGATCAGACACAGTAGTTCCTCTGAGTCTGCATTCTGTTTTCAATGGGGCAAGTCCTCGATGCTTCAGTGGAAGGTACAAGAAATGCCACGCCACTGGGGGGAGGGGGGGAGAATAACCCAATGTTGAAGGATGCTCATTATATCAGATAAGAGAGAAGTAGCTGTTCTACAACTTTCTGCAGCTATTGCTCTGTGGCTTTATTCCGCTGTCGTTGAGCACTTACTACTTAGCAATGGAAATTTTGGTTGTAATTGAGACTACTGTTCAATTTCCCCCCACAAAGGCAATGGAATATTTTCTGAAACTGGAGGGAGTCTTTTCAAAACGCTTCCTACAAAAATATTCTCCTCCTGATTCTTGCTGCCACACTCAGTGCCAGTTCACTTTCTTTGTCTTTCATCAGTAGCAGCTGAATGGTGATGGGATCTTGGTGAGAGAGTAACAGGATTGATTTATTTTAATCAAAAGTTATTTAATATATTCAGGCTTGCAAGGAGTTCTTAGTGCTAGAAAGAATTGGCAATTGGAGATTAAGGGATAATGATACTGTGTCCATTAAAATATGCATGTTGGTCTTCAGCATGTCTTTTTTGTTTCTTTGTGCACTTGTTCCCCCCACCCCCCAATTTAATTACCTAATTTTAACATTGATCAGGAGAGAAGACTCAATGAGTTCAATTAAAAAATTGGGAGATGTGCTGCTTCTTTTTTTACTCAGTGGCAGCATCATGGGGTGACAACAGATGCGCCGAGGGCCTGCTATGGTTTGCCTGGGCCAGAGACTCATCAGCCCATCTGTTTGCGGGCCGCCAGATGTCATCGAACTGCTGCCCTTGCCCAGGTAGGTGGCTGGACCAAATGTTGTCCCCTGGATGATACTGGGCCCGTAAAGGCCACCCAGGCAGACCAACATGGGCCATAGCAGGCCAGTGTATCTGTTCCCGCTGACATCCCCTGCCGGGGATCAGGGGCCACCATGGCTGGTAGCCATGGCTTCCTGAGATTGGTCACCTTGGCTGTCCATCATGGGGGGGAGGAGGGGCAGGGCACTTGGGTTCACCAGGGACAGGGCCCCTGGCTGCATATTTGTTCTCTTCCCCCCACTGGGGGTGTGGTGGGGGAGGGCTCTCTGGCCATCCTGGTCCCGTGCATTTCCATTTATTGCCCTGACCTGACCTGACCTTGCCAGGGATGGCCTTCCCTCCCCTGGCTGTGTAGCTGGCTCATCGGCTGCATGTTTGTCTTCACCCATGATTACAAATGGATGGTTTCCTTCAAGGGGGTCCATTCACTAGCATATGGGAAGCAACTTTCAAAATATGTTTTCCCATGTGCTTGTTGATCACTGTCGCTGAATTTGTCTCATTGGGACAGTTTTTAGAAATATGGTGACCCCACTTGGAAACCCCTGAAAAGAATCCTCTGGGTCCATGTGTGGATGAGCTAATCGTTTCAGAATTTTCTCACATTTATCCTGTATTGCAGCAGTGGTAGTACTGCTTATTCCTAGGCTGTGTTCACATGGCGCCGCCGGGTGAGGGGATGGGTGTGCGCCAGCGGCGGATGGAAGTGGGTGTGCTTACTTTCCTACGGGTGCACATCCATCTCCACCCACGGAGCCTCCTCTGTTTGGATGACTCCGTGGGTGGGTGATGGGTGGAGATGAGTGTGCGCCGGGTGGGTGGATTGAGAGACTACGCCTTTCTACCCCCACCCCTCTGCACTGTGTGCATGGGCATGCCTACCCCCGGGGGGGGGGGGGGGAGGAGAAGCATTAGTGCAAAAACAGCCATTGTGTGCTGTTGCCAAGAAGAGTTCCCCCCAAAAATCTGCAAAACAACATGTGCAAAACAAAAATTCCAACATCTTCTTTTGATTTGAAATCAAGCAAAATGTTGAACCTTCATTTCTGAAATCCTCAGTACACTTGCAAAGAAATATTTCAGTTCAAAAGTAATGGAAATAATTTCAGGAATCTTGGATTTTGAATGATGACAATTTCAAATTTCTAAATTGTCTAACAAAAATTGGAAATTTAAAAAACCTCAATGTTTCTACAAAAAAAGAATGATTTTTTTTCCCCAGACCACATGTTCTAACTGGTACGTGTTGTCTTGTAACAGGAGAGCCAGTACAACATAGCCATCCTAGAAAGGTTACTTTATTATTCTGGCCAAAATGAAAAGGAAAAGGAAACAGGGCTAGGATGAATGCAGAGTTTGCAAAGCAACCAAGCTTTTTAAAGAAATGGTACATCATGCTAATTAAAAAAAAGCTTCTACAAGATTTCCCCAGCTTTCTGTATTCCAAATCCGAGCTCTGCTATTTTTTTATTGGTAGAGGTTCCTGAGCTGTGTTTTGGGACTCCAAGTGAGGTGGTGAGATCTGTTCATGAAGTTGTGGACCCAATTGATATTGGCGAGGCTCTGCATGTCAGTGGGTGGTTTTAAACGAGCACGGTGGGGAAGGGGAGATGTCCACGGTCGCTGAGTGGCACAGCTACGGAGCAGCCACCCAGAATCCCTCCCCCCCCCCACGCCACCTAATAGGCAGTTCCCAGTGTGGCTAGTGCAGCCCCCACCTCATGCTCCCCCTTCTGCAGACCATGGGGGAGGGGGAAGCGCACCATGCTGCCCTTTGAAATGGACATGTCCTAGCGTGAGCACCGGGGAACCCAGACTCCCCAGTCAGTTCCTGTGGTTTGTAAAGGCCATGTCCCCTACCCACAGTGCCTGTGAGTGACAGGCCAGTCTGCTGGTGTGGGTGGCCACCCCGTTTTATACAGGTAGGGGATCCGTGGGCTGTCAGTTGCCACACACTTTTTGGCTTGCCCCACAGAGCGCACTCAGGATTCTCAGCAGTGCTCTGTGAGTGGTCATGAGTGGGTGCTGAGTGGCTCATGGGAGTGTGCGTTCCCCCCACACCACCTTCCGATGGTCATTCAGATGAGTTGCCATGCGCAGTAGCATTTAGCTTAAAAATGCCCTCTGTTGCTGCTTGGGGTCACAGGATTGTAGTTAAGTCTTCAAATGGGGTCACGGAGGCAAACCTTTTCGGAACCAACTGCCATGGGAGAATCTATTGACGTCTCTGTATTGTTGGATGTGCTTTGTGGCAGTGTTTGCTACACCAGGATATATTTCAGCTTACACAGAGGTATATTTGGTTTTTAAACTGTTCTGGCGTCCTTCCCACCCATGTCTCACTAATTTGTGAGGTTTTCAGCATATTTACAGAGACAATTGCATAAAATCACATACTTCAAGATCTATTATATATCTATTATATGAGATACAGAGATCTCTATTAAGATCAGTTATACTTGACCCAGTCCTGTGAAATGCATAAGAACATAAGAAGTGCCATACTGGGTCAGACCAATGGTCCATCTAGCCCAGCATCCTGTCTCCGACAGTGGCCAATCACGGTGGCTTGGGAGAAGCACCCAACAGGTCACAATGGGGGATCCGTTCCCTGTTGTTTTCCCCCAGCTCCCGTCATGTTCCCTGATCCTGTCTGGCTAATAGCTGCTAATGGACCTATCTTCCAGAAACTTGTCCAAACCTCTTTTAAACTCAGCTATAGTACTGGCCCTTACCACAGCCTCTGGCAGTAGATTCCACAACCCAATTATACGCTGAGTGAAAAAATATTTTCTTTTATTTGTTTTAAACTTGCCACCCATGAGTTTCATGGAGTGTCCCCTAGTTCTAGTACTAGCTGAGAGGGTAAATAACTGCTCCTTGTTTATTAGTTCCACACCACTCATGATTTTATAGACCTCTATCATATCTCCTCTCAGTCGTCTCTTCTCCAAACTGAAGAGCCCCAACCTACCAAGCCTCTCCTCATACGGGAGCCCTTCCATGCCCTTGATCATTTTTGTTGCCCTTCTCTGTACCTTTTCTAGTTCAGCTATGTCTTTTTTGAGATGGGGCGACCAGAACTGCACACAATATTCGAGGTGCGGTCGCACCATTGATTTGTATAGAGGCATTATGACATCCTCAGTTTTATTTGCTATCCCCTTCCGAAGAATTCCTAACGTTCTGTTTGCTTTTTTGACTGCTGCTGCTGCGCGCTGTGCTGTGGATTTCATTGTATTGTCCACAACCACCCCCAGATCGTTTTCCTGAGTGGTAACTCCTAGCTTAGTACCCAGCATTGTGTAGGCATAGTTTGCATTATTTTTCCCTACGTGCATCACTTTGCACTTGTCCACATTAAATCTCATTTGCCATTTAGATGCCCAGGCACCCAGTGTCGTAATATCCCTTTGCAGTTCCTCACAGTTTGCTCGTGTTTTAACTACCTTGAAAAACTTGGTGTCATCTGCAAATTTGATCACCTCACTCTTAACATCCTTTTCCAAAGCATTAATGAATACATTAAACATCACCGGTCCCAGTACAGATCCCTGAGGCACACCCCTTTTTACATCTCTCCATTGTGAAAACTGACCATTTAGTTCAACCCTTTGCTTTCTGTCTTTTAACCAGTTTCTGATCCATAGTAAGACACTAACTCCTATCTTATGACTTTCTAATTTTCTCAAGTCTCTCTCATGAGGGACCTTATCAAATGCTTTCTGGAAATCTAGGTACATATATCTACCAGGTGTCAGGGTCCAGGCTTGAACTGGTGAATCTGACCTTGGCAGGTACAGAAGCTTCCCCAGTGCCATATAGTAGCCAGGCTTGACTATAACATTCCCGCTTTATGCCTGGTGCCTTGCCTTGCATGACTCCTCCCCCTTGGATCCCTCATTGGCTCCCAGCAGGATAAAAGGCATGCTGGGAGCAATTGCAAGTTGTGGGACATCAGTTCTTGTCTGTGATCCTGTCTGCACAGTGCCTGTCTCTAGCAATCTTGTCACTTGGTCTAACTGCTCTTTTGCCTGCTTCTTGTCTAGTTCCCCCTGGCTCTGTTCCCCCTTCCCCTCCTGCTATCTTTGGTCAACTTGCCCCCTTGATTCCTGTACACCTGTCTTTCATTAGCAGTTCCTTAGCTTGTTCTTACACTTGCTGTGGGTTTGCCTTAATGTGGCCTTGCTCTGGTGTAGGGATTTTTTCCCCCTTCTCTCTAAGGTCTCTACTCCCCTCTCTGATATTCTGTTCTCTTTGCCTTGCTCTCTGGTTTCCTAAGGTTGTATAGGATTCAGCTCCTTAAGGCCTGCTCCCCTTTATTACTGTTCTCCCACTTATTCTTGGCCCATGTTGGCCTAGTTCTCTGGGTATGGGTCCTTCTAGGAACCCAGCTATGTTGCTGGCCCTCTGGGATTCCTGTATCTCTCTTTAGGTTCCTGAGCCCTTGTCTGGTATAGGTTGTTTGTGCCCCCAGTCCTTGTCTAGCTATGTTCCCCATCCCTATTCCTGTGTTCTGTATCTCCTGTTTTCTTGTGTTGCTGTGACTCAGGTTAGTGCCTTCCTTGTCTCCCCTCTCCGATAGTGTAGTTGTGCTTCTGGTCTCTCTAGTCCTAGTGAATTCACCCTCTGGCTCTTGCTTAACCTTGTTGTCTTATCCTGCTTCCCTGTAGCTCTTGAGTTACTAGACCCTCTCTCCCTGCTCTTCCCCTGCCACTGTTGTCTTAGCAACTGCCTTTTGTGCCACCTCTAGTTTCCCTGGTCTCCTTCTTGTCCCAGTCATGCACCATTTATCACTGTGTCACAGCGATATCATTTATCACAGCTCAGCGCTCCCTTCCTAATATTGCCTTGTATCTAGTTCTTCTTGATCCTCTTCCTCAGGTCCCTGCTCTGGTTACGGTGCCTTGTTCTCTCCCTTCCAAGCTCTAGCCTGGTTCCCACTGTCTTCCTTCTCAACCTCTTCATTGTAGTTTGTCCATAGTTTGTTTCTGGTCCTCTCTAGTCTGTAATGGTGTCTGGCTGACCGCGCCTGATAATTCGGAGCCCAATGAGGAGCTATTGGCTGTCCCCTAGGGGTGTTTGCCAGCTTTAACATCTTGAAGGCTATTGTTAACCCAATGTTGGGCTGCCATAGGCACTTCCCTGTCTGTGTACTAATTCTCCTCTGTTTCTCTTGCCACACTATTCCCTCTCACTGTAGCCCCTCCTTGTTGCCTTGAATGAGCTGTCTAGTGCCCCCTACTGGCCATTGCCCTCCTTGCATGCCACACTATTCTCTCTCATTGTAGCCCCTCCTGGTTGCCCTGAGTTAGCTGTCTAGTGCCCCCTACTGGCCATTGCCCTCCTTGCATCCTGTTCCCTGACACTGGGTCTCCCTTGTCCACATGCTTATTTACACCCTCAAAGAATTCCATGCTCTCTGCTCCCACATTAGGCTTGTAGAACAACAAACATCTGAATCGGTAGCAGGAACCTAGCTGCTGTGTTTTGTTCAATATGGATGAGAATCTGTCCAAAAATTGTTAAATATATATCACAAAAGTCGGGCAACATTTTAGTTGAGAAGAAAGAACAGAAAAAGGGTGTTGCAAGGTTTGCTGTGATCTGCAAATAAAATCCAGGGCATCACACTGGATTAATTGATGAAAATATCATTCATCCTTTCTCCTCCAGGGATCAATATGCAAGTCTGAAAGCAAAATTACCTTGCAAAACCTTAGATGAATGAAACTCATGAATGACTTCTGAAAGGCTTTGTCTTGTCTGATAAATTGGGAACCATTAACCACGCTGACTATCCCCCATCCATGAGAAAAGAGCTTCAAATAGGTTTCCCAAACCATAGGTGACAGTGCTTTAGAGCTCTGCCCACTTTTCACAAGGAGGGTTGGGAATCTAAAGCTTCAGACTATTTTAATGTAGCCCAAATGAAAGGGGAGCAACAATGAGAAATTATTGCCCTGCTATGTATATGAACTGGCAAAAATAAGTCCTCAGAGTTGTGTGACTTGATGTTGTCTTCTGAAATCTTCGAGGCTTTCATGTGCCACTTCCTTTTGTGCCACTTGGTAACAGATCGTCCCAGGAGCCGAGTGTGTTGGAATGTGCAACAGTCACAAGCAAAAGCCCATTCCAAGCCCAGCAAGCTCAATATGGGGCTTGTCCAGTAGGGGGAGGGTCAGGGGATGAAGCTGTTTTTTCTTTTCTCCTTGTCTCCTTTCTCCTTTTCTCCTCTGTCCTCCCTCTTGTCCCATGCAGTCTGTACAGTAGCATGTCTTCTGAGTTCTTAGTAAAGTTCTGTTTTGAAGAAACTTCTACTGTGTGTTATTCAGCAGAAAACTAACTCTACAATAGGTTATGGGCCCAGGACATCTGCAAGGCAATTTTGAAGACTAGAAGCAGCCCAGAAGGAGTGCAGAAACTGAAAGAAAACTCCCAGGCAGAGAGGCCTACTGACTGTGAGTAAGAAGGCCTAAATCCCAGAAAGGGAAAGGGAGGGAAGCAAGTATGGCAAGCAGCTCAGAGCTCAGACTTTCAGTAGGAAAACTGAACAGTGTAAACTACCAATGTTGGAAGTTTAAGGTGGAAATGCTGCTGTCTTAAGATGATCGATGGGAGGTGATTACCATGAACAGACCAGCAGCAAATCATGATGAATGGGATAAAAAGGACAGGTTAGCAAAGGCTACAATAAGTTTATTGGTAGAAGATGACCAGCTAATCCATATAAAAAGTGAGACCACAGCAAGAGGCATGTGGATTGCATTGCAAAACTTGCATGAGAGAACTAGCCTGAATAGCAAACTGTTTCTACTGAGGAAACTATACAAAATGAGGCTTGGCAAAGAAAGTGAAATGCAGGAGCATATAAATGCCATGTTGGAAGTANTTCCTAAGGTTGTATAGGATTCAGCTCCTTAAGGCCTGCTCCCCTTTATTACTGTTCTCCCACTTATTCTTGGCCCATGTTGGCCTAGTTCTCTGGGTATGGGTCCTTCTAGGAACCCAGCTATGTTGCTGGCCCTCTGGGATTCCTGTATCTCTCTTTAGGTTCCTGAGCCCTTGTCTGGTATAGGTTGTTTGTGCCCCCAGTCCTTGTCTAGCTATGTTCCCCATCCCTATTCCTGTGTTCTGTATCTCCTGTTTTCTTGTGTTGCTGTGACTCAGGTTAGTGCCTTCCTTGTCTCCCCTCTCCGATAGTGTAGTTGTGCTTCTGGTCTCTCTAGTCCTAGTGAATTCACCCTCTGGCTCTTGCTTAACCTTGTTGTCTTATCCTGCTTCCCTGTAGCTCTTGAGTTACTAGACCCTCTCTCCCTGCTCTTCCCCTGCCACTGTTGTCTTAGCAACTGCCTTTTGTGCCACCTCTAGTTTCCCTGGTCTCCTTCTTGTCCCAGTCATGCACCATTTATCACTGTGTCACAGCGATATCATTTATCACAGCTCAGCGCTCCCTTCCTAATATTGCCTTGTATCTAGTTCTTCTTGATCCTCTTCCTCAGGTCCCTGCTCTGGTTACGGTGCCTTGTTCTCTCCCTTCCAAGCTCTAGCCTGGTTCCCACTGTCTTCCTTCTCAACCTCTTCATTGTAGTTTGTCCATAGTTTGTTTCTGGTCCTCTCTAGTCTGTAATGGTGTCTGGCTGACCGCGCCTGATAATTCGGAGCCCAATGAGGAGCTATTGGCTGTCCCCTAGGGGTGTTTGCCAGCTTTAACATCTTGAAGGCTATTGTTAACCCAGTGTTGGGCTGCCATAGGCACTTCCCTGTCTGTGTACTAATTCTCCTCTGTTTCTCTTGCCACACTATTCCCTCTCACTGTAGCCCCTCCTTGTTGCCTTGAATGAGCTGTCTAGTGCCCCCTACTGGCCATTGCCCTCCTTGCATGCCACACTATTCTCTCTCATTGTAGCCCCTCCTGGTTGCCCTGAGTTAGCTGTCTAGTGCCCCCTACTGGCCATTGCCCTCCTTGCATCCTGTTCCCTGACACTGGGTCTCCCTTGTCCACATGCTTATTTACACCCTCAAAGAATTCCATGCTCTCTGCTCCCACATTAGGCTTGTAGAACAACAAACATCTGAATCGGTAGCAGGAACCTAGCTGCTGTGTTTTGTTCAATATGGATGAGAATCTGTCCAAAAATTGTTAAATATATATCACAAAAGTCGGGCAACATTTTAGTTGAGAAGAAAGAACAGAAAAAGGGTGTTGCAAGGTTTGCTGTGATCTGCAAATAAAATCCAGGGCATCACACTGGATTAATTGATGAAAATATCATTCATCCTTTCTCCTCCAGGGATCAATATGCAAGTCTGAAAGCAAAATTACCTTGCAAAACCTTAGATGAATGAAACTCATGAATGACTTCTGAAAGGCTTTGTCTTGTCTGATAAATTGGGAACCATTAACCACGCTGACTATCCCCCATCCATGAGAAAAGAGCTTCAAATAGGTTTCCCAAACCATAGGTGACAGTGCTTTAGAGCTCTGCCCACTTTTCACAAGGAGGGTTGGGAATCTAAAGCTTCAGACTATTTTAATGTAGCCCAAATGAAAGGGGAGCAACAATGAGAAATTATTGCCCTGCTATGTATATGAACTGGCAAAAATAAGTCCTCAGAGTTGTGTGACTTGATGTTGTCTTCTGAAATCTTCGAGGCTTTCATGTGCCACTTCCTTTTGTGCCACTTGGTAACAGATCGTCCCAGGAGCCGAGTGTGTTGGAATGTGCAACAGTCACAAGCAAAAGCCCATTCCAAGCCCAGCAAGCTCAATATGGGGCTTGTCCAGTAGGGGGAGGGTCAGGGGATGAAGCTGTTTTTTCTTTTCTCCTTGTCTCCTTTCTCCTTTTCTCCTCTGTCCTCCCTCTTGTCCCATGCAGTCTGTACAGTAGCATGTCTTCTGAGTTCTTAGTAAAGTTCTGTTTTGAAGAAACTTCTACTGTGTGTTATTCAGCAGAAAACTAACTCTACAATAGGTTATGGGCCCAGGACATCTGCAAGGCAATTTTGAAGACTAGAAGCAGCCCAGAAGGAGTGCAGAAACTGAAAGAAAACTCCCAGGCAGAGAGGCCTACTGACTGTGAGTAAGAAGGCCTAAATCCCAGAAAGGGAAAGGGAGGGAAGCAAGTATGGCAAGCAGCTCAGAGCTCAGACTTTCAGTAGGAAAACTGAACAGTGTAAACTACCAATGTTGGAAGTTTAAGGTGGAAATGCTGCTGTCTTAAGATGATCGATGGGAGGTGATTACCATGAACAGACCAGCAGCAAATCATGATGAATGGGATAAAAAGGACAGGTTAGCAAAGGCTACAATAAGTTTATTGGTAGAAGATGACCAGCTAATCCATATAAAAAGTGAGACCACAGCAAGAGGCATGTGGATTGCATTGCAAAACTTGCATGAGAGAACTAGCCTGAATAGCAAACTGTTTCTACTGAGGAAACTATACAAAATGAGGCTTGGCAAAGAAAGTGAAATGCAGGAGCATATAAATGCCATGTTGGAAGTAGTGGCACAGCTGCGCAGCATTGGAGAAGATATAAAGGACAGTCATGTGGTAGCCCTACTCCTCTGGAGGCTGCCTGAATCTTACAGTGCCCTCATCAATGCCCTGGAGACAAGGCCAGAGGCTGAACTGAAGCTGGAATTTGTTAAAGGTAGACTTGCGGATGAATTCCAGCACAGATATGAGAACCTGTAGAATGATCTAAAGCAGGGTAATGAAACTGCACTGAAAACCTCAGACAAAGCTCCTAAGAGGGAAACCAGAGTATGCTTCAGATGCAAAAAGGAGGGACATTTAAAGAAAGACTGCTATATATGGAAAGCTGAACAGCAGAAACTGTCTGCACAAGCACCTAAGCAGAGGGCTAAAGTCACAAAGAGCAACACAGTCGCTCAACAATGGAGTGGGTGCTTCAGAGCAATGCAAGACAGTTCATCCCAAAATTGGTGTGTAGACTACGAGCCACATGACTAGCGATAAATGATACTTCACAGGGCTGGATCTGAGTAGTAAAGAAAGGATCTATCTTGCAGATGGGAGAAGCATCAACACAGAAGGAATTGGACAAGGATTCCTGTACTGCAGCTAGTCACAGGGAGGCACATTGATCATACCCATGGAAGATGTGCTCTATGTGCCTAACTTAGAAGGGGGACTCCTGTCCATGAGGCACCTGGCAGTGAGGGGGCTCACCATCTGTTTCCAGGGAGACGAATGCACAATTCAAAGTGGGACAAAAGTACTGGCCAGAGCCACTGCAGATGAGCACCTGTTCTGTACTGTCTGAGCACAGCGAAAGAACAGGCGAAGCTCACTGTGCACAAGTGACATGATGACTGCATCCACCTGTGGCATAGATGCATGGGACATAGACACCCAGACAGCATCAAGGAAATGCACAGACAGCAGTTGACCAAAGACCATAAGGTATCAGCGTGTCGCGTAATCATGAAATATGACTGTTGCATCAAAGCCAAAGCCACAATGGCTACACTTCCTAAGAAGAGTCAGAACAGAGCCACGAAACCACTTGATCTTGTACACAGCGACATCTGTGGGCCAATGAAGGTTCCCACGCCAGGAGGCAACCGGTATATGGTAACTTTCATTGATGACTATTCAAGGTACGTGATCACGTATGTCATGAAGAGTAAAGATGAAGTATTCAACAAACTTCAGGACTATGTGACCATGATGAGCAACAAGTTCCAGTGCAGACCAAAGACACTGTGGACTGACACTGTGGAGGTGAGTTCACAGCAAAGGAAGTAGAGGACTTCCTGAGACTCCATGGAATTGAGCACCAAAAGACAGTGCTATATATACCCAAGCAGAACAGAATAGCTGAAAGGAAAAACAGAACGCTAACCTAAATTGTTAGATGCATGTTAACAGACTCTGGACTACCAGAAAGATACTGGGGTGACCTACAAAGTCGGCTGTATTCTAGAACAATGAGGAAAACTCCATACAAACTGTGGCATGGTCAAAAACCTAGTGTGGGCCACATCAGAGTATTTGGAAGTAAGACGTACATATATATCCCAGAAGAGAAACGTACCAAGCTGCAAAAACAGAGCAGTAGAAGGCATCCTTGTAGGATACAGTGACCATTCCAAAGACTACAGGATCCTGGATCCACGCACAGACAGAATAACCATTAGTAACAGTGTGACCTTTGTGAAAAACTGAAGTGATAGTGTGATGACTTTCCAAGGTCCAGACAAAGGAGAACAATCAACCATGGACAAAACCACTGAAAGGGAGCAATCCTCTGAACAAATAGTCAAAATCGGCACAAAGGTAACAGAAGTGCAGGAACAGACACAGTCAGCTGCTGATGCTGAGCCAAGGCAGTCAACAAGGTCTAACAAAGGCATTCCCCCCATTCTACTGTCCTACAAAGTCAGCACCAGTAAATTGTCAGAACCAGCATCCTGGGAGGACATCTCGCAGATGTCAGAAGGGGAAGCAGAAAAATGGGTAAGAGCGACTGAAGAAGAAGTAAAGTTCATGCAGGACAATGTGACGTGGACACTTACTCCACTGCCCACAGGGAGAAAGACTATAGGTTGTAAATGGACATTTAAAATAAAGTACAATGTGCAGGGAAATATTGAACGGTATGAGGCCCGACTTGTCGCGAAAGGATACTCCCAGAAGTACGGAGAAGACTATGATGAAACATTTGCACCTGTAGTTAAGCACACTACAATCAGAACATTGTTAAGTATAGCTGCCGGAAGTAAGCATATGGACGTGAAAATAGCATTCCTAAATGGTGAGTTGAAGGAAGATATTTACATGGACCAACCACCGGGATTTGCAGATGTTGAAAGACCGGATCTTGTATGCAAACTTCACAAAATCATATATAGGCTTAAGCAGGCCGCCAGAGCGTGGAACACTAAAATAAACAAGGTGCTCATGAGGGAAAATTTTACCAGGAGCAAAGCAGATCCCTGCTTATACACAAAGAGACTAAGGGGCAGGTGGATCTTTGTATTAATTTATGTC
>QEPC01010898.1:43373-53878 GCA_003113815.1 Sphenodon punctatus
CCGGATCTTGTATGCA
This sequence comes from Sphenodon punctatus, assembly GCA_003113815.1. NCBI lineage: Eukaryota > Metazoa > Chordata > Lepidosauria > Sphenodontia > Sphenodontidae > Sphenodon > Sphenodon punctatus. Next base: position 43,390 of record QEPC01010898.1, read on the forward strand.
AACTGCACAAAATCATATATGGGCTTAAGCAGGCCGCCAGAGCGTGGAACACTAAAATAAACAAGGTGCTCATGAGGGAAAATTTTACCAGGAGCAAAGCAGATCCCTGCTTATACACAAAGAGACTAAGGGGCAGGTGGATCTTTGTATTAAGGGGCAGGTGGATCTTTGTGGACCTTATCGTATGCTTTGAGCAAGAAGAGGATGAGTGCGAAACAATGAGACCTCTAAATCAGGACTTTGAAACTTAGGACCTAGGTAACGTAACGCACTACCTGGGAATACAAATTGAAAGAGAAGATGACGGAAGCTATCTTCTCAACCAAAGACAGGCAATAGAAGAGATGATAGAAAGTTTCAGCATGGGGGGTGTGAAGGCAGCAAATACCTCTATGGAAACCAGCTACCCAAAGGAGATCAAAGAACCGAGCTTATTGCTGCCAGACAATAAGCAACATAGAAAGGCGATAGGAAAGCTCTTGTACGTTGCCACAATCACAAGGCCTGACACTGCAGTGGCAATAGGTATATTTTATTATTATTAATTTTTATTATTTTATACATTTATTAGTCACCCCCCATGCCAGTGGCATCCCGGGGCAATGTACAATTTGATAAAAAACATTCAATAAATAAAACCTTTTTAAAAAATCCAACAATTTAAAACCAAAACAGGGTCGGGAAAACAAATCAAAATAAAAAGTAAGGGAAGAGCTAAAACCGTAACTCACCCTCCCCCCCTCCTCCCCAAAGGCCTGGACGAAGTGTCAGGTTTTACAAGGCCGCCGGAATGTCAAAAGGCTTGGGGCCAGGTGAGCTTCCTCTGGGAGGGAGTTCCAAAGACGCAGCCTGGCTACCGAGAATGCCCTCTTCATTGTGAAGGCACCACCGACAGATCGAAGGAGCCGCTCTGGGGCATGGAGGGCAAGACGGTCCCTGAGGTACGAGGGGCCCAGACTGTGAAGGGCTTTATAGATCAATACCAATACCTTGAACCTGGCTCAGCACACTATTGGCAGCCAATGCAGAATATACTGTGTAGACAAGTCTCAGCCCCAACCCAAAGGGATTGGAACGCAGTGAAGAGGGTCTTATGGTACCTGAAATGGACTGTGCACCTCAAGCTACGGCTCCCAGCAATGTCCATGTCAAATCTGATAGGGTGCGTGGACGCAGATTGGGCTGGAGACCATTCGGACCAAAAATCTATCAGTGGGCCCCTATTTTTGCTTGGTGGAGGACCCATCAGCTGGTGCAGTAGGAAACAAACTTCTGTGACACTTTCCTCAATGGAGCCAGAGTACGTGGATTGTGCAACAGTCACAAGTAAAAGCCCATTGCAAGCCCTGCAAGCTTAATATGGGGCTTGTCCAGTAGGGGGAGGGTCAGGGGATAAAACTTTTTTTTCTTTTCTCCTTGGTTGTCTCTTCTCCTCTCTCTGTCCTCCATCTTGTCCCATGCAGTCCTGTACAGTATGGAAGCATGTCTTCTGAGCTCTTAGTAAAGTTTTGTTTTGAAGAAACTTCTACTGTGTGTTGTTCAACAGAAAGCTAAGGGCGCTGTTAGACGATCCCGCTCACAAGCGTGATCGTTCAGTACCGGCATCTCTCCCCCGCCTTCCTCTGTATGCCATGTCTGATGTTCAGACACGGCGTACAGTCGTTGTGCGCATGCGCGCCCTTCTGTGCATGCGCACTCGGCCAGGGAACCCGGAAGTGTGGCGTAAAGCCGGCACTTCGGCGATCCGCGTCTGAGGGGCCAGGATCGCCGACCCAGTCAGACACGGGGTAAGATCTGGCCTTACAGTTTAGACGAGCGCAAAGAAAGGCGGCTGATCAAAGGATCAGCCGCCTTTTTTGTCTCGTTTTGTCTCGTCTATAAACACCCTAACTAATAGAGTGATCACATTTGCTTCCCATGGGAAGGTTTTTAATCCTATTTTGTTTCAGCCTGATGTATTCAAGACAATTTGAATCCTTCTAAAGTTGGGAAGCCAGTCAGCCGATTGTCTATTTTTTTGACTGCAACCAAATATTCCATGAAGCCTATTGGCAAACAAAACATTTGACCAGTCAAATGACCAAATATTTTTGACAGGTCAAATACGCAATCCTACTCCTGTCCTGCAAATTAGTAGGCAGAGTTAGTGTGCTTTAGGTGTATTGGTCACTTAGCTGAACATTCTGCAGAAGTTCTTTGATTCAGAGATTAATAATCTTCTTCGGGTGGAGTTTATAACCAGTGTTCTGTGCCGTGCATTCGGTTGTAGATCTAGGTTTGGAAAACTCTAAATGCTTTCCCACATTACTGTTCACACACGATTTGTCTCCGGGAAAGAATCCAGGTCCAGGAGGCAAAGCATGCACGTAGTTTGTAATGTGAAAGCAAACCAGCCCCTGCGCATTTTTGCCAGTGATCCTGCAGAGGATTTCAGAGCTAGATTTCCCTACTCTGCAATCCGCCACAGGATCGCTGGCAAAAATGTACTGGGTGTGGGTGTGTGTGCGCGTGTGTGTGTGTGGGCTGTCTCATGTTGCAAACCCCACTCATGCTTTGCTTCCCAGATTCTTTCCTGGAGGCAAATCATGCGTGGACAGTAACATGGGAAAGCACGTTTCCTTTTGATCATTTTTTCAGGGGTGTAGCTAGGTTCGGAATGGGACCCCCCCCCCCCCCCATCTGCAGAGGACACTGGTGCACTGAGGAGTATGCCCCTTTCGGACTTGTGGGCCTCAGTACACCTGTCTTTATCATAGCTACGCTCTTGCTTTTTATAATACTGTTGTACCCAGAAGGAAGGCTGACCCATTGGGAAGGGTTGTCAGGCCCCAAGTATTTTGGAATTTTGAAATTATTCAAAAGTTCTGATTCCACTGTATTGCAAAATCAGAAATTCCAATTCCGACATTGCGCGAAGGCTGCCCAAGAGTCCCTCTGCAGACAATTCCGAAATCTGAAATTTCGGTTTCGGAATTATATTTCTGAAACTGAAATGCACAGCCCTATATCATCTGCCAGTTAGTTTCATTGAGTGTCTGCTAATTCTAGTACTGTTTGAGAGGGTAAACCTATGGGTAAAAACAGACGTGCAGGTGGTACGGTGGCTGTCCAGCCTAGTGTGGGAAACAGCGGCAACCACTCTCTGGATCGGCAGGCAGCACTGAACAAACTTGCTGGCAGGAGAGTCATTCTACAGCCTGTACACCCTGGGTAGGGGTGGGGCCACAATAGATGTGCAGCCGGCCTCACCCCTGCCACCTTTCTTTGCGCTCGTCTAAACTGTAAGGCCGGATCTTACCCCACGTCTGACCGAGTCGGTGATCCTGGCCCCTCAGACGCACATGGGTTTACCCTCTCTCCAGCCCCCCAGGCAGTCATGACATCCGGCCATGGGGCCAATCAGACAAGTTGGCTTGCTTTGGCTGCATTGGCCCATGTGGGTGATCGTTGGCCCAGAATGAGTGCCTGGGATCTTCTGGAGGATGCATTCTAGACCAGCCGCCTACCCACCCCAGAGCAATAGCAGGCCAACATCTTTGGCAGGGGAACAGATGTTCAGTTGAGTACCCAGGCCATAATAGGCCACCGGCACATCTGTTTTCATTCCATGTTGACTCTTCCCCCATTAGGCCGGTCTTTTAGCGCGCCCCCTCCAGAAGGGGAAGGGACCAGTTAGGATGGTCCGCCCTCGGAGGCTGATGGAACCCCAGCGGTTCCAGGAGGTCCTGAGGGAACTTACCCTGGATGTGGACGGTCACTCTGTGGATGAGCTGGTCCGGCATTGGAACATCTTGCTGGAGGAGGCCATTGACAGGGTGGCTCCGAGGCGCCTTCTGCCTGGGTCTCGTCACCGCAGGACTCCTTGGTTTACTGAGGGCCTGCGGTGTATGAAGCGTATGGGCAGGAGGCTAGAGCGACGCTGGCGTCGGACTCGGTCTGTCTCCGATCGTCTTCTCCACAGGGCCCATTTGCGGTCCTATGTGGAGGCTGTGAGGACGGCGAGGAAGGAATTCCTCGCCGTCCTCATAGCGTCTGCGAAGTCGCGTCCAGCGGAGCTGTTTCGGGTGGTGCGGGGGCTGGTGAGTCCGGCCTCCCTCCGCCTGGATGGGGACTTGTCCCGGGCCCGCTGTGAGGAGTTTGTCAACTACTTCGCAGACAAGATCGCTCGGATTCAGGCCGATTTCGACGCTGGGTTAACAGCAGTAGGGGAAGAGAGCGGGGGGACGGAGGGTCCGTCTGTTCCATCTTTATGGGGCGAGTTTCAGGAAGTGACGTCAGCCGATGTGGTGGATGTCCTGGGGTCTGTGAGGGCCACGTGTTGTCAACTAGATCCATGCCCGTCCTGGTTGGTAAAAGCTTCCGGGGAGACATTGGGGACGGTGCTGGCGAGGGTGGTGAATGCGTCCCTTCGGCAGGGGAGGTTGTCGCCTTGCTTAAAAGAGGCTGTGGTGCGCCCCCTGCTGAAAAAACCATCGTTGGACGTAGACGCGCTCGCCAGCTACCGACCTGTCTCTAACCTTCCCTTTTTAGGGAAGGTTATTGAGCGGGCAGTGGCGCTCCAGCTCCAGGGTCATCTAGATAATATCGGGCTCCTTGACCCGTTTCAATCTGGGTTCCGCCCCGGCTATGGCACCGAGACGGCGTTGGTGGCCTTGGTGGACGACCTCCGCCGGGAGATGGATGCGGGATGTTCGACATTTCTCATCCTGCTCGATCTCTCGGCCGCTTTTGACACCGTGGACCATGGGCTGCTGTTGAGACGACTGCGTGACCGGGGGGGTCTGGACGGAACTGTTCTTGAATGGTTCCGTTCATTCCTCTCGGGGAGGAGCCAACGGGTGGTGTTGGGGGAAGAAACATCGAGCCCCCGCGCCTTACCGTGTGGCGTTCCGCAGGGATCGATCTTGTCTCCATTATTATTTAACATCTATATGCAGCCCTTGGGGGAGGTCGTGAGAGGGTTCGGGGTGCGATGTCACCAGTATGCTGATGATACTCAGCTGTACCTCTCGTTTTCTACCGACCCAGACCCTGCTGTCTCGGTGCTATCCCAATGTTTGGAGGCCGTGGCGGATTGGATGCGACAGAGCAGACTGAAACTCAACCCAGATAAGACGGAGGTAATGGTGGTGGGGAGGGCGAAGGGGGTGGTGGCCCCCCTGATTGGGGGGGTTTGCCCCCCTGTAGCTCAGCAGGTCCGGAGTCTGGGGGTCATTTTGGACGCAGGCCTGCGGCTGGAGCAGCAGGTGGAGGCAGCCGCGAAGGCTGCCTTCCGCCAGCTTTATCTGGTACGTAGGCTGCGTCCGTATGTCTCTGGCCCGGACCTGGCCTCCCTCATCCATGCCTTCGTCACCTCGCGACTCGACTACTGTAACGCGCTCTACGTGGGGCTTCCCTTGTTCCTGGCCCGGAGGCTGCAGCTGGTGCAGAATGCGGCGGCCCGTCTTCTTACGGGGACGGGTCGCCGGGAGCACATTACACCGGTGCTCCGAGCGCTGCACTGGCTGCCGATAGTGTGCCGGGCCAGGTTCAAGGTCCTAGTAATGATCTATAAAGCCCTATACGGCCTTGGCCCCTCTTACCTTAGGGACCGCCTCGCCCTTCGCGCCCCGGAACGACTCCTGCGGTCTGCCGGGGGTGCCCTCCTGGAGGTCCCCCGTGTTAAGCGGGGGGCCACGATGGAGCGGGCATTCTCGGTGGTAGGGCCGCGGCTGTGGAACTCCCTTCCGGAGGAAGCTCGCCTGGCCCCAAGCCTTTTGACCTTTCGGCGGAACTGTAAGACCTGGCTGTTTGCCCAGGCCTTTGGGAGGGAGGGGGGGGGTGATTTTTAATCCCCCACCTGTTTACTTATTTTATATACCACCAGCTTTATTGATTTGTTTTATGGTTGTATTTTAAATGTTTTAAATGTTTTTATTGTTGTAAACCGCCCCGAGCTGCTGTGCAGGATGGGGCGGTATAGAAATCCAATAAATGAAATGAAAATGAATTATGTTGTGGTTATCAGTATGCCCAGCACCAACATCAGGCTCACTGGTCTGTAGTTTCCAGGATCACCTCTGGAGCCCTTTTTAAATATTGGTGTTGCATACATTCATTACCCTCCAATCCTCAGGTGCAGTGGCAGATTTGCAATAGATTACAAATTACCAGTAGTAGGACTGGAATTGCATACATGAGTTCCTTGAGAACTCTGGGGTAAATACCATCTGGTCCCGGTGATTTGTTACTATTTAGTTTGTCAATTTGCTCTAGAAACTCTTCCAGATTTGTGTTGATTTGTAACCGTTCTTTCTATTCATCACCTACAAAGACTAGATCAGGGGGTCTCCCTAACATCCTCTGAAGTTAAGGCCAAAGGAAAGAATTCATTCAACTTCTCTGCAATGGCATTATCCTCCCTGAGCGCCCCTTTCTTCCCTGGTCATCTAATGGCCCAAATGACTCTCTAGCAGGCTCCTTGCTTCTGGTGTACTCGAAAATGTTTTCATTGTTAGTTTTTGCATCTTTAGCAAGGTATTTGTTATGACTCTTTAGCTAAACAATACATTTATATATATATATCTTTAGCAAGTAGCTCTTCAAATTCCCTCTTGGCCTTATTAACCCTTTACTTCCAATTTGGCAATGTTTATGCTCTTTCCTATTTTCATCAGTCGGACTAGCTTTCCATTTTTTAACAATGCCTTTTTAGCTCTAATAGCCTTCTTCACCTCCCCGTTTAGCATGCTGGAAGACGTTTGGTCCTCTTGCTACCTTTTTTTTTTTTAACTTGTAGTATACATTTAATCTTCCAAGATGGTGTTTTTAAATAGTCACCATGTTTCTTGCAGACATTTAATCCTCACAACTGCTCTTTTTAGTTTTCCTCTAGCTATTTTCATTTTTGCATAATTTGAAGTTTATGTCCAGAGATGTGCACAACCTGCTACTGGTTATGTTTATGTTTAGGGATGTGCACCACCTGCTATTGGTTATGTTTATGTTTAGGGATGTGCACCACCTGCTATTGGTTATGTTTATGTTTAGGGATGTGCACCACCTGCTATTGGTTATGTTTATGTTTAGGGATGTGCACCACCTGCTATTGGTTATGTTTATGTTTAGGGATGTGCACCACCTGCTATTGGTTATGTTTATGTTTAGGGATGTGCACCACCTGCTATTGGTTATGTTTATGTTTAGGGATGTGCACCACCTGCTATTGGTTATGTTTATGTTTAGGGATGTGCACCACCTGCTATTGGTTATGTTTATGTTTAGGGATGTGCACCACCTGCTATTGGTTATGTTTATGTTTAGGGATGTGCACCACCTGCTATTGGTTATGTTTATGTTTAGGGATGTGCACCACCTGCTATTGGTTATGTTTATGTTTAGGGATGTGCACCACCTGCTATTGGTTATGTTTATGTTTAGGGATGTGCACCACCTGCTATTGGTTATGTTTATGTTTAGGGATGTGCACCACCTGCTATTGGTTATGTTTATGTTTAGGGATGTGCACCACCTGCTATTGGTTATGTTTATGTTTAGGGATGTGCACCACCTGCTATTGGTTATGTTTATGTTTAGGGATGTGCACCACCTGCTATTGGTTATGTTTATGTTTAGGGATGTGCACCACCTGCTATTGGTTATGTTTATGTTTAGGGATGTGCACCACCTGCTATTGGTTATGTTTATGTTTAGGGATGTGCACCACCTGCTATTGGTTATGTTTATGTTTAGGGATGTGCACCACCTGCTATTGGTTATGTTTATGTTTAGGGATGTGCACCACCTGCTATTGGTTATGTTTATGTTTAGGGATGTGCACCACCTGCTATTGGTTATGTTTATGTTTAGGGATGTGCACCACCTGCTATTGGTTATGTTTATGTTTAGGGATGTGCACCACCTGCTATTGGTTATGTTTATGTTTAGGGATGTGCACCACCTGCTATTGGTTATGTTTATGTTTAGGGATGTGCACCACCTGCTATTGGTTATGTTTATGTTTAGGGATGTGCACCACCTGCTATTGGTTATGTTTATGTTTAGGGATGTGCACCACCTGCTATTGGTTATGTTTATGTTTAGGGATGTGCACCACCTGCTATTGGTTATGTTTATGTTTAGGGATGTGCACCACCTGCTATTGGTTATGTTTATGTTTAGGGATGTGCACCACCTGCTATTGGTTATGTTTATGTTTAGGGATGTGCACAACCTGCTACTGGTTATGTTTATGTTTAGGGATGTGCACCACCTGCTACTAGTTTTCAGTCACCCAGGGATCATAGCGACATGGCGTTTTGTGAAGGACCAGTCTAGTTCCTACACCATCTCCATGGTGTTTCTGACAAGCAGGGGCTTTAGCATAGTGGAAGAAAAAGGAATAAGGTGGGGAAAGGAACTGGGGTGGGGATACTTTCACATTTGATTATATTTGGGATGCCCCTTCGCCGCCCTGCTCAAATCAAGTGGGGTAAAGGCAACAGGCACTTTGTTGCCCCCCCCCCGGAAGAATAAGTGAGAGGGGAGGCGGGAAGCCCTGCAGTGTTTTCCCACCTGCAGCAAGGGTTGCAGTAGCAACCCTCACTTCACTTGGCGGGGAGGACACTCCCATGGTGATTTTGCCCAGGAACTGGGCGTGATGGTGCGAAACTGGCTCGTGCGAGAGGCGAGAGCTGGGGGAGGAGTAACAACACCGACCTAGTCAGTTGGGTATTGTTTAGTGAAAAGCCTCCACCCACCCACCATTCACACTCTGAGCTTGGGGGTGGTTGTCAACTTTGGGGCCAGAAAGGAATTTTTATGGACAGTTCGCATTGGCACCTGGGATGTCCTGTTTTCATCTTTCCCACAGTGCGAGCGATTCGATGATTTGGCTTTATAGGGCCCTTAGGACCAGGTGGGCTCACTAGAATTTGTCCCACTCTTGGTGAGGATCCAGCACTCTTAAAGGTAAGTTTCAGAGTCAGGGAGAAGAATGAGGGAGACATCTCCTTAAGGGATGGGTGGGGGGTGATTATTGGTACACAAGCAGGGTGCGGCTTGGTGCCAGGGTCCCATCTCTGTGAGAGGTGATCTGGGTACTCAGAGGCCCAAGCACCCTCAACCCCCTGGTCAACTGATTCCTTGCTCCAGCGCGGGGGTGGGGGTGGGGATGTCTTTTGTCACCCTCACCCATGATTTGCGTCATGGGGACGCTTAGTCAAGGTGATACAGGAGCTGGTACATGCGGGCGCAACAAGACCAGCTTCAAATTCAGTCAGCTATTGTGAGGTTATAATGTTGTGCTGGACCTAAATGGCCTTTTGCAATTTCCCCACCCAGAAATGATCTTCATACAGAGTGTGGACATTTATTAACCCAAAGCACAGAGTCCTTGTCTCATTTGGGGTGCGTCACCAATGAAACTTTACCCACATAGTCCCAGCAGCTTCTGTTCTGGGGATGCCAGCCCATAATCAGCCTGCAGCTGCCTTCTCTCTCCCTTGTCTCTGTGTGTTGAACCAAGGGATATCATCCGGGGAAACAGCTGGCAAGAGGAGACTCTCAGGTAGCCGCAAACATGCAATAGCATAAACGTATGTTCAACCAGCTAGGATGATGATATCAACAGGGCTGGCCCCAGGGTTTGTGAGGCCATGTGTGAAGTCTTGGTGTGGGGCCTAATTTGCGTAATTAGGCCACACTAATTATGCAAATATGCAAATTTACATAAAATTTACTCCCTCTGGACAGAAAGGATTCCCATTCTTCATCCCTCTGAGCAACCATGGAGAAGCATGGCCTCCCCATGCTTCTCTCCCCCCCCCCAGGTTTGGCACCCCTTGGCTGCATTACCTGGTGCTTAGCCAAGTGGCCATAGACAAGCATGGCCTCCCACTGCTTCCCCCCCACCCCCACCTCCCCAGCTGAGCATCTACCACCACTTCCCAGGAGTGGTTTCACTGCAGGGGCAGCGAGGCAGGCACAGAGAGACTGACTGCGTCCACTGCCTTACTGGGGGAGGGGGTGAGCTTAGCCAGCCTGGCCTCCAGAGCCTGTTGCTTCTTGCTGCCGGTGCCTTCTGCACGCATGCAGTGCGACCGGTCCAGAGGTGCTGCTATCAAATACACAAGACACCCAAAATGCAGCTAGCCTGTTAAGCGCATTATTATATATATATATATATATATATATATATATATAAACAGTTCAGTTGTGCCCCAATAATCAGTTCACGCTGCCCCAACCCATAACCATTTAATTTGTGCCCCTGGGGCAGTGTGAATTGATTATATGGGGGTGCAAATGAACTGGCTATGGGGTGCGGGTTTAAAGACACTATTCTTGTTAGCAATAACTCCATTAAGAAGAGTTAGTGAAATGGCCAGGGGTGGTGCCCCTCCTGACCTGATCCCCCTCCGCACACTCTTCATGCTTTTAAAAAGAAAGAAAAACAAAAAGAAAAAAACCCCTCAGTTGAGTCCCAAAGGCACTGGGGGGGGGGGGGGCA
>QEPC01010898.1:60849-106443 GCA_003113815.1 Sphenodon punctatus
TCTGGTTTGCTTTTGCTTGTTCTGTGTTCATGTTTGCATGTGCACTGCTAGTTTCCCCCACTCCTCTCCCAAACCCCTCAAGCATGTGCAAAGGCTGTGGCCATTTTCTGGTTGGCCATGGCTACTTTTGGTTAAAATTGGTCTCTTTCTTGGCTTTTTTTGACATAAACTGTCTGCTTTCTGTTTTATGGGTGGGGGACCTAGGGACTTTGATGGAAGGGTTTCCAATCTTTACTGGAATGTTCCTTGCATTTTAAAATGGCCTTGCCCTTTGTAGTTTGGTGGGATGTGGTGGCAGGCTTTTTCACTAATGGCTAGTCCTTGTATGAATGCTCCGTGTTTAGTTTCAGCAGAAATAACTCTTACATTGAAACAGAACTGTCTAGCATGTTTTGGGGGACAAGTGGAAATCCCCACTGCTGCTTTTATGGTGTGCTAAGGACTGTACATAACATTGTTGCCTTAAGATGGTTTGCTTTGCTTGCTCTGTGTTTGCATGATGCATTGCTGCTTTCCTTCTCCCCTCCCGAGCATGAGTAGAGAGGCCATTTTGTAAATTTGTGGGTCTACTTGTTCTGGCTACTCTTTTCTTTAAATGGTCCCTCCACTGTTTCACTGCTGCTCTCTGCTGGAAAGTAGTTTCTGACCTCTCTGCTTGTGACTGTGTGACTTTGAGCATCTTGCCATGGTTTTTTGTTGAGAAACAGAAATGCATTGTTTAAATTTTGATGTGGCTGGTTTGGTGCCAACAGAGGCCTGTAACTGGTCAAACTTTTTTAAAAGGCCTGTGTGCTTGGACAGGCATTTGGCTGCCAGGGATACGATGTAGGTACTGGGGATGCTGGTCTCAATGGGCCTGGTTTGGTGGCAATGCAGTCCTGAAACTGGCCAAACTTCTTTTAAAAGGCCTGTTTGCTTGGACAGGCATTTGGCTGCTGGTGATACAGTGTTGGTACTGGGGGTGCTGGTTTGGATGGGGAGTGTTTGGTTGATATACAGGCCTGCAACTGCTCTCCTTGTGAATGGAGGAGAAAGTAGGTAGGAGTATGGCAGAAGAGAAGACTGCAGACAACAAGGAGACCCCTTTCCCCAGTCCCCCACTGAACCCATCTCTTCTCCTTACTCTACTCGTGCACCTAAACCAAACCCTTTCCCTCCTACTCACCTCTGTTGTCCTTCTCTTCCCTTTCATTCTCTTCTGAGAATGAAGAGAATGAGAAGAGAATGAAAAGGATGCCATGAAAATCGAGGATTCGAGGGTTCAGGATAAAGGTAGGTGATGGCAATATAATCTATTTTTGTAACCTGCTATGGTTAATTTGGACCAGGTGGGAGAGAGTGGATGGGACCCCAGTAAGAGGGCTCTCTATCCCCCAGTAGGAGTGCTTCACACAGCAGCAAGGAGTTCCCAGTAGGGGTGGGACTTGGGGCAAAAAAATGGATACCGGTTACCGGTTTGCAAAAAATCAGTTTACCGGATTAAAACTGGTATACCGGTACCGTTTTTTCTCCATTGATTTCAATGGGGAACTGTCCCCATTGAAATCAATGAAAAAAAACCCCAATACCTCCCCCCTTCCAGACTGCGCAGGTGGAAAGGGGGACACCCTTCCCTGGAAGGCCTAGTGAAGCACTGAAACCACTGCCAGCGCTAAAGCCGGACCTGTGCGCCGTGCTGCTGCCGCCACCCAGAGGGCAAAGAAGGGGATCCCTGGGTGGGGGGGTAGGGCGATCCCTGGGGTGGGGTGGGGTGTTAAATTACCCCCCACCCCAGGGATCGCCCTAGTACCTGCTGGTGCCAGCTCTGAGTTGCTGCCGCTGGTGCGGCAGCGGCCCAGAGCCTGCACTAGCAGGGACTTGGGGGGGGGAAATCCAGGGTGGGTGGGGGGTGTCCCCCCTTCCACCCACGCAGCCTGGACGGGGGAGGGAAAGTTTTGTTTGTTTGTTTGTTTCTTTTTTATATTGCGGCCATTCATTTCAATGGCCGCAATGTAAAAAAATCCTGCATGGGGAACCGGTATCGGTACCCCAGATTATTGGGTAAATCCGATACTGCCGGTACAGCAAAATACCGACAGTATCAGATATCGGAGGAACCGAAATTCCCACCCCTAGTTCCCAGTGTTAACTAATGTAATGTCCATCCAATGTTAACCCTGGGAACTCCTTGCTGCTGCGTTAAGCCACGCCACTGGCCTACCACTGTCCCTGGCTCCGGCCCACCGGTGGCAAAGCCACCGGCAGAAGGTTCAACCCAACCACTGTCCCACCAGCTCAAAAACCACCAGCTGCCACTGGAAATAGCAGTCATAATAATCTCAGAACCATATTTGCAGATTTATTGCTAGACTAGATATTGCTTTACATCCTAAATTCCTTCCTAAGATAGTATAAGTAAGACAGTTGTGAGAATGTGGTCCTTTTTACACGGGCCTCTCCCACCCATGAACATGCAGATTTCTGTGTGTTCATGGGTGGGGGAGCCCCGTGTGAACGACGCAGTGCACGCACCCATGGTGAGTGGGGGTACGTGTGCGCCCACCTAACATGCGTCCCCACTCACCCCCCCACTCGTTCCCATGCATGGAGCAACCGGGGGAAATGGCGGTTACTCGGTGGGTGTGGATGAGTGCGGGGTGAGTGGGGATGCGTGTGTAGCCATGTGCATGCCCCGCCCATGCACCGGTGTGCCCACAGACCCCTCCCCCCACCCGGCGAAGACATGTAAAAATAGCCTGTGAGGAGCCACTCGAAGAAGAACAGAAGGTTGCTACCTTGTAAACAAGGTTCTTTGAGATGGCACTAAACATTCTCACAACACCCACCCTTCTAGCGCCGCATGGAATTTTTTTCTTATATTCCTAGAAAGGGTTGGAAGGAACTGTCATTCAGAGGGGGAGAGTGCTTTTTATACTATAGGAGCTCGAGACCATCATGTGATCTGCTGTTTGAATAGGGTGAGCATGCAGACCCCAGTTGTGAGAATGTTTGGAGCTATCGCAAAGAACCTTCTTTACAAGATAATAATCTTCTGATCACTCCCATGTGGTGGAGCGGTTTGTAAATAAACAGCTTTGTCTCCCAGTCTGATTGTGTCCCGCTGCTGCCGCCACCGCTGCTGCTGCTGGAGCACTACTAGGAGGTAGAGGCAGGTGAGGGATGGGGACCAGAGCCAGGGAGGGGAGGCAGAAGAACTCATTGGGGGAGAAGCTGGAGGCAGCCTGCCTCCCAGCCATGCAAGTGCGGGGCCCAGCTGGCTGCAGGGCTATGTGCCACCACGCATGTGGAACATGTCTAGGGCTGGCCCTGGTTATCAAATTCCATACACATCAGATGTATATGTTTTTATTGTAATATCTGGTGATGCCATCTGTCTTCTGACATGAACATTCCCTTACAATACCTTTTCTTGTTTACAGCATAAATATTCCCTTGCATGTTAGACCATTTGCAGGACTGCTTGGCATGCTACTCACAGGGAAGCAGATTTCTGCCTGCCTGCCTCCTCTTCAGGAGCATAAGGGCAGGGGCCAGGGAGATGAGGATGCTATGTGGGTGGTGTGACAATGTGGAAGTGTTGCTTACACTAGCCTTCTCCAAATGCTCATGCTAGACTGGAGTAGTTACTGTGTGGTTGTGCAGCATAACTGTTTCCTTTTTCAGTCTTGCACTTTGTCTGGTATAATGCAAAATCAATTTTTTTTTTCTTAATCACACAATAAGTAATGCCAACATTAACATTTTTCATTCACAGAGCTGGGTAGTAGATAATACTACCATAGTTAGAAGAATGTGAAAACTGAAGCCTAAGAACTGCCAAAGTGAGTTATATCAATGGTCCATCTGTCCTGTCTCCAACAGTAGCACCTTTGGCTACTTCAGAGAAGTCACAACAGGTCATAGTGGAGTGATCCATTTCCTGCTGGTAACTCTCGACCCCCGACAACCAGAGGTTTCATCACCTCATCAGCTCGACTAATAGATATTTATGGACCTATCCTCTAGGAATGTATCCAGTCCTTTTTTTAACCCAATTATGCTATCGGCCTTCACAGCATTCTGTGGCAATGAGTTCCACAAGCTAATTGTGATTGAGTGAAAAAGTACTTTATTTTCTTTGTTTTAAAACTGCTGTCAGCTAATTTCATTCAGTGCACCCTAGTATTGTGGGCCATGGTGCAGCTGCACCTACTATAGCTATGCCTCTGGAACCAACCCCACCCTCACCCCCTTACCTAACCTGTCTGCTTGGATGAGCAGAAATGAGAGGAAAGCGAGTTGTGGAGTTACTTTGCTCATGCTTTAGTCATTGTTGATCATAATTCAAAGCTAATTTTTCAAATAAGGGAACAATTATGCTAGAGCATCTCAGCTGCATGTGATTAATGTAGTCCACATTTTGAAGGGGCCATGCATTTATTTTTGTAAACATAGGAAATATTTTTTAAAAGCAGGTTAATGAAAACAAAAGACATCCCTCCCCCCGCCCCACACACAGCAGGGGGGGGGGAAGAGGAGGGGGCTATTCTGAAAGAAGCACAACTCTTGCAAGAATAAGAAAACTACTGTGGATGATAAATTGACTTGGAAAAATAATAACATTCCTCTGCTGCCAAAACATGAGCCAACCCCAATGTTTTTAGGGCTAGCCAATAACTTGCTTGGGTCCACTATACAAGATTGGCACACTTATCCATTTCGAGTAGTACTTCTTCCATTGTATTTGGTGGGACAGCTCAAATGGCAAGGGACTACTTCACGAGAGTAAAGATGATAGAATCTAGTCCTTAGTTATAGCTAAGGATTCAAACCATTTCCTTCCAAGAATTCCTCCGCGTAACCCACTCAAATACCCTTGTGGGGAGGTGGTACAGATCACTGAGCTTTCTCCTCTCAAGCATTGCTGTCACATCTTGGGACAATGGGAAGAGAACAGTAGGAGAAAAGGGATTTGATTTGTTCCTTAGCTGATTCTTATGGGGAGGAGAATAGTCTATTGGCTTATATTTCTGAGACGAGTGAGCCAGTAGATTTCACCTGGAATTACTTTGTCAAATGTCTTCCTGTTGACACAGCTTCTCCATCAATTTTAGAGGATGATTTATTAAGTCTAACAGAATTGGCTCTTTAACACCTGGGGCTGGATCCCCAGACTGCAGTAATCCACTCCTATGTCGCTGAAACAAATATTCTTGGTGAATGTTAGGCAGTTTTTACACAAGATGCTCCTGCACATCTCCACCTAGTGGAAATGTGGTGGAGCGCCCATATAAAAGTGCTGGTGGGTGGGCGCATGTTCCACCCATATCCATGGACAGAGCAACTGGCGAAAAGTCGTGTTGCTCCGTGCATAGAGATTGGTGTGCACCTGTCTGATGCTGCCCCCCCCACACGGCTCCTGCAGCGCCACCCACATGGACTGCCCACCACCACCACAGTCCATGTAAAAATGGCCTTAATCTTCCAAATATTAATCAAATTCACCCACTTCAAATTGGGTCCTATGAAGTGGATACAGATTACTATTTGGTCCCCACTTCTTTTGCAGAAACAAATATCCATTTCAGACACTTGCGTTTCAGTTATTTTGGTCACGTTGGTATTTGGGTTATTTCATTTTGGCACTGCTTAGCGCTAGTACTGAGCACCCAAACTCTTTCACAAGAGTACTATTGAGCCAAAATGAAGTGACTGAAATACTGTAGTGACAGAAATATGATTTTAATATCGTCTGAGTAAACAGATGCGTGAATATTTCTTCAGTGGCAAATACGGTACTTATTCAGTGGGCTATCCAAAAATGCAAATAGTCATTTTAATACAAAAATGCCTATTCATTTTTTATCAGGGAGCAGTCCTGAGGGGCTGCTGCCCCTTTAAGAAGGGAGATGAGGGGGTCTGCCAGAGGGCTGAGCATACCCAAGGGGGTGACAGTCTGACCAGCCCCATAGCTGGGGATCAGCCTGTGAGGGAAACAGGCTGAGATACCCTGACAGAGTGGGCAGGTTACTGGCCCTTTAAGGCTGTGGTGAGGAAGCCTGGCCACGCCCACTCTGCCTGGATATAAGGAGAGGCGAGGCAGGCGTCTCTGCTAGGGAGCTGAAGGAGCAACATCTCCCTGAAGAAGCCTTCCTGCTCTACACTCTCCAAGGTACTGAAGGTTGGAGAACCAGAGGGATCCAGGCAAGTGGGAGAGGCTGTGTCCAGGAGGGAGCCTCTTGCCTGGGGAAGGCGTGGCCAGAGCCAGGGGCTTAGAGGCCTGGCTGGCTGGACTTTGGAGGTTGATGGTCTGTGTTGTTCATGAGCCTGGAGAGACTGACCTGGGCCTGGAGGGTGGAGGTGACTGAGCCCGCAGCCCCAGGTACACGGGACACAAAGTCTAAAAAAGACTGTGGACTTATACTCTCTGGACTGTGTGTTGTGTCCTAGAAGAATGTACACCCCTTCCTCAGGGGGGATTCAGCCGAGGCTCAGGCTGAAGCGGCGTAGCAGAGGGGTTTGCTAATTTCCCAGAGTAAGAACCCAGCATCCCGTGTGGCCCTGGGAAGACCCTCCGCTACACATTTTAGCTGTAGTTATTTCCTGCTTTACATGCAAAATGATGTTGCTTAGAGACCTAGAAGCATTTCTCAGTAATTCAATTTATGGCAACATCATACCCAGAAGAGAGTGATTCAGTGATTCCCCATAATAAGCCCTGTGAGGTGCTTAAATACCATAAAAATCTAGGCAGATTACTAGATATTAGCTACACAAATCTGCAAGACTCAAGACAAACTGGTAACCGGTTGCCATTTGTCCTGTTAGGGATGTATAAATGTACAGTATGTGCAATGAGCAGAGATGATGATGTGCAACAGCAATTAATGGGATCCTGGGACAAACAATACAAACAGTAGAGGCATTTGCAAGGCAGTTTCCCATTCCAGTGCAAATAGCTAACTGGCCAATGATAACCACAGAAGTCTAAAAGGCCAGCTGGCACTTGGTTGACATTTGTGCCTTGGAGAGTTGTTAGATTCCCGTGTGAGCTGGACTAGAAGCATGTTTTGAAGCAACAATTGATTTATTACTGCGACAACCAGTACAAATAGAAGGATCTGCTGGCAGGAAATGCTGAGGTCTGTTCCTGTGCGAGTAAGCTAGTGGTGTCCAGTTGAACAGTAGCCATTGCAATGCAACAGCTTGGAGGAGGGCTAAACTTTTATCCCTCTGTTGCTTGGGTTTTGCACCTTGAATGATAGAGAGCATTTGTTCTGTCTTAATATTTTCCCCCCTTAAAGCAGTAATGCAGGAATATTTTTGTTTTGGCAAAGTCTTCTGTATCAAGCAATTTGCTTAATGTGGCTGTGCAAATGCCCTGTGGCCAATTGCATTATGTTGTTTAAGAGTTCACACAATTTATCTGAGCAGGGCTAGAATTTTGCATATCATAGGACTTTTTTACACGGATGCTGCCACCAGCCTGGTGGGTGGAGATGGATGGGTGAGCACACCTAGCGAACACCCGACGCCACCGAGCCGGGAGACGTTTACATGGACAACGCCACAGGGGGTTGTGGGATGGAAGGGGAGGGGCCAGCACACACCAAATGGGCAAACATCCACCCCGGGAAACACCGAGCAAACATCCATGACATTTACACGGACAGCCGTGATACCGACCGGAGGGGAATCCCTGCCCAGCACAGCGAAGTGACAACATGGCTGACTGAGGGCAAATGAAGCCGTGGCATGCAGCTCCGCCCCTGAACTGCCAGACCCCATGCAGACGGGATAGGAGGGAGCAAGGATGACAGGACACACAAAGTAGCGGTCCCCAGCCAGTCCCGAGACAGAGGCCAGACAGCTGGATGCCCCAGACCCCCCCCCCCCAGACCAGAGTCCAACCACACACAACAGCAAATACAGCCACACGTGGAACGGCTGCATGCCCAAGGAGGCGGGGGGACTCCTACGTCGGGGTGGGAAAGGGCACGGGGGGAAAGGCAGTGCCCCGAAGCAACAGGGGGCCCCACCACAAACCCCTCCCTGGCGAACCCTCTGCACACACAATCCCAAGGCCCAGATACAATGAACCTGGTGCGGGACACATGTGGTCGTAGCAGCAGGCACGGATGCTCACATCACAACCGGGTTGGCAGGGCACATTAGGGGGGAAGGAACCCCAGTCCACACCAACCAGCAGTGAAGCTGCTGCTGCCCACCAAACACCATCCACGGCTGCGAGTGGCCAAGAGGGAGACCAACACCAAGGCAGGGAGGGGGGAAGGCACATGCACAATGGACCAGGGGACGGGCCCCCAGCCCAAAGGACCACAGGGAAGGGGGGGGGCAAAAGGAAGGCAAGCCATGCAGCCGAGAGGCCACAACCCACAGTAGGGAAATGAAGACAAACCCCAAGGGATCAGGTAACGCTGCAGCACAACCTGATCACAACCACTGGGAGGGGAGGGGCAGAAGACCAGTCCCTGCCAGGCAACCATGGCACAACCACCATAAGGTGCCCACACGATATACCAAGCTAGAGAGAAGGCATACAACCCGATAAGGGACCGAAAACACTTTTATTAGAAAAGGGAACCAGAGCAGAACATAAAACAGGGACAAAGGGGGCTGGGGGGCTGGCATGGAGCAGGTTGGTGGGGCGGATCCCCACCCTCAATAAGGATGCCGACCCCGTACCCAGCTCCAGTGATCTGCCTGGGTGCGGTCGAGCTGGTGCACCCTTTGTAGGAGGAGCTGAAAAAAAAAATCCTGCACCCTGGTCCACTCAGCTATCATCGCCTGCACTAAGGGAAAGAGGAAAAAGGGGCAAGCCATTAGAATGGTCCAATGGCCCCAACAATGATGAGCCCCACACAGACATCAGATGAGAGGGCCCAGGACACATGCAGTACACTCACTGATCTCCTCGTAGAGCAGTGCCCTAGCATGGAGCTCCGGGACCGCATGCTGCAGCTGCCCGGCCATCTGCCCCAGGAGAAGCACAGTCAGGAACACAACCAGAGTAGGTAGATGGGAGAAGGGGAAAGGGTACACGGAAACATTGTGGGTTAGAAGTGGACTAACAGCATGCACCACCCACACCACAAACAGGGACCCCAGGTAACCCATGCCATCACCCCACTGGTGGGAATCAAGCGGGAATAGGAGCAGGCAATCATTGGGCCAGAACAGGCCAGACACAGTCAGCAGTCCGTCTCTCCTGTCACCCATTCATTGACCACAGTGTAGCTGATGGAGACTAACAGGGAGTGCCAGGAGCGGGGGTAGCCGGGACAGTCCCAGCAAGGAGCCAAACCAATGGGAAACAACAGGTGGACATGGAGGGTCTTGTGTGCCAAGGCCAGCAGGGCAACAGATGCCAGTAGGGGGAGGGGTTGGGGCCAGCACCCGCCCACACAGTGGTGCACAATGGTGAGCACTGCCATGGCACAGCCCCAGTCCAGCCGTTCCATGGGCAGCGGACCCACAATAGGCCACCCAAGCACCCAAGGTGATTGACAACAACCCCAAAGGGAATTTATGGGGGCCGCACTAAGGAATGGGGCCTGCACAGGGTCGCATGCCACCAGGTGTGCACTGATATATCAATGTCCATGCATCCATCAGAGCAAGCAGGGCCCCCACCGCCACACAGTCCAAACCCACGATCCATGAGGGAGACCACAGGGGAACGCCGCACAGTACACATATTGCTACATGACAAACCCAATGATCCAGCAAACAACACCCTCGGACCCAGAGCACACACCCACACATGCAGGGATGGAGACAGCCATGGAAGAGGCGTGCAGCAAGGTGCCAAATCAAAAAAGCACCCGTGAAGATACAGTCCAAGCCAAAGTCTTTATTAGCGATGGGGAAGGGGGGGGGAGCAGGACCACAGAGGCCAGTCAACGGGTGATCAAGGACCCATGGGCGTCCAACCTAACCATCAGATAGGGGCACCATTGTACCCGCTCACAAAGGGACGGGGGAGGTCACTTACTCAACCGGGCTGGACTTGGGATGCTGCAGAAGCTGTGATGGGGCCCGGCTGATGGGGAAACGGAGCAAAGTGATCGAACAGTACAGTGGGGAGGAGCAGCACTGCCCATGGGGAGGTGAGGCACGGCCCAGTCATAGGGTACAGGGAGCGGGAGGATGGGACAGCCAAATCAGGGACCAGACAGAGGATGCTCGGTAAACATTGGGCCCTCCACCAGACCCTCCCAGGTGAATAGGCCCCTGCAGAATCCCCATTACCACATATGGCCATTCACCATGACGTGGGGCAGGAGGTGATTCTCCGTGGCTGCTGCTGCCCTGACATCTGGTCAGTTCAGCACCGCTCGCAAGGCACCCAGCTCCAAGGCGGTAGGGGTCCCGGTCAGTAATGGTCCACCAACATTGGGGGGTAGCAAGCCCAGCTCTGCAAGAACGGCTAGGCATTCTGATTGTGGTCGCAACTCATGCTATGCCATGGGCATGCAGTAGGATGCCGGTGTAGTCGGTTGGAACAGGGGGACCCCTGGCCTGGAGGTCCAGTCCAAAGTCAGTGCAAGCATCCACCAGGCTAACAGCTGCGATCTCCTGTGCAGTCCACCGCACCACAATGGTGGCTGGGTGCCCCCAAAGAGGTTGTTGGAGGAGGGTGAATCCAAGTTCCCCTGCACACCTCCGGCAATCCGGATCCCCGAATGGATGGCCCATCACCCACATGTACCTTGACAGGAGATTGAATCCATCCACCACTGACAGGAGGTCGCTGAGCAGCAGCTGAACATCGCAGCTCTGCCAAAGCATTCCCAGAAGCATGGTGGCATATGCATACTCCTCCTCCCGGGCATAATCATCCACTTTGGGGCCCATTCTACATCCTGCCATGACCTTCTCAAGGGCTGGGTGGTGGATTGCAATGGGGTTCCACAGGGATCAGCTGGGAATGAGTGATGCGTGAGGAACAGCGTGTCGCTAGCCAGAGGGTGACCTTGCATATTTGATAGTGGGCAGACTAGAAGGCCCTGTGAATCCCTAACCCACGCACAGGGCGGACACATTCCAGCGCAGGCGATGACAGGTGAACAAGGCCATGGCTGGTTCTTGCACAGAGCTAATGAGGCCCTGGATACAGCATATCTTCAGTGGTCACAGCTGTACGATGTCACGGTCTTCACTCGCAGTGAGAGATACAGGGCTGGTGCTGATGCATTCCGCTCACAGATCGCATGGGGGCATGTTGCTGGCACTAGTGGGAGGTAGCCAGGGCCCCACGTATACATTGCTGCCCCACTGTGGTAGGAGCTTCCTGCCATGCAGGCGGTCCATGCAGGTGGAGGAACATGTGGTAGACCCACTGAGTGGTGATATTGGCCAGGTGCGCAGCTCTCACCCAAGGTACTGCAGGAATCGATGGGCATCGAGCATGTACCGCGAAGGTATATGTGTGTCCCGGTTCCATTGCTTGGGTGTGGCATGTAGAGAGTGGCGGTGGAGGTGTTGTGTGAGAGGAGTGATTGAGCAAGAGAGCAAAGCTAGTACAGAGGTGGTGCTGTAGGGTACCAGGTGTATGTCCTGATCACAGGGGCAGCAGGGTGTGCTTGGTGGCTTCCCCGTGGCAGCAGTCACCAGTACGTGGGGACAGCCATTGTGCTACAGGGGACGTGTGAAGCATGGTCTGGGTGTGCTAGGTTTACAGAGCTTGTGGGTTGGTGGCACAGGCTGCTACCAGGTGGTGTGATAGTAATCAATGCCTTGAGTGGATGGGTGTTTGAGCAAGCCATGGGCACAGCGGTGCAGGGATTGGGGTGAGGCAACTGTTCACGTTGAGGCTAGTTGGATAGCTGGGGGTGATCCATCACAGGTTCTGGTGGTGGGTGCACATGGAGTGTGTGTAGTTGGTACCATGCTGCCTGATGAAGAGCCCCCAGAGGAGTTAGCCATACTGCTAACAGTCTTGGGCACATGCTTTGTGATACTGGCCCAGGTTTTCCAGCAATGGACCGAGCTACTCCTCCCAGGGCCCCGCTTCTACAACCAAGGAGCACGGCACAGGAGAACAGCCAACATGCGCCCAGCAGCGTCATTGCGGTGGGCACGAAGGATCTCTGCTCGCCGACATGCCATGTGCGGAACAGCAGTGTTCCAGCACATGCGGCTCGTCCTATCCAGGTGGCCCATCAACCTTTACAACTGTCATGTGACTGTCCCAGCTCATCGGCTGAATTGGATGCGTTCGCGCATCAATGAATGATGGGAGAACATGCTTTCTACCTGGACCAACGAGGAATGGACTGACCACTTCTGCATAAACCGCTCCCTGTTGACCCGGCTTGGTGAGATCCTCAACCCACATCTCAGGAGGAATGCTACCAATATGCAGTATCTGCTGCCACCAGAGATACGATTGGCCATGGCGGTGTGGAGGCTGGCCACCCCCGATTCATGTTGGAGCATTGGGGAGCAGTTCGGAGTGGGCACAGCTACTGTTA
The DNA here is from genome assembly GCA_003113815.1 of Sphenodon punctatus. Lineage (NCBI taxonomy): Eukaryota > Metazoa > Chordata > Lepidosauria > Sphenodontia > Sphenodontidae > Sphenodon > Sphenodon punctatus. The sequence continues at coordinate 73,326 of QEPC01010898.1, forward strand.
ACAGGGCGCTCTATGACGTGTATGACCTGAGAGTGGAGCTGCTACTCGAGGGGGTCATCCAGCTCCAGGATCCCGAGGTAGTGATTTGTGGCTTTGAGGACAATGGGCTTCCCACATTGTATCGGTGCGATAGGTAGACTTCCCTATCATCTGCCCTATCATCTGCCGCCCCCCACCCCTCTGTGCCAAGACAGACTATCTGAACCAGAAGCAGGCATTCTCCATAAATATGCAGGCCATTGTGGATCACAAGTGCCTGTTCACTGACATGTCAGGGCGGAGCCATAATGCATGCATCCTTCGGGCATCACCCTTCTATACCCAGATGTTTGATGGTGAGATAGCCCCCCAACCTTTACCAGATTATTGAGGGTGTTCCCGTGGTGATTGTGGACCCCGCCTACCCGCTGAGCCCGTGACTCATGAGAGCCTATATCATTGCTCGCACCCCTGAGTGCAGGCTCTTCAATGAGCACCTATCATCCGCTCGGAGCGTGGTGGAGCGGGCATTCGGCCAGCTAAAGATGCATTGGCACCTGCTGAGGAACAGGAGCCAGTTCAATCTGGCGCACACCCCCATCCTCGTCCTGGGGGCCTGCATACTGCATAATAACTGCAAGACCAGCAGAGCTACCCTTGACAACTCCCCACCGGTGCAGAGAGCAAGCCCTGTGCCCCTATACCAACATGTCCAGGGTGGGGCTTTCAGATGGATCTCGGAGGAAAACAGGGACGCTCTCTGTAGGCGCATTGTTGCCCAGATGGCAGGCAACTAACCCATGCATCTGAAGAATTATTATGATGATGATGATGATTATTTTATTATATTATAAGTATTTAGATAGCGCCAGCGATGTACTTGGCGCTTTACAAAGAATAAGATGGACACGGTCCCTGCCTGAGAGCTTACAATCTAGAGACAGGGAAGGGGGAACAGAGGGAGAGACAAGAGATGCAACATTCATGAGGATGCGGGAACTCAGGTACACGTGCTTAGCTTGGTTACAGTAACCCTAACAAATAAACAAATATTTGAACCGACTACATGCTCCATGTGTCCTATTGGTTTGGTACTAGGGGTTCTCCAGTCCTATATGAGCTGTGTCCCATGGAGCAGGATCACATAATTGCTGCCAGCCATGGCATTAGTCACGGGTATGGCTTACGGCTGTCACTGTCTGGCGGTTAGCATAGGGAGTGCAACTGTGATATCACTGTGCAGGCCTGTACTCTTTCATAGGTGGTTTGTCGCTTTCCAGCCACCTTCTGGCAGGCAGGAGCGGTATAGGTCCCACATCTGTATTGTGCTTGGCACGACCCCTTATGTCTGCTTCCAACCCCCTCCCAACGAATGCAGCCCCCTTAACATAAAGATAGACATAGAGGAAAAGTATACGTTTTTTGTATTGGGGAATATTTACAAGGGGTTGGGTTCTGCTTTTTCAGGGCCTTCCACGTGCCCGCTTCAGCGCACCACTGGGGCTTGACCCCCTGCAGGCCTTTGCTGCCGCTGTCTGCTGTGAGCAGTGGCCTGACGGCCTGGGCTCTCTGTCGTCCACTAGCTGCTCCACTCCAGGCTGAGGTAATGGACCCTGCCATAATAGAACATACAGTAAGCGTTACACTTGTAACCGGGACGTAACCCCAGCACCACAGACCTGATTGTAGCCCTTTGGGGGTTCCAAGGATCCCCATGCTGCATCCCCTCTGCCCATCCTTCTGTAGTTTGTGCTGTGGCATCCCCCCCCCTTAATGACAGATTTGTGAACCAGCTTACCTGAGTTGGTGGGGCGACTGGCATGGGTGGTTGGTTACCTGGGGGTTCTGGGATGTTCTGAGGAGGCTGTGGTTCCCAGAGGTGGGGTCTCGGAGGCAGCTGTTGAGGAACCGGACTGTGTGCAGGCTGGAAGGACGGCCACACAGGCTGTTGTTGTGGGGCTATTGGAGAGGGGAACCTGTGTATGAGGCCAGGGAAGGGGTGCTGCTGGGGAAACCAGGGTTGGCCAAAGTTCTGGGGAGGGGGCACTTGCACCAGTGGGAGGGCACCTTGGTGATAGTCAGCTGACATTCCTCCATCCATGCCCGAAGGGCCCATGTCGCACTGGGGTTCGCGCCGCAGGGCCCCCAATGCCTCCCCCATGAGGTCCAGGGCCCGTGCGACTGTTCCCTCCAGCGTGCCACGGACCCTCACCCTCTCGGCCTTTTCAAGGCGCATCTCGTGGTGGAGGGTGGCAGTCTGGTGCCTGTCCCACAGGTGTTCGGTGCGGGACCAGTTGAGCATTGCTGCCAATATTTCCAGGTCCCTATCCTCCTCCCCTCTTTGCACCTCCCTGGTAAGGACAAGCTCCTTGGTGTGCACCTCAGCTAACCTTCTGGTTTCCTCTAGCAGTTCCCTCCCCAGGTACTCTCTCCTCCTCCAGTTCCTGGCCTGCATCTCCTGATTCCTCTCAGCGCTGCCGGCGGCAGTGTTAGGGGCAAAATTCTCTATTTGACCCAAATTCTCAGGATATTTAAATTGACAGTCTTGTAGTCTATTATTTCACTACTGAGAACATCATCACCGCTTTCTTTGAGAAATTGTGACCATCCAATGTGACTGCCTTATGTAGCCAATTAGTCTGCTACTACCAAAGCCATCGTCACCGCTTCCTTTTAAGAATGGTGACCGACTATTTCTCTAAAATAGCCTGATCTCTGAGAGTGATCAAGTCTCAGGGACCTTCTTGGGGAAGGTTCTTATCTAAATACCATGTAAAAATGCAAACCACACAGTGCTAACCCANTAGACATAGAGGAAAAGTATACGTTTTTTGTATTGGGGAATATTTACAAGGGGTTGGGTTCTGCTTTTTCAGGGCCTTCCACGTGCCCGCTTCAGCGCACCACTGGGGCTTGACCCCCTGCAGGCCTTTGCTGCCGCTGTCTGCTGTGAGCAGTGGCCTGACGGCCTGGGCTCTCTGTCGTCCACTAGCTGCTCCACTCCAGGCTGAGGTAATGGACCCTGCCATAATAGAACATACAGTAAGCGTTACACTTGTAACCGGGACGTAACCCCAGCACCACAGACCTGATTGTAGCCCTTTGGGGGTTCCAAGGATCCCCATGCTGCATCCCCTCTGCCCATCCTTCTGTAGTTTGTGCTGTGGCATCCCCCCCCCTTAATGACAGATTTGTGAACCAGCTTACCTGAGTTGGTGGGGCGACTGGCATGGGTGGTTGGTTACCTGGGGGTTCTGGGATGTTCTGAGGAGGCTGTGGTTCCCAGAGGTGGGGTCTCGGAGGCAGCTGTTGAGGAACCGGACTGTGTGCAGGCTGGAAGGACGGCCACACAGGCTGTTGTTGTGGGGCTATTGGAGAGGGGAACCTGTGTATGAGGCCAGGGAAGGGGTGCTGCTGGGGAAACCAGGGTTGGCCAAAGTTCTGGGGAGGGGGCACTTGCACCAGTGGGAGGGCACCTTGGTGATAGTCAGCTGACATTCCTCCATCCATGCCCGAAGGGCCCATGTCGCACTGGGGTTCGCGCCGCAGGGCCCCCAATGCCTCCCCCATGAGGTCCAGGGCCCGTGCGACTGTTCCCTCCAGCGTGCCACGGACCCTCACCCTCTCGGCCTTTTCAAGGCGCATCTCGTGGTGGAGGGTGGCAGTCTGGTGCCTGTCCCACAGGTGTTCGGTGCGGGACCAGTTGAGCATTGCTGCCAATATTTCCAGGTCCCTATCCTCCTCCCCTCTTTGCACCTCCCTGGTAAGGACAAGCTCCTTGGTGTGCACCTCAGCTAACCTTCTGGTTTCCTCTAGCAGTTCCCTCCCCAGGTACTCTCTCCTCCTCCAGTTCCTGGCCTGCATCTCCTGATTCCTCTCAGCGCTGCCGGCGGCAGTGTTAGGGGCAAAATTCTCTATTTGACCCAAATTCTCAGGATATTTAAATTGACAGTCTTGTAGTCTATTATTTCACTACTGAGAACATCATCACCGCTTTCTTTGAGAAATTGTGACCATCCAATGTGACTGCCTTATGTAGCCAATTAGTCTGCTACTACCAAAGCCATCGTCACCGCTTCCTTTTAAGAATGGTGACCGACTATTTCTCTAAAATAGCCTGATCTCTGAGAGTGATCAAGTCTCAGGGACCTTCTTGGGGAAGGTTCTTATCTAAATACCATGTAAAAATGCAAACCACACAGTGCTAACCCTGTCTCTTATACACATCTAGATGTGTATAAGCCAAGCATGTAGACGAGCAGCAAGAAAGGCGGCTGATCAAAGGATCAACCGCCTTTTTTGTCTCGTCTATAAACGCCCTAAGGTGTCCAGGTTAGGTTAGCTGCCCCGAAGGAAAGGGAGGGGTGACAGTCTTTTATATCCTCCTTGTTAACCACTGTCTTGGGAAAAACATGATCCGTTTTGCTCCTTTTCTTCTCATGCATCTAGGCAAAAGTTTTAACAGCCTGTCTGTGTTTTCACAGACTCTCCGTGTGATTTTTCTGTATTCCTTTCTATGTTCCTTTCCAAGGTTGAAATGTTGCAGTCTTCAATATTTTCCCCAATGCTTTCTGCTTCACACAGCTCTCAGCAGTTTCTGGCTTCTTCAGCAGGCAGAATGTTACAATTTCACACACACGTGCTCCTTTTCTCTGAAGATCTTCATGTCAGCAGTTCCTTTGTCTCCTGTTTATCTCAACTTGACCCCTGGTACTTGAGTTCAATTCAAAAGTCCAGCTTCATAGTGATGTTTTCCCAGAGCCCTCTGCTTTCAAAAGCTTGCTTCAAAAGTTCTGTTCCCAAAAGCTTCTGCTTCAACCAGTGTTGACCTGAAAATCAGCCACTCAAAAACATTCACACAACAGCAGCACCCCTCGCAGGACCAAGTAGCTCTTTTGTGGATGACATGTTACCCCATAGGTTGTGTTGCATGCCATTTCCATACCCTGTACCCCTACCGGTGCACCTGTTGTGCCACTGGGACTTCCTTCCCCCCTTCCATGTATGTCCCTGTGTGGATGGAGACCGACAGGGTGTGGTCTCCGTATTCCCATCCTCTGTGTCAGACCACAGTGGTGGCCCCATATAAGTGTTCCTTCTCCCGGGGCCATTTAGTCCCAGCACCCCAATGTGGACATGTCTCATGGTCCCTCCTCCCTTGTGACCCCACATCTGAATGCCTGTCAGGGGATGTTGACCCATGTTGTTCCATTCCCCTACTGTAGTGGCCCCCAGCACTTCCCTGTCTTGCATGGTAGGTGTATTACTAGGGGGCTACCTCTGTGCCCTGTATGCTATTCCATCTCGCCGGCATCACTCACAACCCTTCCCTTGTCTGTGTTGGCCTACCATTATTGTCCTGATCACCGGGTCTCGGGAGTGCCACCGGTTCCTCCTCCTCCACCACCTCCTCGTGAACCTCCAGGCACCCTTGTAACGTAATGGGAATAGTGATCCATCAGTTGATCCCTGCCGCCCGGCTTGGGCCCTGGTCACTGTGGACGGGGCTGTGGTTGTGCTGTGGTTGTGCTCCTACCTGAATCATAATCCTCCATGTCCTGGGAGGCGTCCCGGGTGTCCGTCCCCTCCATGTGTGTCCCTGTGGCCTGTCACCCTGTGGGTTTTGTAGGTGCACGCGGAGGGTGATGTTACTGTGAGTGGTTTCCCAGGATGCCTCCTCCCCCTGTGTGATGGGGCTGTCCCCTCCTGCATCTTCGCTGGCCTTGCCAGGGGCAGCATTCTCCCCCTGATCTGGGGAGTCGGCCAGGGGTGATGGTGTTATCGCCCTCTTTCTGTCCCTGGAGAAGGTGGCCATGTATGCAGGAGGCAACTATGTCCCCGTCCATACAGAGGAACCGGTCCAGCTCATCATGGAACTCCATTGTATGCATGACACCACCGGACTTGAGATTGTTGTCCTTGATATACTTATATCCGGACCTCAAGTCTTTTGCCTGCTGCATGCTCTGGGTAACATCCCTATTGTACCCCTGCTGCTGCATCTCCTGGGTGATGGCTTCATAGATCTGTCTGGTCTTATAGCTGCGCACCAGGTCGTGCTGGACCTTTTCAGCCCCCCACATGTGTATGAAGTCCCTGGTCTCCTGCCTCGACCAGGGCTCCCCCTTTTGGGTACCATGTGTGGGGGGCCTTCCAACTTGGTGGCTTGGGGCCTGCCCGGAAGCTGTAGTGACAGTGGAGCTGTTCATCTTCTGTTGGGGGTATTGCATGGGGGTTAGCATCTGTCCCGCAGCCCCCCTTTTCTTCCCATTGGGAGATCCTATCCCTCTCCCCCCAGGGGGCACGGCAGGGTTACCTGACTGTCACAGAGGCCCTCTTCGGTCGACTCCCTGATGGTGTGTTGCTCCTGTGTATGGGTGCTCTCCTGGGGGGGAGGGTTGGGGGTTGGTAATGGTTAGCTATCAGCTGCCCATCCTGTGTTCCCTAGGGATGGTTTCTGGTGTCGGCATGTGGGCCCCCCTTCCCAGGTTGTTGGGGTTCCATCGCTCTTACCTCACTATTGGTTGCACTCCCTTCCCCATGGCTATGGTGAACTGGGGGGATGCAGGAAGAACGGGCGCTGTGGTATGTCCTCGGCCTTGTGACGGGACAGGTGTGCTGTGATTAGTCATCTTTCCCTTCTCCCCCCTGTGCCGTTGGGCCAGGCCCCCCTCCCCTGGGTCTCCCGGGGTCCCTTAGCTTACCCTGCCCCATCCCGCACGTGTTGCGGCACTGGCTCCCTTCGTTTTGTCTGTGGCTTTCCTTCCAGACATTTTGGGAGCTGATGCACCGCTGTCATGTTTCAATTCTTCTTTAAGGCCTCCTGGCCGGGTGTCCACCATCTCCCTTGCTGGGTGTGTCTGCTTGGGGACACCTGTGTGGCCTCTCTAGCCATCTCTCGGTGGTATCAGTGGACCCACCCCCATGGGCATGGGTGTTTTGGTTTTTACACAGACAGGTGGGTGTTGAATACCCATCTTCATGCACCTCCACCCACGGAGCATGCTGGCTCCTTCCCGGCTGCTCCGTGGGTGTTGGTGGGTGGGTTGGAAACACGCACCCACCCACCCACTCATGGACGTTTACACGGATGCTCTCCCACCCATCCAGTGGGTGTTTATGGGTGTTCGTGGGGGTGATGTCCATGTAAAAAAGGCCATACATTGGCTGTTTTTACATGAATGCCCCTCCCCACTCAGTGTTCGGGCAGGTGTGCAGGGTGTGTATCTGTGTATACAGCCGGCAGTGGATGGGGGTCTGCTCAGTGGTCACCTGTGTAAACACTGAGCGGGATGGGTGGGGGTGCGTACATGCTCCCGTGCAACATCCACCTCCACCCACCTCCACACACAGAGCCCTCTGGAAAATCGGAGGAGGCTCCGTGGGTGGAAATGGGTGGAGGTGTGTGTGTGTGTCCGTGTAAAAGGACACACACATACCTCCACCCACCATGGCAAAACACCCATCCCCCCACCCATCTCCATCTGTGTAAAAAGGGCCATTATATATAGTAGTCAGAGGCTCCAGTCAAGAATTAGGACCTCTGCCTAATCCCGTTGAAGTCAATGAGAATTTAGCTATTGATTTCAGTGGAATCAGGATCACATTTACTAAGTCCTGATAATTTGTGTGAATCCACTACCAATAAATCGATTGAGAGCGATAAAAACAAAGGTACACCAATATATGAAAGGTATAAAGAGGAAAGAAGGGAGAGGGTTTATTGAGCAGAGCCAAATAAAATTGGTCACAGTTTCAGAACTATTGTTTATTGTGGAATGTTCTCACCAGAATGGAAGAGGCTCCGTTGCTTAAGGAATGTAGCAATGGTGATTTCTACAAAAAGTTGAATGACTGTGGTGTTAAAATGTAAAAAGCGCACTTTTGTGTGCTGCAGCATTTTCTGTTAGAAAATTAACATGAAATCAAAATAAGGCTGTGGTAAGTAACTAAGCCAGTGCTGTTAACCCGTTTTCATATAGACTTAAGAAAAACGTTTGGAGAATGCTGATTTTTTTGTTTTTGTTTTTAAATGAATGGCAATAATAGTCACACAGAAATCATTGTTTGGGATGAGTAGACTAGTTTTGTAGTTGCTCTGTTAAAGCTGTCAGAGTAACTAAATCTTTGAATATGTTTTTAACAATCTGGGGCAGCTTCGGCTTGTTCAGTTATACAGCAAATAAATCAAAGTTTGACTTTTTGAGGCTGCATTCAGACATTGCACATGTCGCACCCACAGAGTCTGGAGATGCCAGAAAGATGTAATCATGATGCCAGGAAGCACCCTACATTCGGAAAAGTCCAGGTGGCTCCCTGTGTGAAATCAAGATGGTGTAATGGATAAGAGCATCCCATGACAGAATCCCTTCCTTCTTTTCATTTTTACATATAATTCTCTATGTAGGTGGCTTTGACATTTTTACTCCTTTTAAAATGCATTTTTAATTTGCTACTGTGTTGACTTGGCTACGTAGCATTCAGAGCTTATGATGCGGAAAGGGAAAGAGAGACTTTTCTTAGGTGGGTGGAGAATAAACAGCTTTTGAAGTTTGATGTGTGTTTTTTTTCTGCCTTTGGAAGGCAGATTGCGACGGGAAACTCAGCTAAGTGCTGTTGCAGGAACTGTAGCTTTCAGATCATTTTATCGCCTTCAGTTTCTGCCTAATAATTTGCAGGAGCCTTCTCCTGGGGTACAGGCTCTGACGATAAACCCTATTCTGCAATCAAAGCTCCAATCCAAACCCCTAGTTCTGCAGGATCAGGCCCCACATCGGAGCATATGAAAGAACTGTTAGAAATGTTGAGAATTAATTTGTATTTTAATGAAATAAATGCCTTAACACGCAGAACCCAGCTATTCCCAGTTTCCCCCCAGTGTAACTCTCTATTGACTTGCGTGAAGTTGTTCTGGATTTACATGTGTCTTTACCTCTGAATCTGGCCTCTTAGGACAGGGGGGGGGGGGGGGATGGGTGTTGTGCCATGGAGGGAGGAGGTGGGTGGGTGTCCTTTTAAATGGACACCCACCCACCTCCACCCACGGAGCCTCCTCTGGTTTTCTGGAAAGCTCCGTGGGTGGAGATGGGTGTGCAGTTTGTGGAGGTGGGTGTTGCACGGGCGCGCACCCCCCCATCCCTCTCAGTGTTCACACGGGCAAACACCGAGCAGAAACCCATCCCCCCACCGACCGTTTATAAGGACGCCCCCCACCGCACACCCGGCCAAACACCGGGGGCGTCCGTGTAAAAACGGCCTTAGTCTCAAAGTTAGAGCTCTACATGAAAAGACGTTTGTATTTAAAATCCAGTCATGGGGGATTGGAAATGGTGGTATAGACATACAGTAATAAACCTCCTTATCCAGATCTCCCTAATCTGGATCTTTCCTTATTCCAAACATGTCTTATGTCTACCACCCACCCCACCCCACCCCAGGGCTTTAACATAACATATTACTATTAAAGTGGATCCTCTCATCCTTGTTCTCTGGTTATCTCCCAAGCTGAGATGGTAGGTACCACCGTCACGGTTGAGCCCTACCACCCCTGGCCTCAAGACCTCGCCCTGATAAGGGGAATAATTGGGACATGAGTCTGGGCCCAACACAGCACAGCTACACCACCGTCCAGACATAAGGAGGGTTTCTTTCTACTAATATAGGTTTCCTGGCAGAATGCTAGGGATCAGTAAGGCCTTGCAGGGTCAGACCCAGAGTTCAGAACTGAAGGGTGAAGTCTTCACTGTGCATAATCTCACTCACAGACTACTTCATTGTAGTCAACACGCAGGTCAGTTAAATACCTTCCACCCTCATCCTTCCTCTCCCCTGTTGATCCTTATCAATGGGCTCACCATCCTTCCTGTCCCCCAAGCCCGTAGCTTAGGCTTTATCTTTGACTCACCCCTTTCTTTTAAACCCTACATCGACTCTGTTGCCAAATCCTGTCGCTTCTCCCTCCGTAACATTGCTAAGATTCGTCCTTTTCTCTGTGTCTCCTCTGCCAAAACCCTTGTTCATGCCCTGGTCATCTCTCACCTCGATTAGTGTAACTTCCTTCTCACTGGCCTCCCCCATTCTCACCTTTCTCTCCTTATCTCCGTCCAAAACTCTGCTGCCAGGGTCATCCACCTCACCCGTCGCTTCGACCACGTGCAGCACCTCCTCTCCTCTCTTCACTGGCTTCCCCTTCCTGTATGAATCCTGCACAAGCTTCACCTATAAAGCTCTTGACAACCTTGCTCCCCCCACCTCCCTGCACTAATTTCCCTCCGTACTCCAGTCCGTGAACTCCGCTCCTCCTCTGTTCCCTCTCTCACCCTCCCACACCTCCCCTGCTTCCCTAACCGCCTTCGTCCCTTCTCCCTAGCTGCCCACATGCCTGGAACTCCCTCCCTGCCCACATCCGCCTGGCCCCTTCCCTTCGTACCTTCAAATCCTTCCTCAAGACCCACCTCTTCCATTCTGCCCTCCTCACTCCCCTCCCCTCAGTATCCTGCTGATACCCTCCATCCAGTACAATCTGTTACCTGAGGTCTGTGTACTCATATCCTCACCACATGGACCAGTCAGTCATCATTCTCGATGTAACCAAGCCAAGCACGTGCACCTGGGACCTTGCATCTTCGTGAATGTTACACTCCTTGTCTCTCCCTCTGTTCCCCTTCCTTTGTCTCCTTCCCCCGGCCCATCTCTCAGATTGTAAACCTTAGGGCAGGGACTGTATCTATTGCATTACTTTGTAAAGCACCAGGTACATTGCTTGTGCTATATAAATGTTTGCTAATAATAATAATAATAATATAATACTGGCTTGCATAAGATATTCAGGATTGACTCCTCTGTGTGGGGTGGGGAAGGGATGCCTCGAACAAAGCATCTCTGAACTGTGGTTCACATCAGATACTGCTTGATTTATTTCAGTAAATCTGTGAAGATCTAGCCGAGTGTATGGTTATTGGATCACTGTTCTTCCACAGGCGAATGATGAAAGATTTGTGCCCCGGCACTACTTGCTTTCATAATGATCTGATTAAGGGGGTGGCTGGCAGCATTGTACACATTCTTCCTTCCACCTGTTAAATCCAGGGTGTTTCTTTTTAATTAAAGAGTTAATCACAAAGGTTTTATTGGATTTTTAAAAATAATAATATTTATTAGAAATATATTTTAAACTATTTGTTTCTAAAATTAAGCGGGGACTCTGTTCACAGCTATATACAAAGTGCTTTGGCTAGAATACAGTATTCAGTTGTAGTATTCATGTTTCTCTCTCTAGTCCACATTATTTCTCTATGTTGCAGCAGAATTGATTGGGTTCTCTATTTCAGTGTTTTGATTAGACAGAGCAGATCAACATGTTTTTGAATGAATGAAGCCTCAGTCTCTCGGAGGAGCAACTATATGACGAAATATGTTAATATCCCACCATAGTGATGGCTTTGACCTGCCAATTCATGCTCTGAAGGTTTTTTTTTTCAACCCTAACACAAGACAAATTGTGGTTGTGATTAGAATGGACTTTTATTTCATGGTAGGTTTAACTCTGAATTTAAAATAAATGACCAAGATTACTGTTACCCAATGCAAATTGTTTGTCTCCGACTGCAGCTCAGCTTTCTTATTTATAGGCAATAGATATATACATAGGAGGAAATACAGGCTTCATGGTGTTTGCCACAATAGCCTTTCTTTTGGTTCTGGTATGGAGCAGAGTCTCTGTGAGCAGGTCCTATATATCTGGAACAGACAGAGCCTTGAATCCACCTTATCACTTCTTGGGACTTGCTCACATAATTACCCTTAACTCGCTTTAATTCTGCTTTTGTTCTCACAAACACAATGCTTAAATCAAAGTAGGAGTGTTTCCCACCTGAGTAGATTTAAAGAAAAGCAGTGATTAAAGCGCCTTAATGCACTTAACACCTAATACAAAGCTGATCTCACAGTCATTGAGTGTTACACATGGAAATGGAGGCAGCCAGAACCCATGTTTCATCTGTGGAGTCCCCACGCCACTGCTACCCCCGTGGGCAGCCCCCTGCCCACAGTTCATAGGCTCATGCTGGCCACCACAGATGGTGAAAGCACAATCCCCCGCTCAGGGGCCGCCTGACAACTGGGCCGCAGCTCCAGCGAGCTTGCTGTCTCCAGGCAGCCCAGAGACCGCTAGATTGCTGACGGCCCCTCCCTTCCCAGCTGTCAGGTGACCCCTGGAGACAACGCAATCGCTAGCACCTCTTTCCCTTCCCCCGCCCCACCAGCTATCAGTTGAGAGGGGAGCGCTAGTGCTGGCTCTGATAAAAAAAAAAAAAGGGGGTCACGGCCAGGAAAGAAGCCATTTTTGGCCGTGACTTCCTTTTCCATCAGAGCCAGAGCTAGCGCGCTCCTCTCAGTTGAGAGCCAGCTGGGAGAGGGGAGTGCAGATTGCACCCCTGAGAGTCTCTGGGGACTTCTGCACTCCCCTGTCCTGGTCGGCTGTCAGCTGAGAGGTGTTTGCTAGCTATGCCTCTATGGTGCTTGCAGACCTGTGGTTGCGGGGGCCCTAATGGATGAGACCTGGTTGCCCATTGGCCCGATTTGGGCCAGGTTAACCCACACAGTGTTCTCCCCCTTCCTGGGGATGATGCTGTGCGGTGCTTCCCCAGGGCAAACATCTGGCAGCCACTGTACCAACAGGCAGGTAAATCTGGGGCAAAAGGGAGCAATGAGGGGGCAATGTCTCTTCTGTTAACACCACTGACTCTCTGGGTAGCTGCCTCCTGCATATCACTGGCTATAACTGAAGTACCCCAAGGAGGTTTAACCTGTTCATGAGAATGTTGGTCATTCCTAAATTGGGAAACAGCTGGAGTAAGTTTCAAAGGCTGCGCAATTAATAACATCCTTGGACACAGAAGAGGAAAGGTGGCTCAAAAGCATGTCCCCAGTGCTATTCCTGACTGGACTGGTGTAACTTGCATAGCTCCCCTTGGCAAGAGCTGTGGCTAGCTAAAGAAATAAAAAATAAGATTGCTGTTAATAAAATGAACCACTTCTGTATAACATTGTCTTTCAGTAAAAGGGTTGTGCTAAGTGTTAGAGTAGCAAGGATTTATTGTCGCTAGATCACACTAACAATATTATTTAACACTTACATGACACTTTTCGTTTTCACAGTATTTTGCAAAAATTAATCCTCCAGACACCCCAGTGAGGGAGGGTTGAGTAAGTATTATTGTCCCCACTTACAGAGGAAGAATTATAAGGGCGAAACAACAAATTTAAGTACAATGACATGCACCCTTCCATTCACCCCCTCAAATTGCTGGCCATTTGAGTACAAAAGAGGGAGGCAGTGGCTGTGTGTAACCATGTTTGACAGGTTAAAGAGATGGCGATTCAGTCATTCACAGCCCAAAATATGGGAATTGTTGCCCATGTTTCTTCCATTGTCCAATTCTCTTCCGTAAGGCATGATCCACAAACAACTTACTTGAAACCCTAGTTCCATTGAAAGACTGCTCTGGAGCAAGTGGTTTATGGACCATCGTCAATGCCGATAAATTCTGGATCTTAAATTACAAAGCGATAGGTCTTGAGTTTAGTCCTGGAAAGGAGAAATGGGCACAAAGGCAGAATAGGGTTCCTCCAAAACTTGTAAGGTATTGCTGAAAATTAGTGCTCTCAGTAAATCTGTATGATGCCAAGTCCTAGTATTGAGACATAAAGTGACCTTATTCATATATGGAGGTCCCAGTATCCATCCACACACTTCTTGGGAGAGGGATCTCTGTTATGGAATGGAAGCCTTGGCTAGGTCTTCAGACAAGCAAACCCTTCCACTTGCCCTATGGAAGAATTCCTGAAAACGCAGGCTTGCCACAGTCCTAAAATCACATACCTGTTGAAGTCCATGGGACTGTTCCCAACCCAAGTAGGTAGTTTTAGGAATGTTGCCATGGTGAGTTTCCCGGTGGCTATGTAGGAGTAACATACCTAGGTGAAGTGGCTGTAGGGCACTATTGGGGTGTTACATTTGGTATGGGGATGCTGTGTGTATAAGTAATGTGGACTGCAATAAGGAAGTACTCAAGGGTGTAGCTAGAGACAGATGGTGTAGCTGCCCCAGGATTTAGAATCCTGTGGGACTCACGCTCTGGTGCCTCTGCATCTTCTGCTGCAGAGACGGGATGGTGGGGGCCCATTCCAACCTAGCTACCCTCCTGGAAGTTCCGGGGTATTTAACGTTGGCTTGCCCTGTTAATTAAACACACAACAGACAAGCCTTCTCTCCCATTTCATCAGTGTTATGACGTTGGGGATTTGGCTAATTTTAATGGAATTACATCCACATAAAACAGGTGTGGCAAAGGCCCTTTTCACACAGAGACTTTAACACTGATAAAATGGGTGTTACATTTTATTATACATGTTGCAGGGCACCCATAGAGCACACCTGCATCCCTGCAACATGTATAATGAAATGTNACCCATAGAGCACACCTGCATCCCTGCAACATGTATAATGAAATGTAACATCCATTTTATCAGTGTCTCTGTGTGAAAAGGACCACTGTGGAGAACAGGGCCCAAGTCATCCAGACCTTACTTGGGTAAAGCTCTCATGAATCTTAGTGGAGTTTTGCTTGAATAAGACCTGCAGGATTAAGCACACGCATACTGGATTAACACTAACACTAAAACGAAGCACATTTACTACAAGTAGAAGTCTTGCCTTTTACTTAAGGAAGTAGTTAACAAATTAAATTTAAAATAAATTAAAGTGTCTTAAATGAAGTCACAGTAACAGCTTATCAGAATAAACAGAATAAATGTTGGGATGATTTGATTTTTCAATTCAAGTTTTCCAGGACTCACAAGCTGTTGCAGATCCTCATGGGGAGGGGAGGAAGGAACTATGTTGCATCTCTCTGTAAATAAGTTTGGGTTTTATACTGAGATCTTTTCTTTAAAATAACCGTTAATAAAGAATGAAGCATTTGAATGAAGATGAATGGTCACTAAACTGTTAAAAGCCAACACCTCTGCTGTAATTAAAACTGGTATGTCATGATTGTTTTGCTGCTCTTATCATAACACACCGACTCTGCTCTCCATTTCTGACATCTCTATAAAATATATTTTCACTAAAAGAGGAAACTATACAATTCTCTTCCAAAATTAAGCCTTGCAGAGCACAGAAGCTTTGACTGGTTTGATCTTAGTGTGTCATGCTTTTCATTAGCACTCCACTAAAAATAGCACCTGTTACACTTTGCCGGACACTTCAATGCTTTAGAAGTGACAGTCTGGTTTCATTTCTTTGGAGAAACATTTCCTAGCTACAAAAAGCATTTAACACAGCCTTAAAACACACAAGCTCTTGATGATATTGTTGTTCTTTATTATTACAGATAGTTACAGATTTCTTTCACTTTGTAATGCTTCACATCCAAATCATGACATACGTACTGATCCAAGAAGGATTTTTTTTTGTGTTTTTTTTCATTCGTTGAAATGTTTACAAATGAATTTGGGTCAGGATGGCATTCATTATAATCAGACAGGACTTAATTGTGTTCTAATAGGTCTTGAATGTCAGTTAGTAAAAGCATAGGCTTACCAAATTATGATGGAGATGCCATGGGGTTAATTTAGACTTAACTTTGCAAAAAGAGGTGACGCTCAGCACTAGTGCTGTTGGGTCCTTTCTCAGTCGGAGATCGGCAGTTATTTATCCTAGGTTATGCAGCTTGTCAGTGTGACAGCAACTATGAGACTACTTGCAGCTTTGAAGCCTGGTCCTGTAATGTTTCTCATCTGATAGGAGATGAATAAAGGTGTCACTGTGCGAGACTTTTAGTCGGCTTCTCCATAGAAAACTCTCCTTGCCTTCCCTGGTGAGATCCTCTAACTCATCCTTGGTGCCTCCAACTTTCCCCTCACCTGAGTTCAGCTCCATCAGTTCCAGTTCGTGCTTGGCAGCCGTTTCTAAGATTCTCTGCTTATTATAGTATCTGACAAAGTTGTTTATGATGGGATGGATGGGCAGTGCTATTGCTATCACCCCACACAGGAAACTGATGGCAGCATTCAGTTTCCCTAGCGTTGTCTTAGGGTATATGTCCCCATAGCCGACCGTAGTCATGGTTATGATTGCCCACCAGAATGACTGAGGAATGCTTTTGAACAACGTCTCAGGGTGACTTTGCTCCATGGTATAACCGAGGGCAGAAAATACAAAGATCCCAACAGCCAGGTACATCAGAAGCAGCCCTAGCTCCTTGAAACTTCTCTTAAGAGCATAGGTTAAAGTCTGCAGCCCTGAGGAGTGGCGTGCTAGTTTGAAAATTCTTGCAATCCTCATGATCCGGAGTGCTTGGACAGCCTGTTGCACGTTGGTTAACTCCATAAGTTTAGCACCCAGGTGGGTCAATATGAGGCTGACATAGAAAGGTAGTATTGCAAGGACATCAATGATGTTCATGAAAGAAAGAGCAAAGTGCAGTTTATTTGGAGAAGAGATAAGCCTAAGCATATACTCCAGGGTAAACCAGATTATACAAACTGTCTCAATCTTGTCCAGAGTTGGGTGTTCCACGTGGTTTTTCTCAGAGTCTACTATCTGGAGTTCCGGGATTGTCCCCATACACATTACAACAGATGAGGTTAAAATGAGCAGAAAGGACAGGACAGCAATTACTCTAGCTGGGTAGGAAGATTCTGGTTTCTCCATGAATTTCCAAATATATTTTTGGCATCTTTTCCAGCAGTTTTCAGAGGCATCAATTCCCAAGTCATCCAGGATCAACTGCACCCTCCGGGCAATCTCCTCCAGTTCCTCCTTCTTTTCACTTAGATTAGTTTTGCAGCAATCGTCCAGGAACTTAAGGTCCACTTTCCAAAATTCCATTTCATTCTTGAAGCATATAGGGCATATCCCTTTTTTCATGTGAACTTCTCCAAAGTAATAGACATCGATGATGCATTTGAAAGCATCTGGATCTCTGTCAAAATAAAATTCTCTTTTCCCAGGATCATAGTCATCACAAAGAGAGAAAATAGTGTCGTATCCCCCTGATAAACAGTTGATCAGCTCTGCCAGTCTTGTTTCTGGATACTGGCTCAGATTATCTCCATACAGCACCTGCCTTACCCCACCAACATTGACTACAATCTCTCTTTCTTCATTATTTTCGGATCCACTACAGTCCACATCTAGAAGCCTACCATCCTCTCCCATTTTCATTTTATTGTGCACTTTTAAAAAAAATATCTTAGATTTTTTAAAAAGATATTTCCAAATCTTTGCTGGCGTAACTTTGTGCAAACAAATCAAAACTAAGTCAGATATATTACTTGATCTTACTGAAATGACTTTGAAAGAGATTACAAAAATAAACCTATGATTTGTAAAACCTTGCAAGGTATGAAACAAGCTGCAGGGAAAAGGCAAGAAATCCGACTGGTGTGCATGAAAGCAGGGAGGTTGGAAAGAAACCTATTGCTCCAGCAGCTTTGGAAGAGAAGAAAGCACTTAAGAAAACTCACCCTCTGCTTCAGTGCTTGAGATTCTTTTCAGGTTCTGTTTTCTCTCTCTTTTCCTGAAGAGAAAGCTGATTTATTCACAAGCTGAGAGTCACGTCACTGCAAGAAATCCCCTGTTATGATAAATGAAATAATTGACAGCTCTGGGAGAGTCTGGAGAGACAATCAGGCAGCAGGGTGATCCCATAGAAAGCTGTTGCTGTTTTTGCCTTGTGCTCCAAAGACTTGCAGGGAGAGCAGCTGTGTTTATTTGGACTTTCAGGTCTTCTGGAGTTTATCTGTAGACTCTTTCAACCAAGACACTGGAACTGTACGGAGGGGAAACTTGCGCTTGTTTTTCCTTTGCCGTTTCAAAACACAATAGGAATTCCAGGCTGACGTCAAGTTGTTTCCAAACTCTACCCTCTTCTGGTGAAACCCAGCAAAGCACAAGCCGTACAGTAAAAACAGTTTTAACTATTGTCTAGCTATAGCACAGCCTGCTTCATAATCCTATGCCTGTTTAAATACTGAATATTGAATGAATATTTTGAAATACAACATGCAAGCACAATATAATTATGGGCTGCTGTACATCTTATGAAAAGATGCCTCCTATTTTTTTCAGTTGCTAAGGTAGGGGAAAGATATTGTATTTGAACAAATTATGCTGTTTCTATTTGTACAAATCCAAAGTCATTCTCACTGGAAATGCTGTTACTGTAGATTTGTACTGACGTGTCTGAGAGCAGCAAAAAGACCATTGATCTCTAACAGTGGCTAAGGGAGTGGAGTTTATGCTTCATTCTGCTCCTTGCTTTTTAAAGGTAGGAGTGTTTGACTGCATGCAGTGTGTCCGTACCTACATTTTATTATTTAAACTTATTATCCTGCCCTATCCCAAGGGCTCAGGGAAGGTTGCAACACATAAAATTCCCAAACCCTATCACTGCCGGCCAAATGCCTGGCCCAATAGGAAAGTCTTACATTGTCTCCGGATGAGGAGCAATCTCAGGTTCCCGTCAACCTCAAGGGGGAGGGAGTGTTACAGTTGTGGGGCAGCCACCAAGAACACCTCTCTGTGCACCCTTGCTGTATGAACTTGACAGACAGAGGGTGCTCCCAGCTGACCTCAACTGAACATGCCCAGTGCTTCAGCTTAAGTGTGAATGCCACTATACATGCACAGTATTTATTTTGAGCACCTAAAAACACTTTACAAACACCAATAGAAGTCTTGCAATGGCCCTGAGAAGTAAGCATTCTAGGGGTGTGCACTTGATTTTTGTTATATTGAGAATGATAACAACATTCTCATTTTTGTTATTGTTATTGCAATAACAATATTTTTATTGATTTCTTTATTGCATGGCAGGTGTGTTTTGGAGGGAAATATGGAAAGGGGAGGAGGGAGCAGACACCTTGGAGCCAGAAACAGTGTTGAACTCTTGAACTGGGCCTGTGATGGGAGGGGAAGGACCTGATGGATGTAGTTGCTGGCCACTGAGCAGCGCAAGTAGGTCCCAGGTAGTTGAATGGCATTCTGTGATTTTTCAATGCTTCCTACCTCCCAAAACCAATCATGGGGGCTCTGGGGAGGGCACTGCAACCCTTTATGTCGCAGGGCCAGGCTCTTTGAATCTTGTTCTGTGTTAGCTCTTGCTGTGTCAGGTTGCATTTACAGAACTCTGGTGCTTGCACTAAAGATCTTCCCCAGCCCTCAGTGTTATACCTTACCTTTCCTTATACCTTTTATTTTACCCTTATCCTTCCCCTGTCTGTCTCCCCCTGCACATATAGATAGATGTAGGGGTAGGTATATAGCTAGATAGATATAGATTACAGATATAGATAATATAGATAGTGATTAGATAGATATACCCTATAGTTTTTTCTTTCCCCTTCCCCTGTCTGTCTCCCCCTGTCCATATTATATATAGATATATTAGTTGTATTTAGATAGATAGATAGATAGATAGATATTAGTAGATACTATGTTTTTTTATTATGTATATTTGCATTATAGGATAGGAATAGGATAGATACTTAGAATGCATAGCAGAGGGAAGTTTATTGATATTAATTAATTAATCCTTTATTTAGCTTGACCAATGGTCATCACTTGACAATCAAATTAACAGACATAAGACAAACAGAAAAACATAAAATTCAAAATGGAGAAAGAAAAACAAACCAATCTGTATACAAATTCTAAACTGCTAGTACAGATAAAATCTAAAAAGCGAATAGCGATTTGGTAATCCATAAAATAGTATTTACATACATCAACCCAAGACTGGAAGTTTGAATTCAAGAAACAGCTTCCTTAGATTAAAAGCTGAAACCAAGAACTTAGCTAAATTTGCTGAGATTTCAGATGAAGTGTCAGACAGAATAAAGTGGGAAATCCACTGATCCGTTCTTCCAGGAAATCTTCCAATATACTGTGCCAAAAACCGGGCATGCGGCTGATCGTATAGGTGACAGTATAATAAAATATGCTGTGTGGATTCTATGCTAGATGCATCAAAAGGACATAAGACGGAGGTGGTGTTGGTAGGGAGAGCGAGGGAGGTAGTGGCCCCCCTGTTTGGGGGGTTCGCCCTCCCATAGCTCAGCAGGTCTGGAGTCGGGGTGATACTGGATGCGGATCTCCACCTGGAGCGGCAGATGGAGGCAGTTGCAAAGGCTGCCTTTCGCCAGTTGCATCTGGTGCAGAGGCTGTGTCCGTACGTCTCCGGCCCAGACCTGGCCTCCCTCATTCATGCCTTTGTCACCTCGAGGCTGGACTACTGCAACACGCTCTACGTGGGGCTTCCCTTGTTCCTGGTTCGGAGACTGGAGCTAGTGCAGAATGCGGCAGCCCAGCTCCTTTCGGGGACGGGTCATCGGGAGCACCTAACACCTGTGCTCTTCACTGGTTGCCAATAGCGTGCCGAGCCAGGTTCAAGGTTTTGGTGTTGATCTACAAGGCCCTTCGTGGTCTGGGCCCCTCGTTCCTCAGGGACCGCCTTGCCCTCCGCACCCCAGAGCGGCTCTTTCGGTCTGCCAGGGGTGCCTCTTGGAGGTCCCCCATGTTAAGTGGGGGGCCACAATGGAGAGGGCATTCTCGGTGGCTGGGCTGCGCCTTTGGAACTCCCTCCTGGAGGAAGCTCACCTGGCCCCAAGCCTTTTGAAATTCCGGCAAAGTTGTAAAACCTGGCTATTCGTCCAGGTCTTTGGGGAGGGGGGGTTAGAGGGTTTTTTTTAATCTCCCTTACCCTATTTATTGTTTTATGGTGACTCCCAGCCCTGTTTTAATACTTGGAATATTGTATTTTGAAATGTTTTAATTGTTTTAAAATGTTTTTATATATGTGATTACTTTTTATTGTAAGCTACCCCGAGCTGTTTTAGGAGGGACGGGGTAGAAATTTGATAAATAAATAAATAAAATAAATAAATGCTGCTCATAAGGGATCTGATTATGTTGTCCCTCTAACACCTTGGTTGGCAAGGCATTCATATTAGCACACAAGACCAAATGTTTCCCCCTTTTTGATATGGGAGAAGTCAAATAGTTTGCGATCCCACCTTGGGATGGATGACAGAATAGATAGTCCATTAAAGTGCAAGGAAACTCTCACCCTGGTGATTTCATTCTGCCTATCCACATCTATGAGCCTGGTTAAAACCTCAGCTCTAGCAGCACCCAGTTCTATCTCTGGACTTCTCTCCCCGATATTTAGCAGAGTTTTGAGTTTCTTTACAACCGCCTTATGCCATCTGCTATAATAAGTGTCAGTTACCAAAAATTGAAAGAGGCCAAAGTTGATTAGGCCCTTTATCTTAAACCAGAACTTGATAACACAAAGCCAGGCATGCAAATCCCAGCTAAGCTGACCCATTTCCAACCTAATGGCAGCGCAGGGAATACTGCATGGAGCCCCAAGCAAGTTAGGCAGAAAGGTAGATTGGAGTTCATCCATCTTGCAGCTGAGAGGGAGAAGAGGGGCCCAGATTCTGCCCCAAACAGCAACTGGGCCCTAACCTTGGAATCATGCACCCCTATAGCCATGTCGGGTCTGAGCTGCCCAGATTTAGCAAGCCGCAAGCCGCGGCCACACATGGTGCCCTGTTGATCTTGTTAGACCTCTCAGCGGCCTTTGATACAGTAGAATGTGTATCTGAGGCCACTGAGTGAGATCATCCGGAGGTTTGGAGTGAAGTGCCATCAATAGGCTGATGACACCCAGCTCTACCTTTTCTTTTTTTTTCATCTGACCCAGATCCTGCAGTCTCGGTCCTTAACCAGTGCCTGACTGATGTTGGGGGCTGGATGAGGGTGAGCTGACTGAATCTCTAAAACAGCAATAAAATAAAAATAGTCCATGGAGGGGACTAGCCCAGGCTGTGACTTGGGGAAATCCCTGAGTCACAGGCCTGGGCTAACTGCCACCAAGGTTGGGATCCGGCTGCTGGACCCGGAGTAAAGCGGACTTTCAAGTCTGAAAGCACGCTTTACTTACCAGTGGGGTCTAAAGTGGTGGGAGGGGGGGGGCTTAGGCACCATGGTGGCCTCCATTGGCTGCTATGGCTGCCCATCAGCCGAGGGGGGCAGGCCACTGCACGCAGTATGGGAGCGGGGCTGGGCAGATGCACGTCTGTGCATCTCCCGCCGCCTCCTCCCTGGCCTGGCCACCATATGTTTGTTTGGTGACCAGGTGGATTCCCAGCCAGAGTGACGGCTCCCACCACCCTCTGGATAAGTCCGTGGTGGCAGTGGGAGCCATCTTGTTAGTTTTCACCTTATCAACACATGCATGCACATATATGCAGACGTTTATGTACGTGCGCAGGAAACGCTGCCTAAGTGTAAGAACAATTGGTGTAAGAGTAACAGTCCATATAGAACAAATCACAGAGGGAGAGTGAGGAAATTCTTTCACTGGAGGTTTTTAAGAGGAGGCTAGATGAATGTTTGTTGGGGATGATATAGATTTAGTTAATCCTGACTCAGTGCAAGGGGTTGGACTGGATGAGCTTTGAGTTTTCTTTTAGCCCTAGGATTTTAAATGCAGCAATCACCTCCAAAATCCCACCCGTCACCCAACTTAAAGAGATTGACAGGTGTTTGCCTATGTTAAGAGTAGGGAATTGCTTTCAAACTGATGAAATCCTTCAAAGTGGGGGGATTGTAAAAAGCATATAATGCATATTTTACTGCATGCTTAACCTGTTGATTCTAAATTTATTTATTTTTTAAAAAAGGTTTGTGTCAGTGGTGGAAACTGACACAGCTCCACAATGGAGATTTACATAAATGTAGAAATGTGGTCCAGTAGTTAGAAGAGGGCAGTGAGAGAGGAGATGGCCTGGGTTCTACTCGGAGCTTTTGCTGCCCAAATTGGGCAAGTCACCTTGCCACCATGCAGCCAAAAGTCAGCTTTCAGGTTCTGGAATAAGAATAATAAAGGGACATGATAGAGAACATTGCAAATCCCAGTATCTATTTTGGCAAAGCTCAAAAGTCTCTCACTCTCTCTCACACTCTCTCTCTCACACACACACACTCTCTCTCTCTCTCTCACACACACACACACCAACAAATCCAAGGTTTGTCTAGCTGCTGGGCGATCCAAACCTTTTAATCCATACTGTTTTATAGAATAATCAGTTCTGCTCAGTTAAGATTTCATATTATTTCACTAAATTAATGTCCTTCATTACAATGCCCTGTTTCATTTAACTTTGTGCTGATGTTAGGCATACTAATTCCTTGAATTCAGAACAGAGTTGTGCATTGTAAGTCTCTCTGAGTAATATCCTACGTAGTGTATAGACTCACGGTCTGTATTGTAGCTGCGTCTTCAAAGAACAGATTATGAAATCCTATTCAGCCAAAGAGTACTAAGGAGATGAAAGGAAATTCTATAATGAATGGAATATATTGTCACAAAGACTTTTTTTCTTTGGCTAATTTGAACTGTTCTGTCAGAATGAACAATGGGAAATTTGATCAAAAATACTGTGTCAGGTTAGTTTTGAAAGAGTTACAAGTTTTTGTCTAGAAAAGTCCTATCTATTTGGTCAGGCATTTAACAAGCAGAGTTAGAGCTTGGGGTATAATTTTATGGGTATTTTATATATTTTATACTGTTTTATGGGTTCTATTTTCATATTTTATATGTATATTTCAGATAATGTTACAATGCCCTGAATTTTCAGGTTAAAAATTGAATTAAATAAATAATATGAATAAATAATAATTGATAGAAGCAATGTTCTGTTTTCATTGTAGAAACCAACCCTGTCTTCCTTACCATGTAAGACCTGCATGCAAAATACACCACCACTTTGGCTCAAAGCACAACACCCCCCTCTCTCGACACACGAGAGAAGAGCCAACGCCATGGAGGGCAGCAGCTTGGACAGCAGTTTAATTAAAACTAGATCCCAACAGCTAAGGTAATTAAAATGAGTAAAAATGGGAAATGTTAAGCAACCTATAAATTAAAAATAAATTTTAAATTTTTTTGTAGGTAATCATCTCCATTGTGTGTGTGTGTGTGTGTGTGTGTGTCTTTGCTTCACTTCTCTGTCACCAAAATGTGTGTATTAACCTTGAATTTAGAGGAGTTTGTACAAATGAATGCTGTAGCACAAATTGAAGGAACATACTTCATCATAATAGCCTGTGTAAATGGCTTATTCAAAGCTGCCTCAATAAGGAAATAAGAAAGAAAATAAGACGTGTATATCTGATATATACACATATAAGAACTGATATCTGATCTCTCTGGCATGAAGCCTGTGCACTTATTTGTGTCTTCTGATTTTTTTTATCTGTGGCATAAATTGGCAGCTATGTAGTGTGCTTTGCAAAGCCTCTCTTTGCTATGTAAATCTGTACAAACCTGTAAAAATGTAAGATGGCTATTATTATTAACAATGTGCTTTATCTGAAGAGCATCAAACACCTAACAAATACTACAGCACGCTCCTCTAGCTGTTCACACCAGTGTTGGTCCTTAGCAATGTCAACGGTTAAAAACAGATGTGCGGACAGTATGGAAGCTCCTCATATGGGGAGGGGCAGCGAACTAACTTTGCCGGTGGCCAGAGAGCGGTCCCACTGCCCACATGCCCCAGGTAGGCCGGGGAGCTCAACAAACGTGCAGGCAGCCTGCCCCACTCCCATCACCCCGTCCCCCACCATGGCCACCAGCCATTCTGCTCAGCCATGGCAGCCCCTTTCCTGAGGCAGGTCTGAACAAACATGGTGGCCCGCATTGGCCTATGTGGGTGGCCCTTGGCTCAGGCTGTGTCCTCAGAGATTTTCTGAGGACGCAGTCGAGACCCTCCGCCTACCCACACTAGGGAAGTCTTGGGCCAACATCTGGTGGTGTGTGACCACACATGCGGGTGATTCCCAGGCCACAGAGGGCCAACGCAGTCCTGCATCACATTTCTTTTTAACCAATGTGACTCACATCAGTGCTGCTAAGTGCTATCACCTGCAATGAGCAGCCGGAGGATTGTACCCTTAATGAATGAATTTTCTCAGCACTTGTGTGAGTGTGTGTGAAACCAGAGCCTTATTAATAAATATTAAAATCTGCAGTGAATAGGAAACATGAG
The DNA here is from genome assembly GCA_003113815.1 of Sphenodon punctatus. Lineage (NCBI taxonomy): Eukaryota > Metazoa > Chordata > Lepidosauria > Sphenodontia > Sphenodontidae > Sphenodon > Sphenodon punctatus. The sequence continues at coordinate 98,433 of QEPC01010898.1, forward strand.
CAGAGTGGGGTTGAATAGTTACTAGCTTTGCCTACAGTTTCATATGCTTATCCAGTTTATGCAAATACACTTGTAAATAATGACCATGGGCACGTTAGTTTGGTGGTCAGGGTAGCCGCTGTTTCCTGCCCTCAACCGGGCTGGGTGGCTGCCATGCTGCCCTCACATCTGTTTTAGCCATTGACGGTTTTCATGGTTTTTTCCTCCATCTTCTAGAGCTAGAAATTTGCTATTTCTTTTCCAAAAGTTCTCACTATTTCAGCACCTATGACATCAATGTAGAAAACAACTATAGTTGCAGAACTAGTGATAAAATCATGAGATATGTCAAATACCAAACATCAGAAGATACTGTTTAGGAATGGGTGGGCATCTACCCTGAGCTACAGTCTAGCATGAACTAAGGGCAGTGGCGTTTATGGATTTCATCCATGAAGGAAATCCTGCTCTGTATCTCTGCAGCTGTTTGCCAACAAAGCCGCACGTGGGGGGCTTTCAGTCTGGGGGCACCCCGCGCATATCCTGGCTGCGCATTCCCTCCCGCAGTCAGAATATGTGTGTGTGTGTGTGTGTGTGTGTGAGAGAGAGAGAGAGGTCTGAAAGTGGCCTTGGTTTCAGCTATTGCACACGCACAACAGTATGCTAGTGTGTGTGGCGGCGGAAACGCTGTTTGGGGGCACCCTGAGCATATCCTGGCTGCGCATTCCCTCCCGCAGTCAGAATATGTGTGTGTGTGTGTGTGTGTGTGTGTGAGAGAGAGAGAGGTCTGAAAGTGGCCTTGGTTTCAGCTATTGCACACGCACAACAGTATGCTAAATTGCACCAAAACAATGTAACCGAATAACTGTTTAACAAAACCAACAAATAAAAACCCAAATAACTGGAATGAACAAACAAATAACCAAAATATTCAAAGCAGATATCCAGGTGCACCCCAAACCAGTGACACCCAGAAAATGGAACACATTCATCTCCATCTTTCTTTTCCTTCTTGTTTCCATGTATTTATGGTTGGTTTGGTTTTAACACTTTTAGGGGAGAGGATATATATGTATTGGGGGATGGAGGGGAGTGCCACGACCCCCCTGTGAAAGGGGACAGTATAGGCATAAGGGAGCCTATGGCCGCTTTTAGATGAGCAGGTTGCCGTTGTGCAACCCGCTCGCACGATGTTTCAAAATCCCGCAACACGGGATTACACGTGACAGCTGATGGGGATCACGCGCATGGAAGGTGGTTGCACATTATTTGCTGACCGCTAATTAAATACCTCGATGTGTGAGGTATTTAGTTAATGGTCGGCAAACAACGCGCGACCACCTTGAATGCACGTGATCGTGTCCATCGTCACGTCTAATTCCGCCTCGTGGGATTCTGAAAAATCGCGTGAGCGCGTTGTGCGACTGCAACCCACATGTAGAAAAGCAGCCTCAGGGACCGTCCCAACAGGAACGGGTCTAGGAAGGCAGATTCTGAAGGGCAGCAGAGTTCCAGGGAAAGAGGACTAAGCCTGTAGATTGTATATTAATATTTTGTTAATATTATTTGATTTTATGTTCTATATAGATGTTTTATTGATTTTATGAATTGTATTTTATATATGGTGTTCGCCACCCCAGACTGCCAGAGGTAGAAGGGGTGGGATAAAAATATAATAAATAAAATAAAAAACCTGGGGGCAGCACCACGGCAAGGAGACTTCTCTGATAGGGATGTACAAACAGAACCGAGTTTGGAAATTCGGTTCAGTTTGAAAATCGAGTTCAGTTCAAAAGTGAGGTTTGGTTGACTGAACTATTTGAGCTTGGTTGAATTCCGAACTTCCGAACCGAGTTCGTACATTCAACCCCAGGTTTTTCGGTTGAATTTAAGTTCGGTTTGGAAGTTCGGTTCGGTCAACCGAACTATTCGAGTTTGGTATGAACTCTGAACTTCTGAACCGCATTCGCACATCCCTATTCTCTGAGCAGCTGTACTGCCACACCTCTTCCTCCCCCCTTGCTGCCACAACAGTACCACCTCGACCCATGCGCTGCCCACAGCCAGGGGGGACTCTACCTGAAGAAGCTCACCCCAGGGGCTCAAGCCCCCCACAAACCTGCTCTGCAGTGATGGTGGCAAATCACCCCATCGCGTACACATGCAATAGTGTAGTTTGCTGCTATGCGCTATTGTGTGTATGAACATTGTCATGACTGTCTTTTCCCTCTGGAGCGTGCTGGGAAATGTAGTCCAGTAGTTCCAGAGAGCAAAGATGGCGACTACAGTGTGCATACATGCAATAGCACATGGCAGCAAACTGCTATGCGTGCGTGCAATGGCTTCGGGGTCATGGCTTTTGGGGTGTGGCTTTGGGGGGCAGCAGCCTGAGAAATGCCTAGGGCCGGTAAAATTGTATGTCTGTCCCTGGATACATATATGCTTATTCACACAGACTGCACGTATTGTAGACTGTGGCAGGGAAGTGCCACAAGGGGCTGCTGTGCCCTGGGAAAGGACACAAAATGGCCACTGGCAAGTCCCAAGATGGCCGCTGGCCGGAAGTCAGTGTGTTTGGGAGGAGGCTCAGCATATAAAGGGAGTGGCTGAGCCAGCAAGGAAGTCAGTCACTCTTGCCATGGAGTGGTACTGAGTGCGTGAGTCTGGGGAAGGCTGCTAAGGAGATCAGGAGCCAGAGCCCTGTGTGAAGCCCAGTGAGTCTTGGGAATATTCCTGATGGAAAGAGGAAAACTTAAGGGAGACTTCTGGGGAAGCAGATGAAAAGGGCTGAAAGCCTTAGAAGCAGACAGGGGCTGCTTTGCTTGGCCTGGATTATGAGACTGTATTGAATAAAGCGAGCATTTGGACTAATTCCCTGACTGAGTGCTGCTTGGGCCCGGATCCTGCATGCACTTACTGCTGGCAGGCCTCTGCCCTGTGACATAGACATTATACATTTTATTTAATTAGTATGGGGTCTGATACTGCACTACTTATTCAGACAAATCTTTCATTGATTTATGGTCACTTTTTATATCAATGTTCTAAGCCTAAAGTCCTGCCTCACAAATATTACACATTAGCAGGCTTCCTGAGTCGCTCTAAGTATAGACATGGAAGGTTTTTGTGATTTCATGGCATTCAGCATGAAATTGACCATGGTTAGTGGAGGGAATAATTATAACCAAAAATAGTAAAACCTGCAGCATTGCATAGAACATAACTGGCATTTTAAACTTAAGTCTCTGGAATTATTATTCAGTGTATGCTATCTGAATGAGGATTGACATCCAATCCTATACTGTCAATGTCATCCTTCAGGAAGAGAAGCAAAACAAAAACAGACTGTCCAAGAGAGCATCATGGAAGAAAGTATACTGATGGATAATTTTATCCCTCCCACATGATTTGCAAAGGAAAATTGCAGGGGAGCTTTAATAGGAAAGTATAGTGTGTGTTTATGGTTGCCATGTTGGTCTCAAAAGTGATGGAAACAAAGTAGTTCAGATGAGATCTTTTAACAGACCAACTTCTGTTGATGAGACAGAGTATGCAAGCTTTCAGGCCATGCAGAGCCCTTCTTCTGGCTAGTAATAATCTCCACAGCCTTGGGGTGCTCTTGGATCCACTGCTGTGCCTGGATTCTCAGGTTGCAGCAGTGGCCAGGAGCACTTTTTACCAACTTCATCTGGTGACAAGGCTGCGACCATTTCTATCGGATTTGGATCTGGCCACCATCATCCATGCCTTCGTAACCTCAAGGCTAGACTACTGCAATGGGCTCTACCTGGGGCTGCCCTTGAAGACGGTTCAGAAGCTGCAGTTGAGATTTCATTAGTGAATAAATTGGAAATCCAGCAAAATAGGTTTCTGAGAGCTTTATTGCATGTTCCAAGGGGTACCCCAACTGCGTTATTAAGGGCCCAAACGGGTGTGTGTTTGGTGGCAACTCTAGCCAAGTGTGTGATCTTGAAGTTTTGGCTTTGCCTCAATTTATGTGCAAGTGAGAATTTGCCACAATCTATGCTCCCCCTATTGGCAGGTGATTATTGGGAAAGAGACATAGAGCAGATATTATATTCTTTAGGTTTTTCAAAAACATTCATTTTATCCATGGATTGCCCAAGAGCATGGGGTCTTATTGTAAGTCGTATCAAAGATCAGGAAGGCCAATCCTTACGGGAAACTATTTCCTCCCAAAGGGTTGCTTTACTGTATGATTCTTTTCCTTTGACTGTAAATGGGGCCTCCTATTTTTCTTCATTGTTCGTATGGAGTAATAGGATGGCCTTTACTTTAGCTAGGATGGAGGTGATGCCTTCGGTCATGTTGGATAGGAGGTATACTATGATCCCGCATAACCTAAGATTTTGCCCCTTCTGTCCCCACAAAGTTGTGGAATCCCTGATGCACATGGTTTTTGATTGCCAACTCTGTTTGACTCTTCAACTGAACTCAGAACCTTTTGATTGTTAATTTCGGCCCCTGTTCACAAAGGGAGGTCCTAGTGAAATTTTTATCTGATGTAGATCCGGAGATAACTTTGACTGTAGCAAAGTTCTGTGCGGCTGCTTTTAAGCTTAGAAAGACTGCAGTCATGGGTTCTTAATTTGCCTACTTATTGTGAATGCTTACTCTCGAGCTGGTGTTGATGTTTTATGTGTCATATATTTTATGTTTGTAATGTGTTGGCCTTTGGCTTCACAATAAATATTTAAGTAAGTAATAGGGATGTGCAAACAGAATACGGTTCGGATGTTCGGACGTTTGGTTTGAAACCCAAGTTCGGGTTCAGTTGTTCAGTCCGGCGGAGTTCAGTTCAGCCGAACATCTGAAAATAGTGCTATCGATACTGATACTGAAATCGAATTTTTTTTTTCGGTATCAGTATCATTTGACCCTGAAACCACCCCTGGTCTCCACCTCTAGTGCCAGGAAGTCTGCTCCTCCGCTGCCTCCCCCTTCCAGACATGTTTTTCCCGCCCAAAGTCACGTTTTCCCCGCCCCCGAACTCATCTGAACTTTTACGAACTGTTCGACTGTTCAAACATTTGGTTTGGATGTTCAGTTCAGTCGTCCGAACAGGCCAAGTTCGGTCTGAACTCCGAACATTCGAACCGCATTCACACATCCCTAGTAAGTAAGTAAAGTGCCGAATGCAGCAGCCTGCCTTCTGTCGGGGATGGGTCACCAGAAACACATAACACCAGTGCTCCAGAGTTTGCACTGGCTGCCAATAGCTTTCTGGGCACAATTCAAGGTGCTGGTTTTAACCTATAAAGCCCTAAATGGCTTGGGCCCCAGGTATCTGAAAGACTGCCTCTTCCCTTATGTTCCATCACGGCCTTCGAGATTGGCCGAGGGCCCCCTCTTGCAAGTACCAACTGCCAGTGAAGTTGCTACAACGAGGCATTCAGGGGGTGTGTTCTGAGTTGCTGCCTCACAATTGTGGAACTCCCTCCCCCTGGACGTTTGCCTAAGCCTGAACCTGCTTGCCTTTCGGAAGAGATGTAAGACCTTTTTGTTTGGCCAGGTGTTTGGCAGACAGGAATAGGGTTGGGTGGGACTGGGTTAGAGGGGTTTGGGGAGAAGAATTGGTGGGTGGCTGGTGGCGATAAAGGGTGGGGATAGTGTTGGGTTTTAACAGATTTTAATATATTTTATTGTATTTTTTTTTATGTAAGTCACCCTGAGTCTCTGGAGAATGGCAGGGTAAAAATGTAATAAATAAATAAATGTAATTAAATATGTTGATTGCTTTTATTATGTAAGATATATCTATCCAAACTAAGGAATCCCTCCTCCACAAAGGTGAGACAAATACAAGGAACACCGCACCCCTTTTGTGGTAGACTTTCATCCAGCATCTTCTAAGTATCACCTGGTAATTAAGGAGAGATACCCCTTCGTAGCTAATTCATAGCAGACAAATTGATATGATATGATATACTCACTGCGGATATTCATCTCAACTAAGACCGAAACCTGGTCCCATTAAAGCCAGTGGCCAAACCTGCTAATGATCAAGTGAGAAGGGAAGTTTTTAGTTCTATTTGTCTGCGTTAAGCAATGTAGTTTCCAGTGGTTCATTGGTACCAGTATACCAGGGCAATATGTCAGAGTACCAAAGCTTTTTTCACCCATAAACCACCATGTGTGGCCGAATTTAATTTCATTTCACTGAGGAGCAATTATGAACATTGTCATTAGAAGATTAATTTGACAAACAAAACCTCTAGCTGTGCCCTGAGCAGATGCTAGAAACTCAGCCTCATGGGAAATGTAAAGCAAATGCTTCCTGCAGCATGACGATTGAAGAGAAACCAGCCAGTCCTTTCCTGCACAGCACTGATAAGTCCTCAGCTACATACTTCTGGGCAAACAGAGAACTGTCAATTGTCAAAAATTTCCCTCAGGCCAAGACTGCATTTCCTTTCGGGGGCATGTACGTGTGGTTATAGATTGGCTTGTTTGAATGTTCATGGGAAACCAATTTGGTGCCCTCTGACAAAATTTGCTTAATCGCGAAGGATACAGTCACTGTTTTCCCAGAGGCTGTTTACCTAAGCATAGAGTTACAGTATGACTTTTCCTACCCAGATGTTAAATGACCACCTGCTGACTGGTACCACATCACCGTCATCACACAGTTACCCAAGGGTAAACTACCTGCCACACTTCCTATATGCACTGATAGCAAACTGAATCCATCCCTATGTCAAATAGTTGGTCAGCGAGCCGTGGACTGGAGCCAAGGGAGGTGGCAGTTTTGTATGGCGGCTCCTCCAGGGTCGCAATTTGGTGTTCCTACAAAGTGATGCTATTCTGTGCCTTTTAAATAAATGGGATGAAAGCTTTTCACTTGGGTGCTTTTGTTAACAACATGATTGATTAATTAATTAACTAACTACCAGTCTGTAATTTTGTGAATTCATGTGTTCTATAATTGTGAGACAAAAAATGATTATGGTGAGCTGTAAAATCACCCTGAATACCATTTTCCCTCTGGCTCACTCTATTTATGCCCTGTCTTAGGAAAAAGGTAAGGTACCATTTGGTGTTTTGTGTTTCTTTGGTTCCTGCTGTCCAGTTCTGTCTTAACAGATCCTGTGCAGGCATTATCTCCCTACATGGTCCAATTTACTATTGGATAGAGAGCTCTGCCATGGCCAACAGATCTACGGGGAGCTGGCTGGAGAGAGATTAAAGTCATTAACTCCCTATCTCCCTACCAGACTCCTTTCTCTCCTAAATTCTGGCAGCAAGTTCCCAATGACACACAAAGCCAGAAAATGCTTTGTAATAGGTCTGTTGTTGGTGGAACATTTGTCTCAGGGGGGTGGGGTGGGGGGAATGGACTGTCAGAAACAGGAAAGATTTCCCTGGCTGTGTTTCTCTCCTTCCTCAGCATTACTACTATCTTGCAGCAGCACTGTGATAAAACAAGCACCATACACACCCAAATTGTCCAATTTAATTTTTTTCAAGGCTATTGCAATGATTTGTTGTTAGCGTTAATCTTCAGTAAGCCTTGGACCCACGTAGGCAATTTGTTTAAAATACACGTGTACACACACACACACACACACACACACACACACACACACTTTAGATTTCTAACCTGCCCTTCTCCAAAGGTTCATGGCAGGTAAAATGAGGGCGGCCAGTGGGGGTTTTGCAGCAGGGATTGAACTCCACATGCTGCAGCGATCAGGAACAGCTGGGTCACTCCTCTCTCTCCCCACCCCCACTCCAGGTAACTCATCCCCTTAAGGTCGGGCAGTCCAGAAGGTGGCAGCCTCTGGGCGGCGGCCCAAGGGCGGACCATTAGTGGACGGAGGCGGTGGAGGCAGCAACCATTGACCATCACAACCGCAAGACCCATCCCTGCCCCCCCTCTGCAACTGACCCACCAAGGTGCCTGTCCTTTTCCTGCACCCCCTCTCCCTCCCCATGTCCCCTCACCTGCTTCTCCCCCTACATCTTTCCCCTCTCCTCCTGCCTCCCACTATGCCTATCATCTCACTCCACC
>QEPC01010898.1:115924-139357 GCA_003113815.1 Sphenodon punctatus
CACCCTCCCGCCCCTTCCATCCCAGGCCCCCAGCCTCTGCTCCCCAAGTCCCCCTCCCCCCATTTACTCACCGTTGCAAGCAGGACTGGAGGCAGGCAGGCACCAGGCAGACAGTTGAGTTCAGGGTTCAGTGGAGGCACTCGGCGGCGAGATGGGCTGTGGCGTGCATGCTCAACTGAGTCAGTTCAAGCATGCTCGCTGCAGCACATCTCGCCACCGAGCGCCTCCACTGAACACCCAAGTGAGGCTTTGCATTGAGCCCATAGGCTCATAGGAGGGTGGGGTGAGGGGTTTTATCTCCCCCACCTAACTTATAACTTTTATTTATATATTGTTAGCCCTGTTTTAAATATTTTAAATATTTTTTTCCTGAGTGTTTTAAATTGTTTTTATTGTATTTTATTGTTGTAAGCTGCCCCGGGCTGCATGGCAGGAGGGGCGGGATATAAATCTATTAAATAAATAAATAAATAAATAAATGCAAAGCTGCCGAGAGCGGGAAATTTCATTTCCCAGCTGCGCACTTGGACTGAACGCTCAGCTGCCTGGCTCGCGTTCAGTTCAAGTTTGTTCCTTCTGGGACTCCAGACTCTGGTGTCCAGACTCTAGCGCTCACTGACTGAGTGCTCTGTCTCTGCTGGGCAGCTGAAACTGACATCGGAGCACCGCGCTGCTCTGACTGCAAGCCAAGCTGCAGCAGTCAGAGCAGCACGGTGCTCTGATGTCAATTTCAGCCACCCGGCAGAGACAGAGCGCTCTGTCAGTGCAGCACCAGGGGGACAGGGAAAAGCGGGGGCAGGGCACTGCCTCAGGCACGGACCATCACTAGTCAGATGGATTATCTCCACTGGTCTATAAAGTCATTCTGGGCTTAAAAGGGTGCCCAAGTATTGGTAAAACTGGTTCTTGGCACATCCTTTTTTGATAAGTGCCATCTTGAGGTTGATATAATGTGAGAGCTACAAAGTGTGCAAGTCTTGGTGTCACATTTTGTGGTTTATCCACCTAACTTGGTCACACTGCACTGTATATGCCAATTGTTCTGTTTTTTGGCTTCTTGCATTCTGATCATTCTTAATCAATCTGCCTGCACCCAAATGTGCAGTATAAGCATGCAAAGCAAAGATGTTAATCAAGACCAAAATTCTTCTAGTAGAAAGTAACCAAATTTGGAAGCCATTGGTAAAAAATGCCTGGTCTACCAACGTCCAGCCTTATGTTCTCACTGTGGGAAATGGGAAACATTGTCCCAATTGTTGGATCCATAAGATGAGAGGTTCTGGTGAAGCCTGGTGAAGCCAGCCTCCTAATGTGGAGATCCTTTACCTAGGCTGAAAGCTACTTTCTTTCTTATCCCAGGTTAGCCTTGACACAATGACCCAAGCCCTGGTGACCAAGAGGTTTGATTTCTGTACGGGCTTCCGGGTGGTGCTTCTCAGTCACTTGCAGCTTGTTCAGAATTCAGCAACTTGGCTGCCTTGTGGTTTGGCCAGCTGTGATTCTTTGCATTGACTGTGTTACCTATGTAGAATACTCAGCAAGGCTGGGCATGTAGTACATAATTAAGTTAATAAACCAGTCACAAAGTGCCAATCATACTAATAGGTCAATTACTCTTAAATGGAACATTGTGACTTCGAATTAGTGGTAATAGAACTAACTTGATCCAACTGGCAAACAGCAGACTAACTTTAATTAGGTTCACAACTATCCATACACACACTGGATAAGGCATATTCCTCATTCACTAAATCAGTCAATTAATTAATTAAACAAAGGTCTTCCAAAATACGCTTCATTACAAACAAGGCATAAAATCGAATTAATTTAATCCATTGGGAATAGGAGTATTCAATTTACAAATCCAGCAGGTCTCTCTTTTACAAAAGGATATCCCCTCTACTATATGTTTGACATGTTAGTACCTCCAATTCCCAGAAATGTAGATCAGTATACTTATGTTCCTCTCTAATTTAATGTTCAACTAAAGGAGCACCTTCCTTCCTATTCTTAATAGTGCTTTCAATTATTGTATTACATGCCTTGTTGAGGTAGTATATCTCTCTCGATAGCCGACCCAGGTCGGGCTATCTGTCTCTCTAACTGGGGAGAGCCCAGCTTTGAAATCATTTGGAAACTTGAGCCTGTAGATAACAGTTCCTACTGCAGCTCTCATGAGGTATTAGTCTTTGGTGCTGTAGGGTATTTGAATTTTATATATTTTATAACAGTTTGGAAGCTTCCCAGATTTAACTAGTGGTTCTATAATTGGTGGTATAATGTTGTTGTCTTTTAATATACAAATTTTGATAATTGATCCACCCTCTTTTCTGTTCCTATAGGTTCCCAAGTATGGGTTTGATAATTTATATTGAAAAAGTCTATTTTCACTGAGGTACTTTATTTTTACATAACTTTCCAATAACATATTACAGGATGTTTTCTTGTATATGTAAACTAATCATTGTTATATTATTGTTTAGACACCCCTGATGTGTCATCTTTTTTGGTTTCAAGCTTGGAATTCATAATATAGTTCTTTTGGCTTTTAAAAATTATTGATGTACCTTACGTAGGCGGTGTAGGAAATAGTTTTGAATCCTTTCTAAATGTATAGTATTAGGGAAAGGTACTATTTCCAAGCCAAAGACCACCATAGAATGGGTCTTCAGCTGATAAGTTTGTAGAAGAGTGGAAATCAGAACATCTCTTGAAATGTTAGCTACCCGCAAAATATTGCGGGTAGTTCTTGTTACTTTAAATGCTCTGGTTTTAATATGCTCGCTCCAAAAACCTCTATTGGAAAAGGTAACCCCTAAATAGGAGAAAGATTTAACCAGGTCAAAGCACTTTCCCATTATCTTCCACTTCTTTACTGGCAATTTACCTCCTGTGACCATTATATATGATTTTCCGCTGTTTATTTCCAGGCCATTTAGATTGCAGTATTCCATTAATCTTTTGATTAATTCTCTTAAGCCCTTTTCGGTTTGCGAGAATAAGACTACATCATCCGCATATTGTAACGTGCAGAGGATAAGCCCGAACTGCAGATGGGTAATGAGTTGCCGATTTTATGTAGGGCACTAGATCTGAGGTATATAAATTAAAGAGCAAGGGAGCCAAAACGCATCCTTGGTGGACTCCTTTCCTTATCGAGATTAGAGCGCTTAACCTCTCCCCCCGTCCGGTTTTAACACATGCCATATTATTTGTGTGTAATTGCTCCAAAAGGGTAAGTAGCCTATAATCTATGCCCATGGCTTTCAGTTTGTTCCAAAGACGAACTCGTGGGACCAAGTCGAAAGCTTTTGTAAGATTGATAAAGGTCACATAGAGTTTCACTTTTCTAATTCTATTATTTTTGCAAAATATGTGTGACATGACAAAACAACAATCCGTAGTTGAATGTTTTCTGCAAAAACCGAATTGCTCCTTGGGGATTGGTTCCTGCATCTCAGCCCATTTTTCCAGGTGCTTCAAGAGAGTCTTAGCATATAGTTTACCTATAACTGAGAGCAAACTAATGGGTCTATAGCATGCTGGGTTGGAGATGTTTCCTTTCTTAAAAATAGGCACGATCAAGCTAAAGCCCCAAGATTCCGGTATCTTAAATGTCTCCTTTATCTTATTGAATAATTTGTTTAGGATTGGGGTCCACCATGTAGGGGCAGATTGTAGCAACTCTGTGGTGACATAGTTGGGGCCTGGGGATTTATTAGGTTTCAAGGACCTGATTAATTTTTCTATCTCTATTTTCTTAACATCGAATTCCAACCTAGTACCATTGGCCTGCCTACTAAGTTCTTGGCAGGTGCCACTGTCTTTTACCGCTTGTTCCTTATACAGAGTTCCAAAAAAGATTCCCCATGACTTATTGGGGATTGGGGAATTTGCTTTCTTTTGAGCTGGACTTAGTATACTATTCAAGATCTTCCAAAACTTACTAGTATTACCTGTCCATATAGCCACCAACATTCTTGCCCATATTTCATTATAGTAAGCTGCTCTTTTGCTCCTTAGCAATTGTTTGTAGCATTACCTTAAATAAGGTTACTGTTCCTGTAGCTGTTGTGACTGTTTCTTCACCCAGGCCTTTTTGACCAACACTAATTGTGTCTTTGTTGTTTTACATTCTTTATTATACCATAAATTATTGTTCCTAGAGCAAGGTTGGCTGAGGCGTGAGAGCAGATTCATTTTAAAGTATTCCAAGATTCCTGAGAATTTCCCAAGGATCTGGTCTATGTTCTGTTCAAGGAGTATTGCTGCCCTCATCTCACTTAATTCCTTTGCATTACAAAGTCCGTAAACCTTACATACAGATTGCATAGTACACCATTTCCTTGGTACTATGGGATTCTCAACCCTATCAGTTACACCGATAATATCCCTAATAGGTGTACAGACCCCAATTTGTGTCTCTAAGAGCATATGATCATTCGCTGGCCTGACAGTTAGGGTGAAGTTGCTGAACTTCTCCCAGAAACATGGCTCAACAAAAATATAGTCCACTGTGCTTTTACCTTGGGGGCCTACATATGAATATTCCCCTTGCAGGTCACCCAACAATCTACCATTGAGGGCTATTAAGCCCAACCTCTGTATTAAGGCCAAAAGTTGACTTCCAGAGTCATTGATTATCTTATCCTTAGATTGTCTATTTGGGATCATAAATACTGCATCTGGAGGTTCAGCTAAAATTTCCTCGGTTCCTACCCCTGTCCGGGCATTCCAGTCTCCCAACAATATTATACAGGCCCATGGGAATTGTTCTCTGAGTACATTAACTTCAAGTTCTAAGGTAGACCCTTATAATAAGGGGAAGAAGATGGTGGAATATAACATTAAATACTATATATTGGCCATGCTCCCTGGAGTCTATCAACCCCACTTGGAATTCTGGTCTTCTGGATGATAGTATATGGAAAGCAAAAGCGTGGGGTTCAATGACTAAAAAGGTCAATCCACCGGAAATACGCCCCCTTTTTCCTGTTTTCTGCCCGGCATGAGACTATCCTAAAGTTATCTAAACTATCAAATTCATCTTTCTCCATCCATGTTTCCTGCAAACAGATCAGGTCATATTTACATAGGAAATCTATCCAGTCCTTATCACCCAGTTTGGATTTAACACCTGCTACATTCCATGATGTCAAACGTATCACCCTACCCTTCAATTTCTCTGTGCCATAATCCTCCCCCTTAACTTCCAAGGGCTCATTTTCTAATTGCTCGCTTAATGTCCCTGCACTTTTCCCTTTAATATAAGGTCAGCTGGGGATAATATCCTGTTCCACTTGCAGGTGAATTGAATTGGCCATTATAACATTGTTTCCAAAACTTCCAATCTGTTTTTGGCTATTGATCTGCGCTACCACTTCCACATTCTTTTGCTAACCACCAATCTGCTGTTTCTCTGAGGCTAAAGTACCTACTCTGCCCTGAGGGGATTCTTCCTCTATCAGGTCTAAGTAGCAGGCCGCTGTCATAATCTCTAAATTGTGTTCTGGCTTATATGAAGTTGATACTCTAACAAGTTCCGGAGCTTTATAATCTATTTCTTCAACTTGTACATTCCCTCTAAAGAGCTCTAATGTCTGCAACATAATATCTTGATCTAATGGAGATAAGCTTTTAAAAATATTGTGAACTGAGGACATATCCTTAGGCTTTGCCTCATCTAACAGAAAGGCTCCCATTGCTTCCACTAGAGTTTGCCTTTTTGTTGCAATACTTGAGCTCGCCTTAGGGTCAAGTGTGCTTGGCTCCAGTGAAGTTGGCTGAATCCTACGAGACTCCTGAGAGGAATGACAACTCACTTCAAAATCCATAAGATCCTCTTCTCTAAATTCCCTCCTGTCCTCTATACAATTTTGGATACTCTTGGGAACATTATATATAGGGCTATACTTACAGGGTTCCACCATTTGTTCTACATTTCTTCTGTGTGCTTTCTTAGTGTCTTCCTTAATGTTTCTAGCCTGTTTCTGTTGGATGCAGTGTTGCTCATTCTGTGCCCCAAATGGGGTCCTTTGAATCCTTTCCCCTAAAGAAATAAGATTGAGAGAGGAAAACCCCTGTTCCCTGGGAGGGATATCTCCATGGGATTGTTGGGCCACTCTCTCATAATATATTACCCTATCTATGGATATTCCCCTACTTTTCAGGTGCCCCCTGGATTTAAAGATAGAACTTACTAATTCGGTTGTCAAGAAGTAGACTCGCAAGTGGAAACCATGCAAGTGATACTGATATGAGAGATGGTCCACTTTCCCTATACTCCATGGTCTCATATCTTTACCAAGCAAATAAGATAGATTACCTGAAATGTCTTTCACAGTTTCCCATGATGGTACGTTACCATTGTAATCCGGGTCTATTTTGAAGTAAACTGCATTTCCTACCATGTTCATCACCTGTCGGGAGTTGCGTTGCTTCCGAGGATAAGAAAGCATTTCATTCCTATCTGACTTTTCCTTTAGAGGACTCCTAGAGCCCCTATTTATATTTATATTCATTGCCACTTTATTGGAATCCATGACTTCCACTCTGTCTACTACAATACGGTCCAATTTACCAAGGATTACTCTTAATTGTTCTTGAACTCTAGACAAAGAGCCCCCCAAGTCAGAAATACTGGAAAATAGTAAAGAAACCATCCTAGCTATGAGCTTAGTCTGTCGTACCAAAGAGTCTTTAATTACTTCTTCCTGGCCCTTTTCCATGTTACCATTTGTAACTGATAAATTATGGATCCCAGCATTTTCGTCCTGTTCTAATAAGCCTCCATCCTCATCAGCCAGCCCTTCATACTTGTTATGTAAAAGAATAGATTCCTCTGGCAACTCGCAATTTTGTTCATGCCACCTATGCTTTGGAGGGAGACCCTCCAGCAGGGAGGATGAGGGAGACTGTCTGCCTCTCTTCCTCTCCATTATACCTCAATTGAGGGGAAGGGGGAAAATAAATAAAGGCACCACAAATTGCACCACTGTAAGAAATTCTAAAAAAGCAAACAACTTTGCTCTAATGGCGTTTGCATGTACCAGCTCTAAGCAAACAAACCCGGCTTTGGTCCTGGACAGCCAGAGTAAAATCCAACAAATATCCAACAAATATATATGTTATAACTTTGGCCAAAATCCTGCCGCAAACTATCAGGGCAGCTGCGCCAAGTCAAGAGACCCAATATTCTGGCCCTTACACGGCCTGCACCTAAGGCCGCATGCACAAGGGCACGGCCTTGCACGCGCAGCCCTTAGGCACGACGTCCTTTGGCACGCACAACCGGCACGGCCACAGGCACTACGTACAGTTAAGTAGCCCAGCAGGCGGAGGCGTAGAGCAGATCTCTTGTAACTCTGGCATAGCTGGTCCCGTTAGAGCAACACAATTAGTCCAAGCAAAGTAACATCCAAAGAGGGGGGAATCCTACAATAAACGTCGGGTTAAGTAGGCACAGGCAGGATATAGAAATGATATTGCATCTTTCTGAATATTTTTAGTATAATATTATAATTTCATTTCATTTCATCATTTTATTTCATATTTATTTTTATACCCCGCACTCTCCTGCCACAGGCAGCTCGAGGCGGCTTCCAACACATCACAATATATAGCAAGAGAACATAAACTACAATATCCCCATTACAGATTATCACAAATATATAATTATAATAATACAAAATAAATTCAACAAATTAATCTTCATCATTTATCCTTCCTTTTCCCACCCTGCTGCCACCAGGGAGAGAACCCTCTAACCTCATGAATTACAAAATCCACAATCCCTTTCACAAAATATATAATTATAATAAGACAGATAAAGTATTGTACGTTGTAGTAGCTTTGTTTGGCTTTTGGCTTTGTGCTACTGATTGGGTTTTTGTTTGTGTGAGTGTTGTCGGCAATAGCATCACTGCCATTTTAATTCAGGGCAGCAGCCATTTTGCACAAGCACAAAACTGTCTGGTAGACATTTGCGCTTTCACAATGAATTTTTATGATTTTATTTTCTCGCCCGAGAACTCATTCTGTGTGAGGGAAAAAGTCACTGCGCGTGTGAAAAATGGCCACCAGACTGTTTTGCGCATACACAAAATGGCCACTGCCTTTAACCAAAATGGTGGCAATAGCAACATCAGCCCTGGGTACACCAGCACTATACAGGCATGACTCGCACGCCCCTGTCAGCTAACAATTGTCCGGGAGAGGGGAGCACAGAAGTCCGCAGAGGCTCTCAGGAGCACGATCTGAGCTCCCCTCATCAAGCCGCTTCAGCTGAGTGAGAGGCAATCTGTGCTTTCCTTCCCCAGCCAGCTGAGAGGGGCACTCTAGCACTGGCTTCGATGGAAAGAGGGGGTCACAGTCAGGGAAAAAGCCTTCCTTGTCTGTGACTCTGTTCCATCGGAGCCAGCAAGGATTGCGCCTCTCTTAGCTGGGAGGCGGCTGGGAAAGGGGAATGTACATCACGCCCCCCTCAACTGGGGGGCAGCTGGGAAAGAGGAGCAGATTGTGTCCCACTCCACTGGGAGGCAGCTGGGAGAGGGGAGCACAGGGACTGCACACTGCCTTTGATCCCCGCTCCTCTCCTTCCCCGCCAGGAAAGGAGAGCAGTGGCCAGAGAAAAGGAGGTCATGGCCAGGAAAGAACTTTTCCCTAGCTGTGACGTGGGGTGGGCCCCTTTCCATTGGAGCCAGCGCTAGCACACCCATCTCAGTTGACAGCTGGGGGGAGAGAGAGGAAGAGGTGTGTGAGCGATCCTAGGGGTCACCTGACAGCTGCAGTGACACGCCAACAATCTCGCTGTTCCCAGGCTGGTCGGGGACAGCGAGATCACTTGAGTGGTTGCTCAGCTCTCAGGAAGCTCGGGGGAGGGGGAAGCATGCTAGTGCTCTCTGTGCCAGCTGGTGCAAGCCCATGAAACTGGGTCAGGGGGCTGCCTGTGTGAAGGGCTCCCTGCACTGTCCAGGGTAGTGGCTGCTCCATGGGGATTCCACGGTTTGGCTCCAGGTTCCAGGGCATTCCCTGCCCATGTGTTAACATCCAAAGTAGGACCCAGTTGCCTGTACAAAGACTCATTTGAGTGAGTAGAGCTTCTTTGTTCAGGACAGTCCCTTGGGGCCCTTGGATCTGTTCCATCCTGCCAGACCAACTTCTTTCCTAAGATTTTCTCTGATGAGGATGGTGAAAATCCTACAAGAGTTCTCTCTGCCATTTTGACGTGAGACTAATGAGACGAAGTTTCCAAGATTTCAACACCATCCGATCCAACCCCCTGAATAATCTTCTCCACGAATGGGCCAGTTTCATATTTTCTTTTCCAGAATCGGAGAGAGACTGATTAAAAGCTGCCTGCCTGTCATGGATTAGTCGACCTACTGTGTGTTGCAGAACATTCAGAACCATTCCAACTGCTTTGAAAGAAAGAGAACATTAAGGATCATTCCAAATTTTGTGATAGGAGAGGTCTTGTTTAAATAGCAAGGTTTTTCAGGTATTTGTGTGGCTTTCGTTTCTTGATTTGTACTGCCCATTGCAGGCTTTTCAGATTTCACATATTCCTTTTTTTGAAGGACCTAATTTTTGACGGTAGGTAGCTTTTATTGAAAGAGATTTGTCCGGTCTTCCCATAAGACTGAAAATATTTGAAAATATGTGACACCCAGAAGTGCAATATAGATGGATGATGTATCTGTAGTATGCAAACAGGCGTTCTTTGAACTTCACGCCTTTTGTAAACTCATTCAGGGTTTGCTGAGCAACATTTTGCAGATGATTCACTTGAGCTCTGTCAGTGTCATAAATGTTTTGACAACATGCTTCCCTGCTTTACTGTAGATATCACTCTGATTTGCCTGTCATTTCCAGAAATACCACAGTTATTTGATTTTAACAAAGATCTCGTACTCTCTGGTTTTACTAGTTTGCTCCATCTGCTATTGAAAGAAAACAGATGAGGGGGAAGAGACAACATGGTAGGGTACTAACATATGCCCCGAGACCCTGCCAGACTTCAGAGCTGCTCTGTGCCCTTCCCCCACAATTGCCTCGTATGGGACCCCAGCACACAGGCTGCCCCATGTGCCGCACCCCACCCCACCTCCCACATAGAGTTGCGGCTGCTCCCATGACCACTCTAGGCTGCATCCGTGACTCTGTGGTGGAGAATGCAGGCCGCCCCTTGCCCTCCATCACACAGGAGGCATCTCTAGTGCAGTGGGTTGCCCCAGTTTGGGAACGATGTTGTGCAGAGCTGCCCTGATCCAAACCGGGACGAATATCTGGCGGGCTGCGGCCGCCCTTCGTGCAGGTGGGTAAATCCAGGTCAAAGGGGGTCCAATATGGAGCCCCGTCTTCTGTGATAACAGTCATAGAGTTATCTAAAGTAAGAAATTACAAGGAGAAGGTCATATGAGAGCTCTAGCCTCTCTCAAAATATTAGAACAAGGTAGCCTTGATGCTAATCAACGACCATGATTTGATTCTTTGTTCCCTTGCATGGTTGTACCTTATGTAGTTCCAAGGGGACATTAAATGTTTCCAAACTGGAATAGCAGTGATTAGTGACCACTTTGCATTGGTGTAAAATATTACATGAGGTGGAGGGGAACAAGGTTAGGTCCAACAAACTTAAAAACTTCATTCTCAGCTGAGGAATGACTGAAAAACTTCATTCCCACCCTCATAGATCTTGCTTCACTTCATACTTGCTTCACTTGCTTCCCTTTTTAGGGAAGGTTATTGAGCGGGCGGTGGCGATCCAGCTCCAGGCGCATCTAGACAGCATCGGTTTCCTAGACCCGTTTCAATCTGGGTTCCGCCCCGACTATGGCACCGAGATGGCGCTGGGGGCCTTGGTCAATGATCTCCGCCAGGAGTTGGATGCAGGATGTTCAACATTTCTCATCCTGCTAGAGCCCTTGACTGCTTTTGACACTGTGAGCCATGGGCTGCTATTGAGGCGGCTGCGTGACCTGGGGGGGTCTGGACGGGATTGTTCTTGAATGGTTCAGGTCATTCCTCTTGGGGAGAAACCAACGGGTGGTGTTGGAGGCTGAGACATCTTGCCCCGCGCCTTATCCTGCGGCATTCCGCAGGGTTCCATACTGTCTCCATTGTTATTCAATGTATATATGCAGCCCCTGGGGGAGGTCGTGAGGAGGTTCGGGGTGCGGTGTCACCAATATGCTGACAATACTCAACTGTACCTCTCTTTTTCAATGGACCCAGACCCTGCTGTCTCGGTGCTATCCCAGTGTTTGGAGGCCGAGGCGGATTGGATGTCGCAGAGCAGACTGAAGCTCAACCCTGATAAGATGGAGGTGATGTTGGTGGGGAAAGCAAGGGAGGTGTTGACCCCCCTGATCATGGTGGTTCGCCCTCCTATAGCTCAGAAGGTCCGGAGTCCAGGGGTGGTATTGGAGCAGCAGGTGGAGGTAGTTGCGAGGGCTGCCTTTCGCCAGCAGTGTCTGGTGCAGAGGCTGCGCCGGTACGTCTCCGGCCCAGACCTGGCCTCCCTCATCCATGCCTTCGTCACCTCGAGACTGGACTACTGCAATGCGCTCTACGTGGGGCTACCCTTGTTCCTGGTTCAGAGGCTGCAGCTAGTGCAGAATGAGGCGACCCGGCTCCTTTCAGGGATGGGCCATCAGGAGCACATAACACCAGTGCTCCGGACTCTGCACTGGTTGCCGATAGCGTGCCGAGCCCGGTTCAAGGTTTTAGTATTGATCTATAAGGGCTTTCATGGTCTGGGCCCCTCGTATCTCAGGGACCGCCTCGCCCTCCACACCCCAGAGCAGCTCCTTCGGTCTGCCAGGGGTGCCTTCTTGGAGGTCCCCCGTGTTAAGCCGGGGGTACAATGGAGAGGGCATTCTCGGTAGCCGGGCCGCACCTTTGGAACTCCCTCCCGGAGGAAACTCGCATGGCCCCAAGCCTTTTAACATTCCGGCGAAATTGTAAAACCTCTGTTCGCCCAGGCCTTTGGGGAGGGGGAGAGGGGTTTTATTCCCCTTCATCCTTATTTATTGTCTTACTTTGGTTGTTCCCTAGTCCTGTTTTAATGGTTGGTATTTTAAAGTGTTTTAATGTATTTTATAGATTGGTTTATATTTGTATTTTATTTTTACTGTAAGCTGCCCCGAGCTGTTTTAGGAGGGAGGGGGTAAAAATCCAATAAATAAATAGAGATAGATAGATAGATAGATAGATAGAAACTTTATTTGCCTTAACTTAAAAGTTATTGGCAATATACAGGCAAAAAATACATTGTCCAGCAATAGATTACATACAAAACCCAATATTAACAAAATAAAAATAAAACATTTTAGCAAACGCCATCCAACTTGTAAATCATCATTACAAATCTAAGTCAGCCACCACCAACTCTATCAGTATTCCAAAGGGACTTGCATATGGCATACTAACAATCCCTCCTCATCCCTCGTTCCACTACCAGCGCCTGCAGACGTCGCTCATTCATAACTGCATTGACAAACACAGCCACAGACCAGGTTAATTCAGAGCCCCTATGGTCCAAGCATAATTCGCACGGATCAACAAAAGGGGACCTCACTTGGGATTGCCCGAGGGCCACAAGAAGCTTCTCCCTCAAATTTGCATATTTGGGGCAAACAAAAAGTATATGGTTGACCATGTCCAGAACTTGCATAGAGCAAGATAAACAACTCCTCTTGTATTTTATAGATTCATTTATATTTGTATTTTATTTTTATTGTAAGCCGCCCCGAGCTGTTTTAGGAGGGGTGGGGTAAAAATCCAATAAATAAATAAATAAAATAAATACAGTCTTAGGTTTCATGTTCCCCCTTCCCCTTGTAACTAAGCTAAGCACCTTCAATCTCTCACCTTCATGAATGTATCCCTGCCTCTCCCTGTTTATTTCCTTTCTTCCTCCTCTCCTCTCCCTTCTCCATTCTAGATTGTAAGCCCTTCAGGGCAGGAGTTTGTCTCTTATCATGACTGCTCAGTGCTAGGTCTGCTGCTGGCACTATAGATTTGTTAGGATTTCTAGTCTTGGCAATCTTGGCAAACTGTATTTGGCTCATTGCGTACTCTTTCCAAACATTCAAATTAACTTTGTATTTTGGTGTGTTCCTTTTGGTCTTTTGGTGTGTTCCTTTTGGTCTTTTGTGGTTTCACAAGCAAACCGGAAAGCAAACTTCTTTAAAAAGTATGCATGCTTATCACAACTTTTAGGGCAATAAAAGGTCTGGCAGTCTCGGTGCTTACTCGGTGTTTGGCGGCTGTTGGGGACTGGATGAGGGCTAATCAACTGAGACTGAATCCTGACAAGATGGAGGAGGTGATAGTGGGTAAGGCAATGGAATTTACGGCCCCCATTATTGATGGGGTCTGCCCCCCGTTGGCCACCCAGGTATGGAGTCTAGGGGTGCTCCTCGATGCGCAGCTCTGCCTGGATCTCCAGGTGGAGGCTGTGGCAAGGAGTGCTTTCCGCCAATTACATCTGGTGCAACGGCTTCAGTCATTTGTTTCAGACTCTGACCTGGCCACAGTCATCCATGCTTTCATCACCTCTCGACTAGACTACTGTAACGCGCTCTACATGGGGCTACCCATGGTGACAGCTCGGAAATTGCAGCTGGTGCAGAATGCGGTGGCCCGTCTCTTAGTGGAATTGGGCCGCCGAGAGCACATTACACCAGTGCTCCGTTCTCTGCACTGGCTGCCGGTAGTTTTCCGGGCCTCATTCAAGGTGTTGGTCTTCATCTATAAAGCCCTAAACGGCCTGGGCCCCACCTATCTGCAAGATCACCTCACTCCCCGGGTCCTGAATTGGCCCCTGTGGTCATCCGGGGGTGGCCTGCTTGAGGTCCCCGAGTTTTGGGGGGGGCTACACAGGAGAGGACATTCTTGATGGCTGCACCGCAGCTGTGGAACTCCTGGTAGGGGCCCGGTTGGCCCCAGATCTCCCCTCCTTTCAGAGAAGTTGTAAGACCTGGCTATTCCGCCAGGCATTTGGCGGGGGAGATGGGTAATGGGGGGTGTTGGGTATGGTGGGGTGGGATGAGTTATATTTTCTCCTTTTATGTGTTGTTTTAATGTTGATGTTTTTAGTAATTGTAAGCTGCCCTGAACTGCCTGTGGCAGGAGGGGCAGGGTAGCAAATTTTTAAAATAAATAATAAATAAATTAAATAAAATAAAATAAATAAATAAGCTATTACTGTGTTGGGACCCGAAGTGTGGCTGTGCTATCAATAGATGGAGTCGCCATTCCAGTAGATATCGGATATACTCTGCATGTTGTTAGTATTTTCTTTAGCCACAGGACTATAGTTAAGTCTCAAAATGGGGTCATGCAGACAGAAAGTTTTGTGGGAACCACTACTGTACGGCGAAGAGGACTGCTGTCTAGTTAATCGCCAAGTGCACTCGTACACAAATAAATGCCACTGAAAAAAACCAAGCCCAGCCTTCATGACAAAGTTTGCAAATGTGAATGTCATTTATAGCTTTCCACTACGTGAACTTGTGAAAATTGTCAAAAATCTGGCTCAGCCTGCATATTAATTCCACCCTGATTTAAAGCTAATAAATGGCATCCTTTTAATGTGGTGCATACACAACTTCTGGAACTCATTGGTGCACCATGTCTTGAGATGTTGGACTTCTTGGGGCAAAGGCAATGCCTTCTTCTTTGTTTGGAAGCCATCAAGCCCGCTGTGAGCTCCACTTGAAATTGGGCTGGGTTAGCCCTGGAAGATTCTACGGACATGCCTTCACTTGTTTTTTTGTTTTTTTACTTTATACCATCCAACTGGCATTCCCCTGATTGGAGTCAATGACTGTGAAGTCCTGGATACCATCATATATACGTTGTGCCTTTACAACATGACAGCCCTGTATATATTGCAACAGGTCCTGGGCAGGGGGGAGAAGATATTTCCTTGTGTGTGTTGGGGGGGGGTTGTTTTTTATTAGAGATAATGACAAAAGTTTCTGTGAGCAAACTTAAGATCATATTTAAATACCATTAAGGGGTATTTATTATTATTATTATTAACAAACATTTATATAGCGCCAGCAGTGTACCTGGCACTTTACAAAGTAATAAAATAGACACGGTCCCTGCCCCTAGGGCTTACAATCTGAGAGACAGGAGCTGGGGGAGAGACTTAGGAAGGGGAACAGAGGGAGAGACAAGGGGTCTAACATTCATGAAGATGCGAGGTCTCAAGTGCACGTACTTGGCTTGGTTACGATGAGAATGACAGCAGGCAGGTCCATGTTGCAAGGATAAGGGTAAACCGATCGTAGGTATAGGAATAGTGGCTCAGCAGGATAAAGAGTCAGACAGAGCAGAGCGAAAGAGGTGAGTTTTAAGGAGAGATTTGAAGGTATGAAGGGAGGGGGCAAGGCGGATGTGGACAGGGAGGGAGTTCCAGGCATGGGGGGCAGCAAGTGAGAAGGGACGAAGGCGCTTAGGGGAGCAGGGAAGGCGTGGAAGGGTGAGAGAAGGGACAGAGGAGGAGCGAAGTGCACGGGCTGGAGTATGGAGGGCGATAAGTGCAGAGAGGTAGGGGGGAGCAAGGTTGTGAAGAGCTTTATAGGTGAAGACTAGGAGCTTGTGCAGGATTCGTTCAGGAAGGGGAAGCCAGTGAAGCGAAGAGAGGAGGGGCTGCACATGGTCGAAGCGACTGGCGAGGTAGATGACCCTGGCAGCAGAGTTTTGGACAGAGATGAGGGGAGAAAGGTGAGACCGGGGAAGGCCAGTGAGAAGGAGGTTACAGTAATCGAGGCGAGAGATGACCAGAGCATGAACAAGAGTTTTGGCAGACGAGACAGAGAGAAAAGGGCGAATCTTAGCAATGTTATGGAGGGAGAAGCGACAGGATTTAGCAACAGAGTCAATGTAGGGTTTAAAAGAAAGGGCTGAGTCAAAGATGAAGCCTAGGCTACGGGCTTGGGGGACAGGCAGGATGGTGACTCCATCAATAGTTATTGACAGTGAGGAAGGAGAGGAAGGATGAGGGGGGAAGATAAGGAGTTCAGTTTTAGCCATGTTGAGTTTGAGTTGACGTTGAGACATCCAGGTAGAGATGTCAGAGAGACAGTTGATGAGACGAGCTTGAACAGAGGGAGAGAGAGAGGGAGTAGAGAGATAGAGTTGAGTGTCATCAGCATAGAGGTGGTATTGGAAGCCATGGGAGGCAATGAGTTTGCCTAAGGATGAGGTATAGATCGAGAAGAGGAGAGGGCCAAGAACAGAGCCTTGAGGAACACCAACTGAGAGGGGGAAGGAGGAGGAGGCGGAGTTGGAGAGAGACACATTAAAGGAGCGGTCAGAGAGGTAGGAGGAGAACCAGTTATGGACAGAGCCACAAAAGCCAAGGGAGTGAAGGGAATCCAGCAAGAGTGAGTGGTCAACAGTATCGAAGGCAGCAGAGAGATCAAGGAGGACAAGAATGGAATAGAGACGTTTAGATTTAGCCACCAGAAGATCGTTGGTGATCTTAGCGAGAGCAGTTTCAGTAGAATGAAGGGGGCGGAAGCCAGATTGGAGGGGGTCAAGGGAGGAGTTGGAGGATAGGAAGTCAAGGCAGCGGGAGTAGACAACACGTTCAAGCAGCTTGGAAGCAAAAGGAAGGAGTGAGACAGGACGATAGCTAGAAGGGTCAGAGGGGTCAAGAGTGGACTTTTTGAGAATAGGAGAGACTGTGGCATGTTTGAAGGCAGAAGGGAAAGAGCCAGTAGAGAGGGAGAGGTTGATGATGTGCAGGAAGGAAGGGGCGACAGTGGGAGTAATGGAGGTGAGGAGGCGGGAAGGAATGGGATCAAGGGGGCAAGTGGAAGGGTTGGAGGAGGAGAGCAGAGAGGAGATTTCCTTAAGGGAGGCAGGGGAGAAGGAGGACATGAGAGAAAGAGGGGGAGGAGGGAGAGGGGTGGGAGTGGGAAGAGAGGAGTGGGAAGCGATGTCGAGGTGGATCTTGTCTATCTTGGTGGTGAAATACTTCTCTGTTCACTTCTGTGTCTCATTTCAGTTAATTTACAGACTCAACAAGTCAACACTAACCAAAGACACTGCTAAATTCATAAGGGGTGCCACTGCTGCTGGTGATGCTGGGCCTGGGGAATTTACAATGTCTTGACTCTACTTCCATCTCGCAGGGTTTGCAGGCCCCTCAAAATCATGAGATTTTCTTAAAATAATTAAAACTTTAAAATAATAGATTTGGAATTGTTCTGGTTCCTTGTTTTTTAAGCTTTTTTTCTCCCGCTCTGTGGATTTAAAACTACCTTTTTTATCCGTGCTGAAACTTGGTATTTGAAATGACTCTGTTTTTACTGAGTATCTCAGTATTCAACTCGGCTTTACTGAGTACTAAGGAATCGGCCCAGTACTCCGTCCAGTACTCGGGTAAATCCTTGGATGGACTATATATGGGGCTTTTCCTGGTCCTATATAAAGGAACTTGGTACTCAGAAAATACTCAGTTTTATTTTACCGAGTATTTTTCCGAGTATCAAGTATTCAGCCAAGTTACCGAGGACCAGCCGAACATTCAGAGCCGATCCTTGGAAACTTAGAAATACTTGTGAAAATGTTTATAATTATTCTGTGCAGACATAGTTTTATTTGAGGAAGAAGAAAGAGAGCTGAGATTTTCAGGAGATGGAGACAAAATAGTTCAGATCTCTTTTATTGGACCAATTCATGTTGTTGGGAGTATGCAAGCATTCGGCCCACAGAGGGCCCTTCCTCAGGCAAATAAAAAGTCAGAACTGCAGAGTGCGCAAATACAGGACAGGTCTACATATTGGGTGTTTTTAAATGAGCAAGACTGCGAGGCGGGGTCTTTGGCTGCTGAGTGGCACAGCTGTGGAGCAGCCACTCCGGTGGAGTGCGTGAGGAGGGATTCTAACAGGTGGCTCCCAGCGTGGCTGCCATGGTAGCCACCTCACACTCCCCCTATCACAGATCATGGGAAAAGGAAGCACGCTGGACTGGCCTTTGAAACTGACATGTCCCAGGTATGAGCGCTGGGGGAACCAGGATCCCCGGTGCTCGTGGCCAGTTCCTGTGACTTGCAAAGGCCGTCTCCCCCGCCCACAGTGCCAGTGAGTGGTGGATCTGTCTGCTGGCATGGCTGGCCGCCGCAGTTCATATGGGCCAGGGATGCATGGACGCCTGTTGGTCACACGCTGTTTTGGCTTACCCTGCACGGGGCACTCCAGATATTTTGGCCAGTGCCCTGTGAGTGGCCAAGGATGCTGCATAGCTCATGGGAGCACGCATTCCCTCTCCCCCCCCCCAGATGGGNTGTCCGTTTAAATGCCCGATGTGGAGCGCAACCGAGTCTCCTCCACGTCAAGCAGGCCCGGTGATCCTGCCCCCCTTCAACGCGGATCATCGATGTGCCAGCTTTAACCCGCACTTCCGGGTTCCCGAGCAGAGTGCGCATGCGAAGGATGCGCATGCAAACATACTCTCTGCCACGTGTCTGATGCTCTTGGGAACATCAGACACATCATAGAGAGGAACGCGGGGTTTAAAAGCCGGGTTGAGCCCTCTCCCGCTTGGGAGAGGGCTCGTTTAAAAGCGCCCTTACTCTTGTCTGGATTCATCCTCAGTCGACTCACCCATATCCAGTCCCCAATGGCAGCCAGACTGCAGGACCTGGATCAGATGAAAAGGAGAGATAGAACAAAGTGTCATCAGCATATTGATGGCACCTCACTCCAAATTTCTGAATGATCCCGCCCAACGGCCTTAGATACACATAGAACAGGAATGGAGACAAGATGGAACCCTGTGGGACCCCATACAAGAGCACCTGAGGGGATGATGAACCACTGCCCATCTTTGTTTCCACTCAAGGGCAGTCCTGTGCACCCCTGCCAGGTCCCGCAGCCATGTCAACACCACCACATGGTCAACAGTATCAAAGGCCAAAAGATCTAACAAAATCAACAGGGTACAATTTCCCCTGTCAATTTTCAAGCGGAGAACATCAACCAAGGCCACAAGTGCAGTCTCGGTGCCATGCCCAGAACAAAAACCTGAATGACATGAGTCCAAGAATCCAATAGCATCAAGATGTGCCTTGAGCCGTGAGGCAACTACCCATTCAATAACCTAAAAAGGGGAGGTTAGAGACAAGTCAATTGCTGGCAGGGGAGTCAACATTCAAGAGAAGGTTTCTTGAGCAGGGGATGGATGACCATAGTTTTAAGGTCATCAGACACCCTGCCCTCCTGAAGGAAGGCACTGACAACCCTGACCATCAATGCCCCCAATGTCTCCCGACTGGCTTTCACTTGACAAAATGGGCATGGATCTAGTTCACAATTAGTCGACTCCCCACCCCATCCAAGCACATTCTCTGCATGCTGTGTGAGATCGATTGGAGTTGATCCACATAAACTGGACAAGACCAGGCCTCCTCAACCCCAAACTCTGTCCCTGCACCCAAAGTATCAGCACCCATATCGAGCCAAATATGAGTGACTTTATCTGCAAGGTAGGTGGCAAACTTGTCACAGCAGGCAGCCAATGAGTAACTCTGGGCAGAAACAACCTGGGTTTAATAAGCTATTCACCACCTGGAAGAGCTCTGCTGAATAGCACTTTGCAGATGCTATGACGACCACAAAGAAAGCTTTCTTCGCTGTCACCACAGCCATGGCATAGTCTCTTAAAAACAGTCTATGCCACAGTCGGTCGGCTTTGGCGTGAGTCGAGCGCCACCTGTGCTCCAACTGCCTACCTTCTCTCTTTAGCAGCCTCAGGTCCTGTGTATACCAGGCAGACCGGTGCTGTTGCTGTGGAGGAAGTGGACGCCTGGATCCCACCATGTCAATAGCCTGTTATGCTGTTTGGATTATGTTAGTCAATTTTATATTAGGTAGAGTCAGGTTGGGCTGTGTTATCTTATGGGATATGTTTTGTTTGTATTATTTTGTTATTTTATTGTACTGTATTATTTTGTAGGCCATAATGAAAGTTGATGCCAATAAACTAATTGAATTGAATGTCAATAGCCTGGGTCAAAATGCCATACCACAAATCAACCAAAGCATTGACAGGGAGGTTGTCAAGGTCAGTGGGTAAATCTTTGTTGCTACTGACCTATTGAATCCTATTGGATCCATTAGTCTCTAGGGGCAGACCATCCTAACTGGACCATCATCCTCATGGGGGCAAAGGAGGGAAGGTATCTGGGCCTTCTGAGGTAATGGTCTGACCATAAAATGGTGTCATAACGACACCCCCAATAACCGGAGCCCTTGTCTCCAGGCTAGTGCAGAAAATAAGATCCAATGTTGTCCAGCCTTGTATGTTGAGCCAGATATCACCTGGGATAGGCCCATGGTTGTCATGATGGACATGAACTCCCGCTCTGTCCCTGAAAGGCCAGCCTTAGCGTTTATGTTGAAATCGCCAAAGAAAATAAGTCTGGGTGACCTCAACACCACCCCAGAGACCAGCTTGAGCAGAGCAGTCAGGGAGTCTGCTGTGCAGCAGGGTGGTTGGTACACCAGCAGAATCCCCAATCTATCCCAGTTCCTGAACACTAGATGGACACACTCCATGCTGGGCAGGTCAGACACTGGATACCTTCAAAAGACCCGATTGTCTTTGCAGATCACCGCCACTCCACCCCCCCTGCTAATGGGGGGAGGGGGGCGCTGAATGGCACAGCTGCGGAGCAGCCACTCTAATGGAGTGCGTGGGGAGGGATTCTAACAGACAGCTTCCCAGTGTGGCTACCGCAGCCACCATCGCACTCCCCTGCCACAGACTATGGAGGAGATGGAAGCACACTTGGCTGGCTTTTGAAATGGATATATCCTGAGCCTGAGCACTGGGGAACCAGGCTCCCCAGCGCTCGCAGCCAGTTCCCGTGACTTGCAAAGGCTGTGTTCCCTACCCACAGTGCCTATGAGTGGGGGACCTGTCTGCTGGCATGGGTGGCCACCCCAGTTCATACGAGCACTTGCCACACACTTTTTTGACTTGCCTCACATGGCGCTCTCCAGATTTCTTGGCAGTGCTCTGTGAGTGACCATGAATGGATGGTGCATGGCTCACAGGAGCATGCATCCCCCCGCTCCACCTTCAGATGGGCATTTGGATGAGTGGTTTTGGGTGGCCACGTGTGGGAGCATCTCGTTTAAAATCGCCCATTCTAGTTGTCACTTGGAAGGGGGCTGTTTAGGAAAGAAGTCATTAGCATTTTGAACATTTAAATGAACAGGAAAAAAAGAATCAAACGGTAAAAATAAAAGCAAGCTAATAGAAAATAGCATATAAAAGGAAAAGAGGAAAGGGCAGTTGGTATTTCAAAATTTTGAAATACAATATTGGGAACACAGCAGGTATAAGTAAAACAGCAGGCTGTCTTTTACACATTTCTATAGTGACTTATGAAGCCCAAATCTTTGTTTAGTCCATTGTTTGGGATATTCAATAGAGATTTTTCATGTAATCCTATGATTTCAGGATCTGGGGTTTTAAGAAACTCACCAATATCATGCAACTTGTGATAAAAGAATGAAAACCGGCAACGTTCTTTTCTGTTTGCAGGGAGCCTGCAGCTCAGATAAGCACTTACATACCAGTGTCATTTGAATGTGCAACTTTAACATTTTAATTGGTTTAAAGCCAAAAATATATTCAAAACCCTGGCACCTTCCTGAAGTAATTTGGTTCTAAAATAGAAGGCATCTTCTTACAATGCTTATTTCCGATGTAAACATGCACCAGTACGTGAGGAATCAGCACACAATAATGGTTACCGAGCCCATGCAAAAAATAAAGCATCTGTTTCACCATCCTCTGCTGTGCCCTAATAAATAGCATGTTGTTTGAAATTTGAGCACTTAAAAAAATGCAAAGGTTGGTTCAAGGAGACAGTCACGTGAGAAGTTTGATTATAGTGATTTATCACTCAGCAGAGCATCCAATGTTTAGTACCGTGGCTGCAGCACTTCTTCACGAGTCATAACCGAGGTTGCCCCCACATGATAATTACAGCATTGTTAATAAAGGACAGGGCTTTTCGTAACTGTCTAAAAAGTTCTGAAACTGGGGATTACGTTTGGAAGAAGTTGATTTCTTGTAGGATCGAGGCTGCAAATTTCAAGCCACTTACATCAGAGTAGTTTTAAGTGCCTACCTGTGAGGTAGGTCCTTATTATGCCCATTGCACAGATGGGGAACTGAGACTGAAAGATAGCCATGAAGTCATTAGGTGGCCTAAGACTAACAAGTGCTTGGAACTTCTCTGGCATAAGCAGTTTGAGGATCGTAGCACTAGTGTGAGAGAGGAAAGATGGAAGCAAGGTGTTGGCCTGCAGATCTGAGTTCATGTATTATTAGTTATCATTTCTATAGTGATTTTGGTATTCAAAGTGCTTTGCAATCCTTATCTAGTCTACCTTCACAACAACCCTGTGAGGTAGGTCCTTATTATTCCCATTATACAGATGGGGAACTGAGGCTGAAGGATAGGCCACCCAATGAGTTCATGACTAAGGCAAAACTTGAATCCTGGTCTCCCAGGTTGAAGTCCACAAACTTATCTGCTAGACTACTCTGGCTCCTTTCCATGTGCTTCTGTATATCTTTCATTGCCATGTAGTTTCTCTGAGCCTGAGTTCTCCAGCCTCTTGCAGGTATCATCTGCCCATCAAGTTTCCAAAACAAGGGCACACAGAGAGAGACATTCTTGGGCCCTTTTACATGGGTGGCACCCATGCATGAGCACCCATAAACCTGGGTGTTCATGCATGGGTGAGTCTCATGTACATGCCATGATGGGGGGAGGAGGCAGGTGTGTGTGCGCACCAGTGGCGGCTCCCCCTGAAGGAAATTTGGGACAGTGCCCCCCAAAGCACTGCAGGGGTCACCGGTGCCGAAACTTTTGTGTAAAAAAAACCGACAAAAAACGTGCTGCATATGACAGCTACAGCAGCCTCTGAGCTGCTGCAGAGGCTGATGTAGCTGTCACTGTGTTCTTCTCCCTTCGGGGACCCACCCACTCTGCTGGGAGTGGATCCCTGAACGGACAAAAAGGCTCAGCTGCTCAGCCGCCCAAAGCGTTTTCCTATGGAAAATGCGATTTGGGCGGCTGAACTCCTCCGTCCACAGCACGCATGGGACATGCTGTGGAGGGAGGGGCTAGTCTTTCCATTGCGCTCAATGTGCACAATGGAAGATCTCACCAGGGCGGTCGCGCTGACAGCCCTGGCAAGATAGCTTGACTCGGGGGACTGAGGCAGGGAGGAAGCGCGCATGCGCGCTTCCTTCCTGCCTCAGTCCCCCGAGAGTCTCAGAGTCAGTCTGCATCAGCCCGCTCGCCAGTTCCCGCTGCCATTGCCGCTCGCCACTCAGAGCGGCCGGGGGGGGGGGGCGGCAATGGCAGGGGGGGGGGCGGGGGGA
>QEPC01010898.1:140544-178354 GCA_003113815.1 Sphenodon punctatus
CGATGTTAACCCTGGGAACTCCTTGCTGCTGTGTTGTGCCAGTGTTTTGCCAGTGTTTTCTGTGTTTCCCTGTGTTTGGGGTTTATACATTATTTATTTTAAGCTTGATGTGCATGTAGACTGTTTTCTCTTCCATCCGATGTTAACCCTGGGAACTCCTTGCTGCTGTGTTTTGCCAGTGTTTTCTGGGTTTCTGGTTATGCCATGCCACTGGCCTACTGTTTCCCTGGCTCCGCCTCCCATTGCCCTGGCTCCACCCACCAGCTTTCCGGCCGGCCTTACTGCCCCTCCAAACTCAAAACCCACCAGCTGCCCCTGGTGCGTACTCCCCCAAACACGCATGCATACCCACCTCCAACCATCGCACACGCATGGAGCAACTAGCGAAAACAGTGATTGCTCCATGCATGTAGATTGGTGGAAGTGGGTGGAGATGGGTGTGCACCCATCTACACCCTCCTCCCCCACTGCACATGCACCAGTGTGAACACCCCTC
This sequence comes from Sphenodon punctatus, assembly GCA_003113815.1. Taxonomy (NCBI): domain Eukaryota; kingdom Metazoa; phylum Chordata; class Lepidosauria; order Sphenodontia; family Sphenodontidae; genus Sphenodon; species Sphenodon punctatus. The sequence goes on from QEPC01010898.1 coordinate 141,041, forward strand.
CCACCCCATTTAAAAAGGGCCTTGCTGGCTGCCCCCCACAATTATAGAACTTCTTCCCCTTGGAGGTTTGTCTAAGCCCGAGCCTGCTCATCTTTTGGAGGTTAATGCAAGACCTTCTTGCTAGGCCAGGCATTTGGCTGGTAGTGTTGGGGTATTGTGATTTAGAGGATTTCATCTGTTTTAATGCATTTGTGTTAATATCTTGGTTTATTTTGTTTTTGTGCATTTTAACCTGCCCTGAGTCCCAAGGGAATGGGTGGGATAGAAATATAAATAAATACATAAATTAAATAAAATGGGACTAACAGTCTCTAGTCAAAAGGAACGTGACTTGTTTTTGTGAGTGCTCGTATGGTAGCCCTGTGTTTTCAAAAGAGTGGCTTCCCCATAAAGTTTTTCTCTCTTGCCCCCTTTTGAAAATGTGTATTCTCTGATTCTGACAGAGATAAATATTTATCGGAACTTGGTCTGTTCTTACAATTTTCAGTTGCATTTCATGCTTAAATAACCATTACTCTTATTAATAATAGTAGGTCAGATCCTGAGTCGCCACAGGATCCAGCCACTGCTGCCACCACCTGCAGGTTGGGACCTCCCGTCTGCTGCTTGTGCCACTGGGGCTGGGAGCCAGGTGAGACTTGCCCCAGAGGGAGGGACCCTCACCCCCCCTTTGCAGGAGGGGAGGGGGCAGAGGATCCCCCAGGGCCCACTTCCGGTGGGAGGGTCTGAAGAAGCAGCAGACCCGGTGCTGCCACAAGATCCAGCCGCTGTCGCCACCACTTGAAGGTTGGGACCCCCTGCCTGCCACTGCTGCCAGGGCTGGGATCAAGGTGAGACTCACCCCAGAGGGAGGGGACCCCAGGCCCTTTGGGGATTTTTTCAGACCCCCCCCTTTTCAGGAGGGGAGGGGGCAGGGGATCCCCCTGGGCCCACTTCCGGTGGGAGGGACTGAAGAAGCAGCAGCCCAGTGCCACCACAGGATCCAGTCGCTGTGACCACCACCTGCAGTTGGGACCCCCCACCTGTCACTGCTGCCGGAGCTGGGAGCCAGGTGAGGCTTTCCCCAGAGAGAGGGGACCCCAGGTCCTTTTGGGATTTTTTTCATTCCCCCCCTGCAGGAGGGGAGGGGGCAGGGGATCCCCCCAGACCCCACTTCTGGTGGGAGGGCCTAAAAAAGTGGTGGGCCTGGCACTGCCACTGCAGGCCGCACACCTAAGGGCCACGCCAAAGGGCCCTTGGGTGTGGTCCTTAGGTGCGGCAGAGGGAGGTGTCTGGTTCAAAGCAGACAGTGGGAGACAATTATAAGGGTGGCTGATTATAGAGGGCGGATTTTGTTGGAGGGTGGTTAGAGGGTAGGGTGCGTGAGGGTGGAGACGGGTATGGTTATGGTAAGGGGGGACTGGGTTAGGGAAGGATAGGTCTGCTCCCTCAGTGTGAAGGAGGGAGGATACCTGTATGGGATTAGGGGTTTTGACTCCCCTGTGAGAGGGGGGAGCGGGGTTAAGGGGGTGGGGTCTCCCTCGTTGGCCGAGCAGGACAGTCACCAGGTTGAGGGGCCGGAGGGGTAGGCCAGGGGGGATTCTGAAGCCATTGGGGTTGTGATGGGCTGGGGAAATTATGGTCCCTTTAGGAGGCAGATTAAATCTGTGAGGAGGGATAGGTGTTTAGTGCCAATTCCCCTCACTGACCTCTGGGCTGGGGGTATGGTGGTCAAGAATGGGAGAGTCCCTGGTTCTAGACTGCTGCTGATTAATGCAAGGTCAGTGGTGAATTAGTCCACTATGATCAGGGAGTTAATCCTTGATAGGTCACAGTCAGCCAACCTCATGTGTGTTACAGAGACCTCACTGGACAGTGAGCCAGGGCCAATTTTGGCCGACCTTGTTCCATCCGGGTACTCTGTACAGCATCAGCCTTGGCCAGAGGGACAGGGGGTGGAGGTATCCAATGCAGACTATTTTGGGTATTGAGGGCATCGGCTGGAGACAGATTAGGGCTGCTGCTGGTATACTATGCACCTACCTGTCCGGGAGAATCCCTACACACTCTAGTGGATTTGGTGTCAGATGTGGTCTTGTGGTCTCCAAGGATGGTAGTCTTGGGGGATTTCAATATCCACACCAATGCCGAACTTGGGGTGTGTGTGTGTGGAGCGTGAGTTCATGGCCATTATGGCAACCATGGGACTGTCTCAGAGGGTTGTTGGCCCAACACATGATGGGGGACATACCCTGGCCTTAATATTCTGCACTGGTCTTGACGCAGGGGATTCAGTAGTGAGGGAGGTGTCAGCAGTGCCCTTGTCATGGTCAGATCATTATCTCCTCCAGGCCAGTCTCCCAGTACACGTCAACCCCCAGAAAGGTGCTGAACCAGTTCGGTTGGTTTGTCCCCAGAGACTTATGGAACCAGAAAGGTTCCAGAATTCTCTTGGGGAAATACCTCCCAATCTTGAAGGTTGTTCACTCAATGACCTCGTAGTCCTGTGGAATGTAATGCTGACCGAGGCCATTGATCAAACGACTCCTAGGTGTCCACTGCCCAAACGCCAATGATGCAGGTCTCCCTAGTTTATGGAGGACCTGCAACGGAAGAAGCAGGAGGGACGGCGGTTGGAGCAACAGTGGCATCGCACTCGAGCTGAAGCCAACTGATTGCTACAGAGTCAGTTTAAAGACCTATGCAGTGGCTGTGCAGAAAGAAAAGAAGGTTTTCTCTGCTGCCCTCATAGCGCCCATGAAGTTGCGTCCAGCTGAACTTTATCGGGGTAGTGCGGGGGCTGGTCAGTCCGGTCTCTCTCTGCCTGGAACTGGATTCTTCCAGTGCTCTCTGTGACATGTTTATCGATTTTTTTGCTGATAAAATCGCTCGGATTCACCACAATTTTGATGCAGCGCTTATAGCAGTGGGAGAACCGGAGGTAATGAATGCCCCACCTTGTTCGATTTCATGGGATCAGTTTCAGTGGGTGTCGCCCACTGATGCAGCAGATGTACTTGGGTCAGTTAGAGCCACCTGTTGTAAATTAGATCCTTGCTCGTCCTGGCTAATTAAAACTTGCCATGAGACACTTGGATCATTGCTGGCTGGGGTTGCCAATGCCTCCCTTAGGGAGGGCAGAGTGCCAGATCACCTCAACAAGGCATTGGTGCGACCTCTGCTCAAGAAACCATTGCTTGTGATTGACTCCACTGCCAGCTATCAACCAGTCTCTAACTTTCCCTTTTTAGGGAAGGTTATTTAACAGGTGGTGGCTCAGCAACTTGGTGGGGGGGCATAGCTCAAGTGGTAAGAGCATGTGCTTTGCATGTATAAGGTCCCAGGTTCTAGGGGTGTGCAAATGCGGTTCGGAAGTTCAGAGTTTGGACCGAACTCGACTAGTTCAGTCGACCGAACCAAACTTCTGAACCAAACTCAAATTCAACTGAACTGTTTGGTTGAATCCAAACCAGTTCAGAAGCCCCAAAACAGCTTAAAACACCAGTTTTGAATGTACGAACTCGGTTCGGAAGTTTGGAATTTGACCGAACTCGACTAGTTCAGTCAACCGAACCGAACTTCTGAACCGAACTTGATTTTTGAACCGAACCAAACCGAACCAAATTTCCAAACTCGGTTCTGTTCGCACATCCCTATCAGGTTCAGTCCCTGGCATCTCCACTTCAGGATCCCTAGTAGCATACCTGGGGAGGCCTCTGTTGGGAGCCTGGCGGGATCTCAGGTAGCACGCCAGGATGGCCTCTGCCAGAGACCCTGGAAGAGCTGGGTTTGGACCTGAATTTGAAACCCCTGCTGCCGTGTTAGGTTGTGACAGTACTAGGCTAAGATGGACCATTGGTCTGACTCAAGCAATTTAGTTTAGTTTAGTTTAGTTTAGTTTAGTTTAGTTCAGTTAGTTAGTTAAGTTAGGGGCATCTGGATTGGATCAGTTTTCTTGATCCCTCGCAGTCTGGCTTTTGCCCTGGGTTTGGCATGGAGACTGCGCTTGTTGCTTTGGTCAACAACCTGCACTGTGAGTTGGATTGGGCAGATCATCTTTTTTGATTCTGCTAGATATGTCGGCAGCATTTGATACCGTTGACCATGAGATGTTGGTGGCTCGCCTGCGGGACCGAGTGTCAGGAGGTGCCCGGTCCTCAGGGCTGATGAGAGCTCTGTGGGGCTTTCCACGCAGCATGCAAGTGGTTGCAAGAGCAGACAGTGGGATGGCTGTGGCAACCAGGGGGCAGAGCTACGCTCAGTGCAGGGCTCAGGGAAAGAACATGCCCGAATGCAATCCCCATCAAATGAAACAGCTGTGAGCTCTGACCCCGCCCCTAATGCAACAGTGTGGCCAGGAACTGAGGCCTATATAAGACACCAGCAGGGCCTGTAGACCCTGCCGGTAATCGTTGGTGAGAGGCTGGCCCCTGGTTGCTTGGAGTTTTCCTTGGATCATTGTACCTTGAGTGAGAGAGAGAGAGAGTTCGTGTTGAGAGTGTCTGGATTCCTGTGTTTACCTTCCCTTCCCCTTGACTGAATCAGTGGTGAGTGTGTGTTAGTGAGTGTCTCCTAGTCTCTGTGTTTGTCTTGTCTTGTTGGAGTATAAGCGGTATCATCCCCGTGAAGTTCCCTGTCCCTATACCTGATCCCTTTCATTGGTCCCAGTGGTGAAATTCTTGCATATCTAGAGTGAGTGTCCTTTCCCTCCCCACTTGCACCCCGGTTCCCCCTTCCCCCTGGATCCACCCTTCCCTTCCTCACTAAACTACACCTTGTCCTGGGCCCTGAGTATCCCCCTGAGTGCCTGGAACCCTGGTATATTGTCTTCCTTCCCCTTGGGGCAATTGGCTCACTGTCTCAGTCCCTATGATGAAAAGGGTTGCCTTCTGAGTAAGAAGGAACGCCAACCCTACAACCTGAGGGACTATATTTCCTTCCTAACGAGAATTGTTCCAGAGATTGAGCCGCCCCTTTTCTTACTACCCTTGAATCCTCGTGTGTGCTCCCTTGTTCCCCTTTACACCTTACCCTCTCCTCCCCCTTTCCCTACTCACCATGACACCGAGCAGGGGTGGGCGGAATTGTTCTCAATTGGTTCTGCTCTTTCCTGACTGGAAGAACTCAGCAGGTGGTGCTTGGGGAGTGCTCGTCATCTCCCTGGGACCTCACGTGTGGAGTCCGGCAGGGTTCTATTCTGTCCCCCCTCCTGTTCAAGGTGTATATGCATCCTCTGGGTGAGGTCGTGAGAGGATTCGGTGTACGATGTCATCAGTATGCCGATGATACACAGCTTTACCTCTCTTTTTCAGCAGACCCACACCCGGCAGTCTCAGTGCTTACCCGGTGCCTGGCAGCTGGGGGGGATTGGATGAGGGCGAGTCGTCTGAGGCTGAATCCCGACAAGACGGAGGTGATGTTGGTGGTGGGTAGGGCTGGGGGGGTTGTGGCCCCTGTCATTGATGGGGTCTGCCCCCCCTGCCAGCCATTCAGGCCCATAGTTTTGGGGGTGCGCCTCGACCCACAGCTCCACCTGGATTTTCCGGTGGCGGCGGTGGCGAGGAGCGCCTTTCGCCAGTTACATCTGGTGCGACGATGGCTGCAGCCCTATGTTTCAAACTCTGATCTGGTCACTGTCATCCATGCCTTCATCAGCTCTAGGTTAGACTACTGTAACGCACTCTATGGAAGCTTCAGCTGGTGCAGAATGCAGCAACCTGTCTCCTTATGGGGACGGGCTGTCATGAGCACATTACACCAATGTTCTGTTATCTGTGCTGGCTTCCTATTGTCTTCCGGGCCCAATTCAAGGTGTTGGTGTTGACTATAAAGTCCTAAATGGCCTAGGCCCTGCTTACCTGCGGGACCACCACATGCCTCGGACCGTGGTATGGCCCCTGCGGTTAGCCGGGGACACCCATCTCAAAGTCCCCCGGGTTTCCCAGGTGGTGACAATGGGGAAGGCATTCTTGGTGGCCACTCCTAGGCTGTGGAATTCCCTCCCGTTGGAGGCCCGCCTGGCCCCAGGCCTCCTTTCTTTCTGACGACAATGTAAGACCTGGCTGTTCCGCCAGGTCTTTGGGGAGGGAGACAGGTGGGGGGGGTTGGGTTGGGGGGAGGAGGGGTTTATTTATGCCCTTTTAAAATTTATTAAATGTATTTTATGACATTTACAAATGTGGCCTTACCAGAGCCCTATACAGAAGCGACAGTACCTCCCTATCCCTGCTGGCAATACCACACCTAATTCCTCCCAGGATAGCATTTGCCTTTTTTACAAGCACATCACATTGATGACTCGTAGTCATTTTATCATCAATTATAACCCCCAAGTCCCTTTCCTCCTCTGTTGTTTCCAACTGAGGAGTCCCTAGCTGGTAACTAAAATTCTTATTATCAAACCCCATATGCATAACCTTGCACTATTAAATTTCATTAACAGGTGACAACCCTACCTCCATGGGGCCCTAAAGGTGGTTGTGTTTGGGTGGGAATGAGGCCCCTACACACTGCCATTGTTAAAGCAGGCGCCACTGTGGGGCCCCCAGAAACAGTGGAACCCAGGGCAGTTATCCCAGGTTGCCCTGTGGTAAGGCCAGCCCTGCTCCCTCCTCCCCATTATAGTGTTTGCTAGGATTTTCATCCCCTCAGGTTTAACCCACTGCTCCCAGCCCTGCTCCCAGCCCACCTGCTCCCAGCCCTGCCAGGGTCTGGATCAGACAGACCCAGCGAGTTCCTCGGCCTGCGGTCCACCTGCATGGCACCCCACACACACCATAGAGTTACGGGCTAGAGTGTCTACGGCCTAGAGTGTCTGCAACACTATGGTGTTGCCCAGGACAACAACCGGCTGGAAGCAGAGCAGCAGCATGAGTCCACGCACTGGACAGACAGCTACTCCATTTCAGGCCAGTGCCCTGGGCTTGGCCAGCCTGCTCCACCGGCAACACTCCAGGATGTTCCAGAGTACCAGCGGTGCACAGCCTGCTCTGCCTGCACAACTGACAGGGAACCACTAGATGGACAGGTCACACAGGGGTGCAGCGGACTGGCATTTCTGTGGGGGAAGGGCTGCATGGGAAAGGATCAGGGGGGAAAGGCTCTCTTGCTCCCTTTTGGACATGGCCTCATCCCCTTCAGAGTGTCACAACCTATTGTCAGTTACAGCAGGCTCAGAAATAGGCTACTTTGCTTGAAATGCAGAATCACAGACTTAAAATGGTGGTGTAAGGAAGGACCAGTCAAAGGATAAGGAACAGCTGCAACCCATAATATTCTGAGTCATTCAGTTAACCCCTTACTAGCCATTTTACGCCACCAACAAAGGGGTTTTTTGTTTGTTTATTTTTAGGGATGAGAGACACTCATCTGACAAACCAAATAAGCCTGAAAAATAAACAGAGAGGCCAACGACTAGACAGTTAATCTAGTGCCTTATGAAACACCTTGTGTGTGAAAGATCTTGTTCTTGTCAATGGTGTATATTTAGGCCAGCCTGGAATGAAAGTGACCTGGATAGGATCCTAAATATGTCCTTTGCTTTTACAGCAAGGTCACGATGATGGGGCTCTGACGTCTACAATAAACTGAACAGCTGTTGTGAATGCCTCACTGGAAAGTATCCTAGAACTAAAGCCAATGGACATAAAATAATGTTAGGACAGGCTGGTAAGTAGGAGGTGACTCGGTATTAGGGATGGAAACTAGAGATCTGTATCTCAGATTTTATAGATTATGGATTTGTATTTCTGGATTTCCATAAATCTCACAAGAATAGTGCCACAGGGTTGGCACCGGCTTGGCACTGCTCCAATGAGTTTGTGGAGTGAGGCAGAGGCAGGCAGAGGGGCTTTGCTGGCCAATTGCCATCCAGATTTGGATGACAATCAGCCAGCACGGGGCAGGTATAGGCCAACTCCCTGGACTGCCCGGCTTCAGTTAGGGATGGGCAAACAGATCGCGGTGCGGGTTCAGCCGTTCGGTTCGGTTCGGCCATTCAGTTTGTTTGCCGCGTTCGGGTTTGGCCATTCAGTTCGGTCGTGTTCAGTTTGGGCATTCAGAAAAAGACTCTCTCTGCGAGGAATGATGTCCCCAGACCCATGACGGTGGGTCCTGGGGCTAGAGTGGCAGCTTCTAGGTATGGGCCACAGCCCTCCCTGCCTGTAACTTGATCCCAGAACCATGACAGTGGGTCCTGGGGCTGGAGTGGCTGTTTCTTGATGCGGTGGAATGACATCATCTCTGTGCGAGGAATGATGGCCCCAGACCCATGACAGTGGGTCTGGGGCTAGAAGAGTGGCAGCTTGTAGATATTGGCCACAGCCCTCCCTGCCTGTAACTTTGCCCCAGAACCCTGGCAGCAGCTCCTGGGGTTGGAGTGGCTGTTTCTTGATGCGGTGGAAAGATATTGCCTCTGTGCAAGGAATGATGGCCCCAGACCCATGATGGTGGGTCCTGGGGCTAGAAGAATGGCAGCTTCTAGGTATTAGCCACAGCCCTCCCTGCCAGTAACTTGGCCCCAGAACCATGATAGTGGGTCCTGGGGCTGGAGTGGCTGTCTCTTGATGTGGTGGAATGACATTATCTCCGTTTGAGGAATGATGTCCCCAGACCCATGATGGTGGGTCCTGGGGCTAGAGTGGCTGCTTCTAGGTGTTGGCCACAGCCCTCCCTGCCTGTAACTTGGACCAGAACCCTGATGGTAGATCCTGGGGCTGGAGTGTCTTTTTCTTGATGCGACTGAAAGACATCGCCTCTGTGCGAGAAATGATGGCCCCAGACCCATGACGGTGGGTCCTGGGGCTTGAGTGGCAGCTTCTAGATATTAGACACAGCCCTCCCTGCCAGTAACTTGGTCCGAGAATCATGACAGTGGGCCCTGGGGCTGGAGTGACTGTTTCTTGATGCGGTGGAATGACATCGTCTCCATGCGAGGAATGATGGCCCCAGACCCATGACGGTGGATCCTGGGTCTAGTGTGGCAGTTTCTGGGTATTGACCACAGCATTCCCTTGCCAGTAACTTGGCCCTAGAACCCTGGCAGCAGGTCCTGGGGCTGGAGTTGCTGTTTCTTGATGTGGTGGAAAGGCATCGCCTCCGTGCAAGGAATGATGGCCCCAGACCTATGATGATGGGTCCTCGGGCTAGAGTGGCAGCTTTTAGGTATTGGCCACAGCCCTCCCGGCCAGTAACTTGACCCCCGAACCCTGACGGTGGGTCCTGGGGCTGGAGTGGCTGTTTCTTTATATATATATATATATATATATCCCTAAATCTAACTGCTATTAACTATTCTAAAACCTAATTAACTAAGTGGAATATCGTAATAATTAACTACAAAGGCCTTGTCCTACAAACACACTGTATCTCTATAACTAAGCTAACTACTATGTATATCTATCTAATAACTATCTATATATACACAATATTACACAGGGGGAAACACAAAGAACACAGGGAGGGGTACAAAACTGAAATGAAAATCAATCTAATAATATTCCTACTCTAAATAAATCCCAAACTTAAAACAGAGGAAGGGAATCAGGGATGGAATAAGAGGGAGAGAGAAAGGATTCAATGGAGTGAGGAGGGAGGAAGGAAGATTGAACTCAGGGAGGGGTAACTAAGCTAAATAAATGATAATATGGAAGTAGATGGGTTGGATGGGTGAAATAGGAGGAGGATTGCAATGAACTGACGTGTGCAAAACTGCTGGGAGAGAGGGAGCCTTTTGAAACGCCTGCTGTTCAGGAACAGTGACTCGCTCAGAAGGGGTTAGGAAGGGGGAGGCAATCAGTTTTGTTTCTTGCTGCGCCCACCTCACCGCAAGCCCCATTGGCTCCGTGCAGCCTAGCCCGTGGCCAATTGCAGACTGCGAAGCCAGTGGTCTGAGGAGAAAAGGGATGGTGATTCAGGAGGCTGGCTGCTACTCCAAGCCTCTCCACCCCTGGTGCCTGGAAGTCTGCTCCTCAGCTGACTCCCTCTCCCTGTCACATTTTGCCTTCCAGTCACACGTTTTTGCCACCCGAACGCGATCCGAACTGACCGAACTGTTCGGTCATTTCGACGTTCGGAATTGAGTTCGGTTCAGTCTGTTCGTGTTCGGATTCGGGTTCAGTCATCCGAACACGCCGAGTTCAGGCCGAACTTCGAACCTCCGAACTGCGTTCGCCCATCTCTAGCTGCCGTACTGGCTGCTCCTCTGAGTCCCAGCCACCGTTGCTCCCCTGTTCCTTCCCCACCACTGCTCAAGCTGAACCAGGTTATTCCCATGCAGGGCTTTTCTGAGGAGGGGGGAGCAAAGAGGCCTCTTCCAACATGCAGGACTCACATGCATCCCCACTATGACACGTAGCAGGGGTGTGCAGGGTTTCTGCATGCCAGAAGTGGCTGCCTCGCTCCTTCCCCTGCTCAGAAAAGCCCAGTGCGGAAGAACCCGGCTCAGCTTGAGCGGCAGCCAGGACTTGGAGAATCAGCCAGCACTGGGACCAACAGAGTAACTACCCCCTCTCTAGAATTCATCCAGTTTTGGATGGCTATTGGCCAGCAAAGCCCCTTTGCCCCCCTTCCCCTCCCCCCTCCTCTCTAAAGCTCCTTGGAGCAGTGCTAAGCCAATGCCGACCCTCTGACACCACTCCAATGAGCTTTACAAAGATTTGAATATCTAGAGATTCATAATCCTCGCAGGATTTACAGACCAATCCGTAACTGCCATTTTTTGATTAATCTGAATTCGTAACACCATCCCTACTTGGTTTAAGTCTCTTCTAACTTCTAAAACCCAAATGTTTTCTGCAGAGAAAAATAATAGCTAGATGAATGATTGCTGTAGCAGAGATTACGTATGAATTCTAGAGAAGGGGTAGTTACCATGTTGGTCCAAGACGTAAGGGAGGGGTGGATTCAGATGATTTAGTTGGTTTTTGGATTGTGAGGTGCCCTGAGCCGTGTGAGAAGGGCGGGAGAGAAATTTGAAAAATAAATAAATCATCTCTTTTATTGGATCAAGGTCTGTTGTATGCAAGTTTTGGGGGCAGATGGGGTTACCATGCTCTTTTCTGACATAATTTGGTGACTTATGGGTTGTTGTGACACCATGACACTCCATTCGGGTAAGGCCATAGGAAAAATCCCTCTGGCCCGTCCCTTTTCTGACATGGTCACCCCCAGAACCGCTCAGTTTCTCCAGTTTACCAAGACACCCTGACTGAAGAAACCGATATTTCCTTATGAGAGTGGGAGATTGTGGGTCAAAATCTGGAGCTACCTGGCAAGGTGGCAACCCTACCCAAGAGTACTAGCAAGCTTTCTAACTACAAGAGCAGTAGAGCACTCGATTCAGTTACTGAGGAAGGTTGTGGGATCTCTTTCTTTGGACATTTTCAATAATCAAATAGACAAGCGTCTGTTTGCAATGCTGTAGGTACATGTATCTTGCTTTGGAACAGGAAGTTGGACTAGAGGATTCCTGAGGTCCCTTCAAAGCCTTTGATTCTAATTTCAGAATGTGCCTATTATCCTTAGGCATTTTACAATTAAAGGCTAGTGTGTTCCGTGTATATTCACCCTGGTGAATATTACTATTTATCTACACAATGAGACTGATCCAAAGTCATCTGAAGCCAACTATTGAGTTCCACAGTTTTTGGCCAGTCCAGATGTGCAGGGCTTAATTGCACATTCTGTGAGCTCCTCTCTCTTGCCTTAGTCTTCTCCTAGGGCCGATGTAGCCCAGTGGATAGGGTTTTGACCTGGGAGATCATAGTTCAAACCCCATCTTAGCCATGAACTCAAGTGGCCTTGGGCAAGTCACTATCCGTTTCAGTTCCCCATCTATAAAATGGGGGAAATAATGACCTACGTCACAGGGTTGTTGTGACGGTGAACTTAAATAAGCATTGTAAAACACTGAAAGTGCTATAGAAATGATAATAAATAATAGATCTGTACCCCAGTAAGCCACGACTCTCTTATTCCCCTTCATTAACCCTGTGTTTGTTGTTATACTTGATTAGAGATTTAGTACAAAATAGGATATTCAGTATGGAAATCAGGTTGTTTGACAAACCAGGCCCATACTGAAAACAATTAAGATTAGTCTAATTTTGTATAGTACAGTAAATCCTATCCATTTTCAGCAGTAGCAGGTCTACTGGCAATTCTCTGAATCTAAGCGGAAGCTCTCAGGAAGAACAGAATGGTTGGCAAGGGCAATACAAATGTTTCAGGTTCATGTTGTTTGACATATGTTTATGCAGTCTTTCCATTTCAGTTTTGAAGGTTGATGCAGCTTCAGTTCAAGCAAGCATTTCAGTTGCTATGTTCGGTGCAAGCCAAGCTTCGTAAAGCAGGAAATGCAGGAAGACAAAGTACACCATTTTAGTCTGAACTGTCTAAGAAACACATGAAATTGGCCAGTTCATAGGGAAATAGGGATGATCTTATTATCCTTTCTGTATTATATGCTTCCAGTTCCTAGCTCATATGAGATTTTATGACAAGGGTGGTATCTGGAAAACAGCAATGCAAAAGCTGTGGAAGTTCATTTGTAGAGTAATAGCAAGCTGTATATTTACACACAACTATGGTATGCATAGCTCCAAATATAGTTGCAATAGTACTTCCAAAATGCCCCAGTTCTCACTACAAAATGAAAATAAAGCAACTGTTGTGTATTACATCTGAAATGTTTAGGTAGTGAGAGGCAGTTAACGAGATAATTGAGCATTTGCCTTTGTTAGGAAATGGTTCCCAATAGTTACCATGATGTCAATCGTCCCTGCGGTTCACTGGGGCTGTGGGCAAAACAGCAAACTCAGCTGCTTTGCCATGTTGGTTCACAATTTATGCAGCTACAGCCAAGTAGGTTTGTCATGCATCTGGGGATGTATAGGGGCATTTTCACATGGTCTAATTGAACGTAGTCTGGACTAGGTTGACTATCCTAGTCCAGACTCCAATTACTGGACTATCCTAGTCCAGACTCCAATTACTATCCAGTACTAATTGACTATCCAATACTTATTGCCACAGATTCCAACAGCAAGACCTGACAGACGCTCTGCGCATTTTATGCCTCTATGGTTTGTAGGATCACATGAAGTGATGTTTCAGTCACAGAAAACATGTATTTTTCTTAAGTGTTCCTTAAAAAATTGCAGAGGTGGCAACCCTAGCCAGTGCATGGCTGTTTGCATTGTAGAAGGATTGTGATTATATCAAGGGGTGGGGAGCAGAAATGCTAAGTCAGGTGGGGCCTTGGGTTGGGGTTGTCTGCATACTTTGAATTAAAGGGAACAGGGGAAAGACTCTGGGCAGAGTCTTTCCCCTAGGAAGACTCTAGGCATTTTATACTTCTATGGTTTGTAGGATCACATGAAATGACATTTCAGTCTCAGAAAACATTGCTAAGGAACAGCCGAAAAGCAGCACGGGATTGAAATACAGCCAGCCACAGAGATTCTAAGCACCGTGCTAACTGCAGTGTTCTGTTTGCATGGTTAGTCCAGACTAGAAATTAATCCGGACTAGATTGTTAGCGCGGACTAGTAAACATCAGAGTTTATACAAACTAGTCCAGACTAGTTTCTACGTGTGAAAATGCCCTAAGCCAAAGAACCTGATAATGTGCATACACTGAGAGAACTGAATAACTAGAACAGCTTAAAGGAGGACCTTGCACACCTTAGCAACAGGAGAGAGAGCAGCATCAGTGAGACTGAGGGCCTAAACCCAGCTGGCTTTGGACAGAGGGAGCCAAACACAAATTACCTGCATCAAGAATCATCTATTAGTGAAGCTTACCGATGTGCAACATCTATTGGTGAGTCAGGCTTACTTGGGTAAGCTACAAGTCAGTCTTTTGAGGTCCAGGGAGGATGTAATCACAAAGTAAGTCCAAAACCAGCAAATGCAGCCACATAATTCTTCTTGGTTTTGTTTCCAGCAGCTTGGACACTGGGTGGGATCTTCGTTTGTACAGCATATGAACTTGGTCTTTATTTGTCAGTATCATTTGAGGACATGAAGAAGAGCAAGGTAGGAACTCAACCACACTTATAGGACCAGCTGGTGCTCCTGGTGGGGGTATTGCTTTACCCACTTCTTTCTGACCCCTCTATCTGGTATGCCTGTGACAGGAGTGATTTCTAGCCAAGAGAATCTATCTCTTTTTTAAAAATCACTGAAATATGGTGACTTTCTAACAGGATGCTAAAATGCTACCCAAATCCTTAAAAATATGAACTAGAAAGTACTACCTACATAGAAAGCAGCAATACATGGGATGGAAGGGGAGGGTCCAGATCTCATGGATCCCCTGATCCATGGGGAGCCTCAGTCCTGTGGTGTGTGTGGTCAAATGCAATCCAACGATCACTTTTATTTGGCCCCTTTCCAGTTCTGGATCTGACGTTTGGATCCGATTCCTACCCCCAATCACTGGAAAACAGAGCTCAAATAAAGGAAGCCGAAATGAGGGCATGTGCATGAGAATAAGAAATAGATCCATGGCGCAAAGCCATGATCTGGACCCTTCTCTTCTCAAGTGCGCTCATTAAACAAACACTCCAACTTCCATGTGCCCCTTGGAGCTTGTACTAATTTTCAAAATGAACCCTGAAAGGGAAAGGTGCCCACCCCCTGCCATAGGGCCATCCCGTATTCTTGAGTGCAGACAATCCCATTCTGTCCGAGACAGTAGCAGGTTTTCATCTTTGTAATCTGGTGTGTCTGCAGTAATAACAACAAACTTTAAAGTTAAAATATGAGCTCAACCCTACAAGATGCCCCAGCTGTCAAACAAGTGAGACATACAATATGCAGATTGCAAGGCTCACATGTTATCTGTAGCAGGAAATGCTTCACTCTTAAGTGTTGTGTCTTGCTTCTTTACACAAGATCCGTGTGAGGAAACCACTCGGACACAGGTGATTCTAAACAACTATATTTGTTACACTCAAAGTCATGCGGTCCAGCTAAATCCAGGTCACTGTTCTGCTAGTTTCTGGCAGCTGCTAAGCAAGGAATAACAGAAGCTCTGCTAGATGGGGGTGAGACTATTGGTATCGGATTAATCCGATAATTTACTGGTACTGGAATACCGGATTTTTTACATCGCCGCCATTTGACAACAGCCGCAATGTAAAAAAACTGGTAAAATCAACAATGTTAAAAATCCGGTATTCTGATACCCCGTAAATCCAGTATCGGGAGATCTGATACCAGTAAATTCGGTATCCAGTAATCCCCCTGGAGTCCCACTCCTAATATCTAGCCACCCTAATGGCTTCACCCCCTCCCTTTCTGGGTTGTCCCACTCCTTAATGAGTGTTATGATCGTAGCTCTCGAGTAAGGTTGCCAGATGTCCTTTATTTTAAGGGGGCATCCCTTATTTCAGAACCTTACACATCTATAGAACATAATAGACGTCCATCATTTTCATCCTTATTCTGATCAGCACAGCTCCATGGAACATAATTAGGGTGACCAGATATGCAAATTTTAGAGGATACTTATGAGAAATACAGGTTGCAGGCCAATGCAGCCCCGCAACCTGTATTTCTCATGTAGCCTCTAAATTTTGCATATCTGGCCACCCTTAACATAATGGACATCCCTTATTTCGGTATCCCCCCTTATTTTTTAAACTTAGATCTGGCAGCACTACACTCACGTTCCCCACATTGTGCAGAACATCCTGGATTTAGCAGGGATTTTGGCAACTGTGCCGTAGTCCAGGCAGCTGCTGCAGTCAGAATCCTACATTTGGGGAGGAGGTGGAGGAAGATAGACACTGTCAGAGCTGTGGGAAATAGGCCACAAGGAATGAAGCAGAAGGTCATTCATTTGAATTTCATTTCCCCTGACTGTGCTTCTCACCTTTTTTCACATCAGCACTCTCAGCTGAGAAACTAGGAGTTGCTCTTTCAATCTTTAGGTATTTGTTAACTACATCCATTGCCCCATTTTAAGTACAGCGAGAGGCATCAGGGACAAATCACAAGATGGGAAGCATCTCATGACAGGGGTATAGCTAGGTTGGAATGGGCCAAGGTACAAGAAACCCCCCTCCAATGCAGCCCTGCAACCTGTATTTCTCATAAGTGCCCTCTAAAATTGGCATATCTGGCCACCCTACCCCATCACCATCCTCTCCTGTCTCACTCCTTCCCCTCCTTCCTCCCCCAGAGTCCTTATTACAATGTACTCCCTGCTCCAACAGAGACACCCCCCTGATCCCACCCAGCCTCCTCTCCCTGCCCCCATCCCTGCTCCCTCTCCCTGCCCCATTGAGTCTTCCTGTCCCCACAAAGTCCCCCAGATCTCCTTCCCTCACCCAACCTCCCTGCTCCCACACACACGCACCAGACCCCCTGCCCCCACCCTGACTTTGTGTCCTCCCACTTGCCACACACCCCAGGGAACACAGTGCACCTTTGGGAGGGCTCCCCCACCTCACATTTACAATCCAAGGGCACAGCAGCCCCGCTCCCCCTGCTGCTTTCAAATTCCTCCTGGGGCTGGAGCTGGACCACCGGCACTCTCCCCTCTGCTCGAACTACCTCCAGTCCTGACACTATGATACCTCTCCCTCCATCTGCTTGCTGTGCCTGGTCCTGAGGCTACATATGCACTTCCTGCCTCATGCTTCCGGCTGCCAGTGCTTGCTCCATCCTTTGCCATCTGCCAGACGGGCCCCATATGTGCCATACGTTGCAGGCACTTCTGCTCAGTCTCCACCTAGCTGCATCACATCGGGACAGGATTTTTGCCCTCCTCCCCCACTTGGGTCCTGGGACAAATGTCCCTTCTGTCCCTATGATAGCTACACCCCTGTGATATCTTTTTCCCTAACGCAAAGATGCCAAAATATTGTAGGAGGCTCTGTCCCTACATGCCTGATTCCAACTACTGCAAAGCTTTGAGAAATGCTCCATTGAACTATACTTCCCTTTTTCATGGCATAGAAGTACCATGCATGTAAATATTGGAGGGTAGGGCTGATAATCGCTTCTCAGATTCTTGCTTCGGCCTGTTCTTCCAAACGAGAATGAGTTGAGAATTGCCCTGATTATCACTGAGAAAAGCGAGACTTTCACCCTCCCCAGCACTTTTTTTTAAAAAAAACAAAAAACCTTTTACAAACCTGGCTGCCTCTCTCCAAATCCGGGGCTGCTCCGGGACTCCTCTCTGCTTCTCTACAGGGGCAGGCATGAGGAGACAAGTTTGCTGAGGAGGCGGTCACCTCCCAGTGAACAAAAAAACTGTGCATGCACAAAATGGCCACCGGGGCCGTTCTGTGCCTGTGCAGCGCTTTCCCAAATTTTGGGGAAAGGGCAGCTGGTCTCCGCATACGCAGAATGGCTGTAGTGGCCATTTTGCACATGCACAGAGCATTTAAAAAAAAAATGTTTTCAACATTCTCACAAGATCTTGGAACTTTACGATTTTGTCAATCTCTGTAACGTTTCTCAGTTCTCAAGAGAATCAGGAATGATTCTAGATTCAGCCCTATTTGAGGGCAAGAGGTATTACTATTTTCATGAGAAGGTGGCTTTGGGATTTGAGTAAGCAGAACTGGTTGTTTCAGTGTTGGATTTCGAAGTGTGGAGAACGGAGTGGCCAGAGTATTTGTAACCTGCTTTTGGAAACTGGTGGGGGTGACTCTCTGCAAGGCAGGTTCTATGGACGGGACTGGGAGCTGTTGGAATCGAGGTGCCTGATCAGCATTATGGCGTGGATTCACCTGTGCACCGGAACAGCGGCAGCTGTTGGCTGATGACTGATTGGCCTGTGAGAGAGGGCAGGACATTAACAGGGAACTCGCAGCCCGAGGCCATGCCGAGGGTGCGTGCGTTACAGCACGTCGAAGGACTGCATGCCCCCAGCACGCACCCTTGTGTGCACGGCTTTAGGCGTTCGTTTGGGTGAGGTAGGGCCAGTAACCCTCTCCCGGGGGTAGCGTTCCTGTGGTAATATGGAAAGGAAAAGAGGGCGCCCCTCTCCCTCTGGTTTTCCTTTTGAGGGTTTGCCTCAAAAAAAACAGGAAAACTGACTTACAGCAAGGGTCAAGTGAGGTCTTACTAACTACATATAATAGGTCTGATTGTTTAGCCATTGGGGCAAGGAGTCCTGCTACTTTGCTGGGGTCTGACTTCCAGGCTGATCCTCATAACTCTCCCTCACTTGAGGATTATAACGAGCACAGCTGTCATTTATTACCTGGAGAGGTGTTAGCTCAACAGACTAGTTTGATTGCAAGAACAGTGGCTTTACTGTTCACAAGTCTGTCGGTTATGAGTGATTCTTTAATAAAGGTTAGGGGTCAGTTAGGAGAGATCCTTGGCAAATTGAATCAGGTAACAGCTAACTCTGGAAACTTGGCTCCATCTAGAAATGAGAAAAATTTGCCTCAGAGTTATCAAAACTCGTTGGAGTTTAAATCAGAGAGGGTAAGATCTTTTTATAACCCTCAGAGACCAGCTAAACGTGTCCCAAGGATAATTTTTAATGCAGTCTATTTCAAAGTGGGCCCTGACCTTGACAAAGGTATTCTATCTTGGAAAAGTGATATTGATATTGCCTCCAATTTATCTAATCTGCTTAAGAAACATGTAGTACCTGGGCAGATTGAGAAGGTGGAGGTAGTGTCACGCCAAGAATGGTCCTTGCGTCTAAGAATTTTCTTTTCTTCACTGCAACTTGTGAAAGATATCTTCTTGATTAGAAAGTACCTTAAAACTAGAGGCATATCTATCGATAGGGGGATCCACTATGAATCCAGTGCCCAGCAGTCAACTAGGTGCACCCTTAGCAGGGTTCAGTTAACCCCACCCAACTCTGTCTCTCTAGGCACTAGAGGCCTTCTACCTTACTCCCCTTCCCATGCTGATAGCATGCAGTTTGTAAGGCAGGACACATCGGAAGAAAAGATTGGGAGCCATGCCCCCTCAAAATCCCTAAGCGGTTAAAATCTCAGACTTTTAAATGAAATACTTGTCACTAAACCCCCTAGCAGCGATGATCTAGTAGGTGAGGATCGTCGTTTAGCTTTGGTAGGTGAAAGAGGACCTGGGGATTTGATGGATTTTGCTGATGGCTGTCAATCACCATCGAGGACAATCAGCTTTCAGTTGGCGTTGGGAAAGGTTGATGGTACTATAGGGCTTAAATATGGAGGGAGTTTTTGTTTGGAGAAGAGTAATTTAGCTATGGATATTGGTAATTTCTTATTGGGAGATATAAGATTAATGGAGGTAGTATCAGTCGCCACACATTTCTCAAGACTCCCCCCTATAGATCAAGATCTAATTTTACAAAGGCTGGATAAACTTCAGAACAGCCTACAAATTGATGAGCTTGTTTATAAGTCCCCTGATGTCCCCAGGCATTGTAAAGCCTTATAAGCTCGACTATAATTTGGAATCTAATACTGCAGCACGATACTTGGATCCAGCAGAGGAAGGTACCCCCTTTAAAGAAAAGGATCATAGTGGCTTTGATACACAGGGACTAGAGGACAGTCACGCTAGCTCACAAGCATCTTTGACTTTTCTTAGGACACCTAGGTTAAATGTGGCAGTTATCCACTCTAAGTCAATCCAATTGGATGCAGGTTTGTGGGTCTGTCTAACACGAGGCCACTCCTGGTTGCTCGGATGGAACACAACTGACTGAGCAATCTAGGCAGGGGTATTGTTCAAACCAGGTAGATAGGTATGTAGCTACAGAACCCTTCCCGGACCAGTTCCGCTTAGCTTCTTGGAACATTTCAGGGATTAAGCCTCCCTTCTCCTTTTTTGCTTTTGTTACAGCCCCTCCCATCTTTCGCTTTCCCATTCTGCTCTGAATGGCCTCACAAACTGAACAAAATAAACAATTAACCACAGCTGCCAAAACGGGGTGGGGGGTGTTAACACCCAGCGAAATAAATTTTACTCCTGGATTCCCCTCCCCAGCTGCCAAGCTTCCATCTTGCCGATTCCAGCAAGCTAGGAGCAGCACCGAAACCCACGCCCTTTAGGTCCACGAGGAAGGAGTTTCAACTGTGTATCAGCGAACCCCGATAGTAGAAACGTATGCCCCTAATGCATCTCCGGTGTGGGCTCCTCCTATCCTTAAACACCGACCCTGTGCCCACTCCACTTCTGTGGCTTAACGCCCTCTTCGCAATGCTGCTGAATCCAATGCTTCCCCCATTCTAAGTAACCCACTTCTCTGGTTTAATCCCTCTTCGCAATGCTGATGAATCCACTGCCTCCCCCGTTTTAAGTAACCTGACTACTAAAAACCAACTGTAAAAGTTTTGTCCTGGAGCTCCAGCAGCAGCTGCTTTCTCCTCCTCTCGCCGCTCCAGAATGGTGCCTTCCACGTGGGCACACAAAGACCAGCCCCCCCTCAGTGAGGATTGGCCTCGCCGCCCACGTCACCTCCGTCCCTCTTTCAGCTGTGTGACCACGCAGCGAGGACCCGGAAGAACAAAACAACCCAGTCCGGCCAGCCCCCCGCGCTGCGACGCAGCCAGACTGTGCCAAGGGGCTTCTGACAGTGGAGGCGGCTTCCGCGCTCATTCCTGCTCAGGGGGGCGGGGCACGACAAAGGTGCCGTCCCTTCCATTTAATCAACGACGGCAGCCCCAGTTTGATATTATCTGTTTGCAGGAGACCTGGCTGAAGGAACGTGACACTTTGTGTATGGGGAAGTATAGGATTATTTCACAAGGAGGCCAGAAAATTGGCACAATGGGCTGATTATCTGGTGGGCTGCCTATTATGATTTCCACCTCCTGTGCTTATTTGCACCATCCCCTGTCAGCTCCTAGATTTGAGTATCAGGTCGGCCTCCTACAATTTTCAGAACAAGATCAGTACATCTTGTGCAATGTTTATGTTCCACCTGCATCCTCCCCATATTATAGTTCTGACATTTGGTCTGCCCTGGAAATTGAATTAAGCTTATTGGAGGAACAATTCCCCAGGGCTGGGGTTATTCTGGTCGGGGAGTGGAATGCTAGAACTGGGGATACTAATGATGTTGCGTTAAATGAATCCTTCTGTGGGTTTCCTGGACCACTGTTGAGGCATTCAAAGAACAAAGAGGTAAATAACTCAGGACAATACTTGACTTCTCTCCTCCAAAAACTGGATCTTGGCATTTGAGCTGGATAGTGCCCATCTTTAAGAAAGGAGATCATATGGACCCTGCTTGTTATAGGTCAATCAGCCTTTTGTCTATTATTGGAAAGCTCTATGCTAAACTATTACTTCCCTGAATCCAGAAATGGGCTGATGAAAAAAAACTGATCCCTAAGGTACAATTTGGGTTCAGACGTGGGTCTTCAACAATAGACTGCTGCTTCCTATTGGAACACCTGATTTTTAAATATACTAAGATTTGAAAAGGAAAATTATTCCTGGACTTCATTGATTTTACCAAGGCCTTCGATTCTATTCCAAGAATTAATCTCTGGAGGAAACTGAAGGCCTTGGGGTTGGATGACAGGATTTTGGCTATCCTGATCCAGCTTCATACAGACAATATGGCCAGAGTTAGAATAGGGAAGGGTAATAGACCAAGTTGACCAATCTTGATTGCAAGGGGAGTTCGACAAGGGTGCGTCCTCACACCCTTACTATTTAATCTGTATGTCTCGGACTTGTTGGATGCTATAAAACAGGACCCTGTGACCCCCCCCTAGGGTCAGTGAACAGGCAATTTATGCCCTGCAATACGCTGGTGATGTGGTCCTACTTTCCCAAACTGAGAGGGATCTAAGGGGGATGATTGCAAGATTAATGACGTACTGCGAGCTGAATGGTCTGGACATTAATGCTACGAAATTTAAAGTAATGGTCCTAGGAGCCAAATTTTTAAAATCTAGCTGGACAATCCAAGGGAAAGCATTGGAGGTGGTTAAATTGTTTTCCTATTTAGGAGTTACTTTCTCTTATAGATGCTCCTGGTGCATGTATATTAAATCCAGAACCAGTAGGGCAGCTAGAGCAGCACAATGTATAGTAAAAGTGGCGAATCTATCAAAGCATGTTCCTACTTCAACTTTTTTTGCAAACTTACCATCTGAAAGTTCACTCAGTAGCCACCTTTGGCCTGGAGATTATTCCTTCTCTGAACGTCATGGACCTTGAAAGAGTGCAGAATCAATCCCTCCATCAATTACTTATGGTAGGGAAAAATGTTCCTGGAACAGTGGTCCGTGCGGAAACAGGTTCACTTTCAATAGACTGCTTGAGCAAAAGGGCCCTAATTAGGTATTGGCTGAGACTCCTGACCCAGAGTGTGGAGGCATTAGCTTTACAATGGCATGTAGATGGGTGTACACACGGTTCAGGTGCAATTCTTTTCCTTCGTCCCTGGTAGAGGGGCATTATAGAGGCATCCCGAAGCATGAAAGAATATGCCAGCTTTGTGAGTTATATGAACCTGATACATGTGCTCACCTTTTCTTCTATTGCACTGCCCTGGAGGCACCCAGACGGGAGCTTTTGGAGCAGTATTGTTTAGGTCATCGGAACCCGAGTATGTTGTTAAAGACCCTCTTGGACTAAGGATACGGTAATGGCAAGGGCTGTGGCCAGGTTCTGTCAGCTTTACCTCCGGACTAGAGAGGCTTGTATGAGATCTCCCATTCTTAGCGGTAGCCCTAGTGGATGAGGTCCAGGAGGGGAAGGGGGTCTTATGTTTATGTTATATGTTTATATTTTGTGCTTATTATTGTCATGTCTAGCTATGTAACCCCCAAGCACTGTTGGCTTTTGTTGGTTCTTGTTTTATATTTTTGTTTTATATTGTATTAGCCTTGGCTAACAATAAATCTATTTTATTATTATTATAGCCTTATGGAGGAGCTTGAATGCCTTATGGAGGAGCTTGAATGCACAGGCTCTAGATCTTATTTATGGTTAAAATATCTTGTCTTCCTTTTAAATAGCATGGGTTTTTCTTTTTCTTACTTCTGTGCGAAACCTATAGGTACTGTTAGAAGGGAGATTTTTCTGAGATTGGAGGATTTGGCCAATCAGAATGACTTGGCAAAAGTGCACAACTGGAAGGTAACCCCATGGCTACGGGCAATTAAGAGTACTGTCTTGTTTGAACCTTATCTAGATATACTATCAGGTAAAACTGTACACAGAGCTTATACTCTGTTACACTTTCAACTTATCCAGACTGCTGTTGTGGAAGGTAGATATGCTGGGATTAACATCGAGGTGATGTTGCTCCTGTAGCCTAAGCAAAATTGAAACTCCGGATCATCTTACTACCACAATCTGCGAGCGGTCTGGCTTCTCCCCCTGATAGGAAAATTTCCTAATGGTAACAATACTACTATGGTTTTACTAAATTTACCATCTTATGAGGAGATCTTTGCGGTGGCTACCTTTGTCCACCTTGCTATGAAGGAACGGTTGAGAATAAAGGAGAGCCTAAAAGTCCTTGCTACGTGGATATAACTTCTGTTCACTACTAAATTACATACACATATACATTTTCCCCTCTTCTTTCGAGGGAATATTTAAAGGTCCCTTTATGGGTTCATGCCGGGGTATACTTCTGGTTACTTTCTCGTTACTTTTAAATAGAGATTGCTCAGTTAGAATCTATTTTAGCTTTTTTTACGATGTTATGATTTTATGTATATGAATAGGAATAGCAATATTTCTTTTTTCGAATGACTCGGTTTATAGGATGGATTGATTGTTAGTATATTGTTTATATTTGATAATTGGAGGTTGTCTCCATCGTCTTACTATTATGTTTGTATTGCTTATTGCTTGTTTTCCCTCTTTTGTGTTGGCTATGGCGAAAGCTGTGTCGTAAACAAACAAAGATAAGGCGACTATTTTTTTTAACCTCTCCCTAAAGAAAATATTTCACAGCCTTCTCAAAGCTGGTACGTTCCCCCCCCCCCCGTTGTTTGGTAGCACCATCAAACAGCTGAGGGACAGGAGCAGCAGTGCCGTCCCTGCCTGATAGGAGAGAGGCTGGGAGTAGGGCTTGCATTGAGGCGGGGAAGGGTTGGGTGGGAGGTGAGAAGAAATATTTAGGCAGAGAAAAAAAAAGCTGAGGCACCATATTTTAGTAGGCAGGGATGCATTTTCACTGCATTTCCTCCATTGCCACTGATGGAACAAATGCAGTGAAGACAGGTCCCTGTCATAGGTCTGGATCCCGTATGGTGGGTTTTGTGGTATTTTCTCTTTGCATAAGTATTTATGTAAACGGTGGTTGTGTTCCTGCTTGCCTCCCTCTTCATATAGACACTAAAGGTTATCAAAGTCTGTTAGCTATAGTGTAGGCAGAGCTCTGGTGACAGTAATTAGTGCTCTCCTTGTGCTCAGCTTGCAAGAGGGATGTGTGATTTGCCATGGGAAATACTTAACATTATAGCTGTCCCACACAATGAGTATTTTTAAATGAACCAGGCTTGAGAAGGGGTCTGTGGCCGCTGAGTGGAACAGCCACGGAGCACCCACACATGTGGAGCGGGTGGAGAGGGATTCTAACAGGCGACTCCCTGGGCAGTCACCGTGCCCACTCAGGCAGCCTCCATGCACTCCCGCCACCACAAACTGGCCCTGCAAACAACCCTCATGGGCAGCTGTTCCCCTTCTTTGCCGCCCGGCAACACCTCCCACCCCAAGCCTCACCCAACTGCTCACCCTCTGCCATGACACACAGCCAGGGACACCATGGAAACAGGAAGCTACAGCAGCCAATAACCCATTCCTGCCCAGGAGCCGGTGCAGTTGCTGCAACCGTTGACTGTCCTGGGCAACAACGGAAGCGCATACTAGTGGGGACGTGCAGAAAGCTGCTGTCCTCCATGTGCTGGCTCTTCTGTAATGCATCGTGAGGGAGGGTTGTTATGCTTTGAGCCACCATGGTGTTGTATGTCATGTGTGTGCCCTTTAAGAGCTCCTCCTCCTCCCAGCAGCACTGTAGGTAGAACTGGGGAGGCAGCTGGCTGTGGGCTTGTCTGCTGGCATGGGTTGGCGCCCTGGTTCTTATGAGCAAGGATTGCATAGGCACCTGTTTCCATGCAGTTGTTTGGCTTGCCTGAATGGAGCACCCCAGATTTTTTTGAAGCCATAAATTGGTGCTGCATGACTGACAGGAGTGCATATTCTCACACACCACCTTCAAATGAGCAATTGGATGCATGGTTAATGGGTGACCATGTGTGGAAGTGTCTTGTTTAAAAACACTCATTGAGTCTAGTGAGATTGTGTGATTGCTGTGTCGGTCCCAAATTTATTTATTTGTTTATATCCCACCCTTCCCTTGAAAGGTTTACAAAATAAAAAAAATATAAACATAACATATATAAAAACTATATAAAAGATAAAAATATTAAAATACAGACAACCCCCCCAAAAACCTAACCCACCCAGAACCCCTTACAAAACCCACCCAATACCACCTCCCCATTCCCCATGTCCACCCCCCACTCAAACCCCACCCCCTATCCCCACCCACCAAATGCCTTTTCAAACAAAAAAGTCTTACACTGCCTCTGGAAGATGCTCAGGCTCGGATTCAAATGAACCTCCGGTGGGAGGGAGTTCCACAGCACTAGGACAGCAACCAAGAATGTTTCCTTACAACTTCTTGTTGTACGAACAAGACTAACATATGGTACCCGCAGAGAGGCACTCCAAGCCGATTGCAGGGGCCACAGCGGGGCATGGAATGACAGACAGTCTATCAGATATGTAGCGCACATATTATTTAGGGCTTTAAAAGATCAAACCTAGCACCTTTAATTGTGCCTAGAAAGCTATACGGAGCCAGTGCAGACTTAGGAGAGCAGCGTAATGTGTTCTCAGTACCTCGCCCCTGAAAGAAGGCAAGCTACCACATTCGACATCAACTGCAGCTTCCGGACAGTCATCAAGGGCAGCCTCACATAGAGTGTGTTGCAGTAATCTAGCCTCAAGGCAATGAAAGCATGGATGACAGTGGCCAGATTCAAATCAGAAAGAAAAGTCTGCAGTCTTCTCACCAAATGGAATTGTTGAAAAGAGCTCCTGGCCACCACCACAACCTTGACAATCCAGGTGCAGCAAGGGATCCAGAAGCACTCCAAGGCTCTGAAAATGATTGACCAGAGGGGGCCAGACTCCAACTATAACAGGAATCCCAATCCCCTCCAGGTCACAAGACTGACTAACCATCATCACCTCAAGTCTTGTCTGGATTCAGCCTCAATCAGTTCATCCTCATCCAGTCCCCAACAGCAGCCAAGCATCGAGTAAGCACCAAGATTGCAGGGCCCTGGTCGGATGAAAAAGAGAGGCAGAGCTGGGTGTCATCAGCATACTGATGGCACTTGACCCCAAACCTCTGAATGACTTCACCCAATGGCCTCACCTATACGTTGAACAAGACTAGGGACAGAATTGAACCCTGTGGAACCTGAGAGGACGATGAGCAATCGCCCATCATCACTCTCCAGGACCTCCCTGACGAGAAGCATAACCACTCCAGAGTGGTCCTGCAGTCGTGTCAACAACACCTCATGGTCAACTGTATCAAAGGCCACTGGAAGATCTAACAAGATCAACAGGGTGGCATGTAAGAAATAGAGACAAAGTGTCTCAGACTAGAGTATATCTTTCATTGGACCAACACCTGTTGGCGAGGGTGTGCGCAGGGCTCTTTCTCAGGTATATAAGAATTTAGAACTAAGATATGTAAACATTCATGCTGTTCCATGTTAATGCTGCCACTCTATGGACTGACAAATGGGGAGTGCATCAGGTGGCAATATAAATAATACAAGAATTGCGAAAAGCCCCACTGGTGAAATGTACCAGGCAAAACGCCCCGCTAAATTTCCCTCTGGTGAAACTGACATGGTAAAGCTCCCCCTATAAAGCAAAACTCCCTGCTGGTAGAACTGAGAAACACCAATCCTTGCTGTGGAGACTGACCCTGCTGCTGAAGCTAAAAAAAACCGGTGAGCAGATGTTGATTCCACTGAGTGTTAACAGTTCCATGGGTCTTCTGAGGAGTTCCCCGGATATGTTCCAGGGTACAAACTTCTGCAAACCTGTGTTCCCTCTATGAGTTGTTTCCGGGTTTGTGTGGCCAAACATAGCACGTCCCCCATTTTAGGAGGCTGGAACGATGAAAAGCATCATTTGTAGGGACACCATGTGAGGTCACTTTAAAAACAAAGGTGTGGGGTGTGTGTGTTTAGACTGAAGGACAACTGAGGGCGCCTTTGGATAGAATGAAAATGGGCATTTGAATGTGTGCTTCATGGGTGTTAACACTGGGCATCTTTAGACATAACAAAGATTGGGTGTCAAAACCCCTAAGCACGTGTTTGGCTGTTGTGTGTAAGCACCATAACAATCTTAACACCAATTTGGCCCCCCGTTGAACACGCAATGTGAACACCATTGCATCACAAGGACAATTTGCATGTTCTGGCTGAAAACGTGGCCAGTGTTGTGTCTAGTGATGTCACGTAGCGTGTTAGCAGGTACAACACGGGGAACAAGGCAGCAGCGCTGAGATCGGGTAGCGAGCAAAACACCAATTTGCCCCACGATGGGCTGTGTCTCTAAACAGCGCCACATGGTGAACACAGGACCAAACCGGTGTTCATATCAAGGTCAAAACACACATTCGGACACCCATTGGCATTATGTCTAAAGACACCCACCATCTCTGAACACTCTTCTGAACATGTGTTTGCACTTTTTACATGTGTTTGCAATGGGTGTTTCATACTGCCTCCTGATGGAAGGACGCATGCACAGCTTCCAGTTACTTTCCCAGCCGGCATTTATGATGTACTAGTCACTATAATGTTTTAGTACTGTCACCACAGAAAGTAGGTGTTAACATGAGAAAAAATTCCTGACTGACAGCACATTTCATCCAATCACAGCACCTCTCTTTTTTTTGGTTCCTTTTCATTGGCGCAAAAATTTCAACTGCTGTAACGTTTTCTGCCCCCCATTTTGTCTGTATGCTTAAGTGCAATAGAGTAAACATCTGCATTGGGTGCTACAATTTCACTGAATACTGTGCAACTGAACCATTATCGTTTCCAAGTTATGCAAACTTTGGCAGAGCATTTTTCCTTGGAGTACATGCAGTGGTGGATGGCTGTGGAGTACGTTGTGTCTGACCTCATGTCCCAGGAACAGGCAACATTAAGGAACATGCAGCAGCAGGCGATGGGGCAGCACCGTGATTGTAGATACGTTCCATATATTCCCTTGGGTGGCAGAATTGGACAGATGCATGAGGCAGTGACCTGGTTGCTGGATGGGTATGAAGCTTGGATGGAAGCCCTTTTAAGATTGAAACCCACCCTCTGCATAATTTGGTTCAAGGACAAGTCCCAGGACTGGTGAAATAACGTGGTTATGAACTGGGACAATCTCAAGTGGCAGGCAAATTTTTGTGTATTGCAAACTGTTTTCTATGAGTTGCTTCATACCATTGGTCCTCATCTGCAGAATGGAGAGATGACTATGAGGAGATGCATCCCCACTGGTAAATGCCTAGCCATCGCTCTATGGAAGCTTGCAACTCAATATAATCCTAAATGCACTTCAAAGCAGCCAGTTTAAAATAATAATGAAGGATTCTGATTGATGTTTTTAAATTATTTTTCTGTGAATACTGTTTCCTAAATATTTTATAATGCAAAGTTCAGTAAAAAAGTGATTTAAAGGTAAAACAAGACTGTGTCTGTGGATTGAAAACAGTCTAAAAAGCATTGTTTAAACCAAAGAGGTACACATATGTTTTTCTTTTTCCGTGGTATGGATCACACAGTAAAAGTTTATAATTTCAGTCTGCTAAGAATTAAATCATTAGCGGGAATTTGGGCGGTCTTCTGCTCTTGCGGATTACATTTCCTGTTGTATTCTCCTTTACATTGCTCAATGTGGGAGGAACAGAGTCATTCAATGCAGTTATTTTGGTCAAATTATTCCCATCTACAACAAGAGCAGAAGGATTTTTCTTTCTTTTTTTCTTTTTGGGCTGTGCAATTATTCTGCTATGGGGACCAAATTGTCTATGCTTTGAGCTATAGCAGATGCATTTGTTGAGGTGTCCTTACCAATGGCTTGCACAAGAGAAGGCAAAGGCTTGGGATCCTTTCCTGAAAATCAGTGTTTAAAACACATGTGCAGTTTGAAAAAAGGTGTTCTTTTGGTGCAATGTTCTCATACCAGTTTCATCACCACTAGAAACAAGGTGTGTCACACTGCTAGGGGTTTTGGATCTGCTGTGCCAAGTCAAGGGGAACTGCCAAGACAAAGGCATTTCTAAGACTTTGGGGTGACCCTATAGTGCAGTATGCCATCAGGAATGCATACCGCAATGAGTAGATTGATCAGCACATTTATGATAACTTGAAAAAGCAGGGCTTTGACTTTGACTTGTACCAGTGCCAGTCGTGTGGAAAAGCTCTGAAAAGAGGCTACAAAGATATTAAAGACCACAACAACAGGTCTGGGAGGGGTAAGCGCAGTGCGAACTCAGTGTAATATTTCATGGTGACAAAGCAATTGAACCAGAAATTGTTTGGAAAACTTTAAGGGGTAGGCATGGGCGAACAGATTGCAGTTCGTGTTCGGCCGTTCGGTTCGGCCGCGATCGGTTCGCGTTCGGCCGTTCGGTTCGGCCGCGTTCGGTTCGTGTGTTCGTGTTTGGTCGTTCGGTCGTACCTCGCGTTCGTGTTCGCCCGTTCGTGTTCGGCCGTTCGGTTCGTTCACCATCGGGTTGTGCGTTCGTGTTCGGTCGTTCGGTGTTCGGGTGGTTCGCGCGTTCACGTTCGGCCGTTTGGCCCGAAAAAAACAATGTTTTTTAATATATAATTTTAAAAAAAAAAATTATTGATTTTTTTTATCAAATATTTATATCTCTATATCTACACTAATAACTAACTAACTACCTAACGAATAAATGTATTCTAAATGCTATGAATAACTCCAACAAACCCTAAAGCTGAATCACAGAAAACAGTAAACTCACTCTATCAGTAAACCTTAAACTAAACTACTCAAACAAAAATGTATCGACCTAATCCTATCTATCTACCTATGAATTTATGGGATGGGGGTTGGGGGGCAATCACAAACAAGACAAGGAGGGGTACAAAACTGAAATGAAACCTAAATCAATCTATAAATTAATAATATATACTACTACTCTAATGAATCAAAAAAACAGGGGAAGGGAATGGGGAGGGAATATTCAATGGAGGGGGGAGGGAAGGAGGAAGATTGAAGATTGAACACAGGGAGGGATAAAAACAAAAAATAACAACTAAATCTATCAAAGCTAATGTAAATAAATGAGAATATGGGGGTAGATGGGTTGGATGGGTGAAATAGGAGGAGGATGGCAATGGATTGGGGAGCTGGAAAATGCTGGGTGAGGGAGCCTTCTGAAACGCCTGCTGCTCAGGAACAGTGACTAGCTCAGAAGGTATTGGGAAGGGGGGAGGCAGACAGTTTTGTTTCTTGCTGCGCCCGCCTCAAATCAGCCCCATTGGCTCCGTGCAGCCTAGCCCGTGGCCAATCATAGACTGCCAAGCCAGTGGTCTGAGGCGAAAAGAGATGGTGATTCATCAGGCTGGCTGCTACTCCAAGCCACTCTCCACCCTCCACCCCTGGTGCCTGGAAGTCTGCTCCTAGCTGAGTCAAATGACTTCCCCCTCCCTGCTACATTTGGCCTTCCAGTGACCTGACAGAAGACCATGTTTTAGCCACCCGAACACAACCGAACGCGATTCGAATTGAACGAACTGTTCGGCCATTTCGTAGTTCGGTGTTCGGTTCCGTTCGGTGTGTTCGGCCATTTCGTAGTTCGGTGTTCGGTTCGGTTCGGTGTGTTCGCCATTTCGGTGTTCGGTGTTCGGTCCGTTCGGTGCGTTCGTGTTCGTGTTCGTGTTCGGTTGTCCGAACAGGCCGAGTTCGGGCCGAACACCGAACTACCGAACCGCGTTCGCCCATCCCTATTAAGGGGGGTTTCCAGGCCAAGTGCGGACATTACCCCAAGGGAGTTCCTAATGTAGCAGGCTATGGGCAGCGAGTAGCGCATGAACCAGGAAACCAGGAACAGCAAAGACAAGTGGCTCCAACTGATCATTGTGCCTTTCCTTTCCCCCTCTTTTATCATGAAATATACTCCCAGGACTTGGAAACAATAGACCCCTCTCAACTACTCAGGGACATCTGTCCTGAAGAAGTTCTTGCTGCAAAATCTGACTCAGATGCAACCCACCTGGAGGAGGACACTCAAGGGAATCCCATACAACTTAGCCGGCAGGAAGGAATAGATTGTGGCACAGTACCAGAAACTTGTAAGTAATATTCTACTAGTTTATTTATAAATATATCAAGTCTTAATTGTGGAAAGCCACCATCAAATTTCCCTGATATGAGTGGGTGGGTGGGTATGGGTTTTAATAATGTCCTCTATGTCTGTCTCCTTACTGCAGAACCTGCAGATGTACTTGAGGAGCAGCCAAATCATCATCCACTCCCCCCCCGGTTGTACCTATGCGGCCTTTAACTGCAGCTCAAAGATCACACCACTGCCAAGCATGTAGTAGGAATTGGTGCGAAGAGATTACAGAAAAGCTGATGAAGGAAGTGAGATGGTGTGCTGACCAGCTCCACCAAGATATAAAAGATTTAATGGAATGTGAGGTTGGTATTTTGGCAGTAGAGGCGAATACTAGGATGCAATTGCATAGGGAGGAACAGTATTTTGTTAGGAATCTGTATGCTGAAAATAGGAGGCACTAGGCTGAGGAGGGTAATGAAATTAAAAGGGGCCAACAGAGAATGCCTGATTTTCACAACAGGCAGGAGGAGCTCAAGTCACTAATGAATTTCGAGATGACTTGAAAAAAATTCACAGAGGCAATTTAGTGGCTAGCATGGACCATAATGCCAAAAAATACCCTGCAAGTTGAAAACTTATGGGGCTTTCCAGAAACCCAATAGTGTCCATGTTCAGCAGCCCCAATCCATAGCCCTAATGTAGCTGATCCTTCCCACATGATACATTACAAGTAGGTCACCATTTTGTGCTCCAACATCATCTTGTAACAATGCCACCCCGCTTGTGGGGCACGGTGTGAGGAAGTACTTGGGAAGCACACAGCTGGCACTTACCCCTCCCAGACCTGTTGTTGTGGTCTTTAATATCTTTGTAGCCTCTTTTCAGAGCTTTTCCACACGGCTGGCACTGGTACAAGTCAAGGTCAAAGCCCTGCTTTTTCAAGTTATCAGAAATTTGCGGATCAAGCGACTCATTGCGGTATGCATTCCTGATGACATACTGCACTGTAGGGTCACCCCAAAGTCTTAGAAATGCCTTTGTCTTGGAAGTTCCCCTTGACTTGGCACACACTCTATCTGATTTCTTGAATGTTTGCGATGCATTCTTAGAGGAGGTTCGGGTGCGCTCTTGGATTACCCGGTCTGGGTCAATATCAGTCGTGGTTTCCATGCGCTCAGTCTGGGAGCACACCTAAAAGCTTCTGTTCTCCATGTTGCAAAGACGATGAATAAGCAGTTTGAGTTCAAATTTGAATTTGTCAGGGGTGGGGGACTTAAAACGCAAAGAATCACAGGAGGATCAATGAATTCAACTGGACATAGTGTAAGAACAGGTCCCCTCACAAAAACGCTGTACTCTATGACTGGAAACAGGAAGTTGTGGGTGTGTTTTTAGCATAAACACAACCCACATCTGCTTAGATGTATCATAAAACACCCAACTGCTGTAAACACCCATCTGCAGCCCGGATGAGGCACTAAAGTGGTGCATAAAATCATTGCAATGCTTATACAGAACAGGTAAACATGTTTTACGTTCGCAAACACCCTTTTCGTGTTCTGTCTAAAGACATCCTGAGTTTTTCTCAGCTGTTCAGTGATATTATTCTAGTCTAGGGTTGGAAATAGCAAAAGTAAGAAATTCTTCAAGGGGTCAGCTCATGCTTAGGCAAAGCGTGTTTTCTCCAGGATGTCTCACTATTGGCTACTCTGCATATTGTGTGTCCCGTAAATATGCTGTACCCAATACATGAGACTTCTGAGGATGAAGAGTGTTGCCCACAATGAAAACAAAAACTCTGTAGACAACTGTTGAATCAGTCTCTAAATCAGGGCTTGGGGACCTTCTCACACAAGGGTGTGGCTATAATAGGGACAGATGCTGCTGTTGACATGCCAGGGAAGATTGGGGTGGGGAGGACACTTCCTGGTGCAGCTGCATCCAGTGCCGCTAGGAAGTGGCCAGTAGGAGCCACAGTCCATCTTCCGCACCAGAGCCCACTCCAACCTAGCTACGCCCCTGCTCCCATGAGCTACTTTGAAAATTAGCACAAACTCCATGGGCAAGATACGTGTTGCGAGAGCTTAAGTGGTATACTCAGGATGGGAAGCACCAAATAGGGGTGGGAATTTGGGTTCAGTTAAATCCATAACTGCATGGAACAGGCTGTTATAGATTAATCCATACCAAACCAAAACAGCATGATAATCCTTTTTTTGGTTCAGTTCTAAAGTGTAAAAAAATAATAATTTAAATTATTGTAGATGTGCAAAATGGCCACCGGACCATTCTGCACAGGTGCATCCTTTTGCAGTGATGCTGCTGCCACCATTTTGGGAGCGGGCACACATAACAGTCCAATGGCCATTTTGTGCGTGCACAGTAAAACAAAATTGCAATTATTACACATGCCCAAAATGGCCACCTGAGAGTTCTGCACATGCGCATTCTTTTGGCGGTGGCAGTATCGCCACCATTTTTTAAAAGGGCAGCCAATCTGCACATACACAGTGGCCATTTTGCGTATGTGCTGACTGGATGCACTTTTCCAAAATGGTGTCAACACTGAGGCTGCCTTTTTGAAAAAGGGAACGCATGCGCA
Source organism: Sphenodon punctatus (assembly GCA_003113815.1). NCBI lineage: Eukaryota > Metazoa > Chordata > Lepidosauria > Sphenodontia > Sphenodontidae > Sphenodon > Sphenodon punctatus. Next base: position 174,970 of record QEPC01010898.1, read on the forward strand.
GAACAGTCCAGCAGCCATTTTCCGTAGACACAGTAATTTTATTTTTTTATTTTTTATATAGCTTTATAGTTAAATGTGATAGTTTAAACAATCACATTTTTCCTTTGTCATCATTAATTTATTATCCTAATTGACAATGAACAATTTTTTTGAAACTGCCTTAACTCTGTCATTTACATCTATACAAATTGTGTACACTTTATACGATGAAATTCTGGCACAGTTACTATAGATAATTGTATAGATTTGGCAGTTTTGAAAAAAATTGTTGTCGAATTATGATAATAAATTGTGATAGTTTAGTTAGTGATAAATATTAAGAAGAGTAAGTATGTATGGTAAGGAATTAAGTACATATCTTACATTTATGTTAATGGTAACATATGAAATAGATTGAAAATGTGGACATTTCCTTGCTTTTTGGCGTTTATGTTTTGTTGTAATGTATTTTGTGAAATGTTTTTTGAACTGGAACTGAAATTAGTTTTCATGTTTTTTGGAGGTTAAGTTAGGGGGAAATGTATGTTGTGAAAATGGTTTTGAAAAGGTTTTTTTTGTTTTGGAAATGGTTCTGTCTTTAACCTTTTTTTAAACTGTTAAGTTTAGTCATAGCTTTATGAACACATTTCCAGGCAAAAGCAGTTAAACCTGCGTGACTACTGATTAATAGTGGAGCATGTTTGCTATTCCCTACAATATCTATCAATTTAAACACTTCTTGGTCACTCCATATATTATGTCGTCTCTTAACACTCATCTTCATGATAGTAGGTTAAGTGGTCAAGTGACCAGAAAACACGTGGACAAACAAGATGTTTTTAGCTATGGAAAACTGCAGAGGACAGGCATACACAGAAACAAGTGTATCGTAATAGTACAGCGACACCACATGGCCAAAGGTGGCTATAGATTGAAATAATAAGGTGGGGTAATTCTTATGTAGAGTTGTAAAGAAGGCATGAATACATCATAGGCAGTTGATAATATGCAATGTCTACAAACTGTTTCTTTAATGTCTGGGGTAAGTGAAACCCCTTACCCTCCATTATAGGAGAATTTACATCATGGGAAGGGCTTTCTTCTGTATATATATATATATTTGGTGTGACAACATGGCTGTGGTACATGTTGTCAACACCTTGTCATCTAGGTTAGAGCATGTCATGTAGTTAATAGGGATGTGCATGTCATTTTTGTTACAATAACGATAACAAAAATTGTCATTTTAGTTATTGCAATAACAAAAACTGAGAATAACTATAACAATACCAAAAATGACAATGTTGGTATCGTTGTTGTTATTAGTGCTGTGGCAGTTGAGTTTTGGAGGGGAAATGTGGAGAGGGGAGGAGGGAACAGATATCTCTGAGCCCTAAACAGGGTTGAACTCTTGAACTGTGCCTGTGCTGGGAGGGGCGAGCAGCTCAGCAGTATCTGATGGATGTATTGCTAGCCAATAAGCAGCGCAAGCAGGCCCCAGAAGTCTTGTGGCACTCTGTGATTGCTCAATGCCTGCTGCCTCCCACAACCAATCAGTGGGGCTTTGGGGGAGGGCACTGCAACCCTTTATAATGGGAGGGCCAGGATTTTTCTCTCCGTTCTGTGAGAAAGCTCTGCTTGTCAGGTTGCATTTACAGAACTGTGGTGCTTGCATACAAAAAATCCTCCCTGGTCCTCATTGTATTACCAATACCTTTCCTTCCTCATACCCTACATTTTACCTCCCTTTCTCTGCCCTTCTCCCCTCTGTACATTAAATATAGATTGGTAGCATAGATTAGATATAGTTAAATATTATAAATCGATGTTGTCTCATATTGGATATTTAGTGTAAAGGGGATGTATGGTGTATGTTTCATAGATGTATATAGATATTCATAGATAGATGTGTATAATATTTAACTATATTATATAGTTAATAATATCAGGCCCGGAAAACTACCAGCAGCCAGTGCAAAGAACGGAGCGCTGGCGTAATATTCTCCCGGCAACCCATACCCACCAGGAGACGGGCTGCCGCATTCTGCACCAGCTGCAATTTCCGAGTCATCACCATGGGTAGCCCCACATAGAGCGCAGTACAATAGTGCAGCCTAGAGGTGATGAAAGCATGGATGATGGTAGCCAGGTCAGAGTCCAAAACATAAGGCTGAAGCCATCGCACCAGATGTAACTGGTGAAAGGCACCCCTTGCCACAGCCTCCACCTGGGCATGGAGGCAGAGCTGAGTATCGAGGAGCAACCCCAGACTCTGAACCTGGGAGACTAATGGAGAGCAGACCCCATCAATGACGGGGGGCCGCCACCTCCATCGTCTTACCTACCAACATCACCTCCGTCTTGTCAGGATTCAGCCTCAGACAATTAGCCCTCATTCAGTCCCCCACAGCCATCAGACACCGAGTGAATTCATGGAGTGAATTAGCTAAGATTTTTTAATGGATTAATGGAGATCTCTGTGATCTAGAAAACAAAACTATAGGTGAACTATGTTCACTTGATCCTGTAACAGTATGTAAACATTTCCAAAATCATTTCAAACTAATCCTGAAATTCATCCTTTTAAAAAAAAAATAATAATCCATCTTTAGGCAAAGTGAAACGTATGTTTTTTTGGCTCCTTGAATATCAAAGTAGAAGAGCTGCACACATCCATATGATGTTGTGGATTGAGAATGTACGAACATTAGGTACAAATACCAGTGAAGAAGCTGCATGGCGTTAACAAGATATGTTACCTCTTACATAACAAAACATGAAAAATCTTCTTTACAAGTTTCGCAGGAAATTAGCAAAGAAAGAACTTTGCCTTCAAGGTTATGGTGTTTAGCCATCAAAACACTAACCCACCGTGAACGTGGTGCATATGAAACCACAGACAGGTTAACAGGAACACCTTTGTATGGAAAATGAGAGGGAATAAGATATCTCACCCTATATTTTAAACACAAATGAAAAAGAGTACTTAAGAGTCAGAAAGTATTACAGGAATTAGCAAAGACAAACACTAAAAGTAAAGAAACACGCCTTATCTGATAGATGATTTTTATCATAAAAGATCAATACATCGCACAGTGATACGACTTCCACAAAGGCATTAAGCGGGACGGAGACAGCGACTAGTGCACAAGGAGGGATAACAAAGCTCCCTCCCTCAAAGCTCAACTCTGGGTGCTGCCCTGTTTGTTGTCCCTCGTTGTGCACTAGTCTCTGTCCCGCTTAGAGTGCAGGGATCCCCGGCCCCAGCAGCAGTGAGCGAGAGCCTGGCTCTTGATGCTGATGCAGGGGATGTGGGGTGTGTGTGTGTGTCCCTGCTCGTCTATGAATTCTGTTGTACATTAGGGTGCCAAGGACAAATTCTTCCCCTTTGTTGGGATGGCTCTCT
>QEPC01010898.1:178454-194585 GCA_003113815.1 Sphenodon punctatus
AGCGTGGATGATAAAAAAAAAAAAGACAGAAAGCAACAATACCATTTATAAGTGCTACGCAAGACTCAGAAATACTTACTGGTAAAGCAAAGGAACAATGCTTTCTGGAATACTACAAAAAAATCTATACCACTATGGCACCCACAACAGAGAGCATAAAATATTAGGAAGATTATAGATATTATAACACATATTAAAAGCACAAATGCACCGGCGGCTATTATATCCCTTGACGCGGAGAAAGCCTTTGATTTAGTGGAAATTAAATATCTTTGAGAAGTGATGAAGGCAATGGGAATAGTAGGACATTTTCTGCAGTGGATAGAAATAATATATAAGTCCCCTAGAGCTAGGCTGATTATGGAGGGTCAAACAACCGCGGCATTTCAACTGACCCGCGGCACACGTCAGGGCTGTCTGCTATCCCCTCTCTTATTTAACATAGCTGTGGAGCATTTGGCTATTGCCATTAGAGCACAGCACCAAATTGCTGGGATTAAAATCCAAGGAAATGAGTTTAAACTTGCCCTGTACGCGGATGATATGTTGTTAAGTTTGGGAGAACTGTCTAGCTCTATTCTTAAACTGTTAGACATTATTCAACAATTTGGTAAGATTTCCGGATATAGGATTAATATAGATAAATCCCAGATGATGTTATTCAACGAAGAAAGGCTGACTGTGCAGGAAAAGCTGATATCAACCCCATTCAAAGTACAAAATAAATACATAAAATACCTGGGTATAATTATCCCTAAGAAGTGGAGAGAGCTCTATAAATTAAACTTTTTACCACTTCTGGAAGAAATAAAAGCTAAGGAAGAAGAATGGTACAAGTTACAAGTCTCGTGGATTGGCAGAACTAATTTAATTAAAATGGCTATACTGCCTAAGCTCCTTTATACATCTTTTGCTCTTCCAATAGAGGTCCCTAAAGAGTACTTCAACATAATAAATAAAGTGATAGCACGGATAGTATGGCAAAGAAAAAAACCAAGGATTAGACGAGCCATAATGTACACAGGTAAAGAAAAAGGGGGTTTGAGCATGCCAGATATTAAACTGTATCACTGGGCCTCAGCCCTGAGGGGTATCAAGACCTGGTATCACGACTTGAAATCCCCGAACTGGAACTTAATTGAAAAAGAGGCCATTGGCAACAAGAGTATGGCCAAAGTTCTTACGGATGGGGAAGAAATAAAATAAAAAAGTACAATTAAAGACCACCCTTTCATATGGTATGCCTTAAAAACTTGGGAAGCAATTTTCAAAAAAGCAGAAATTTGTACAGATAAGTCTCCATACACACCAATATTTGGGGACTGGTGCCGCATGGCTAATATCCCATTAACAGTGAAAACGTGATGGGAGAAAAATGACCTAAAATGGGCTTCGCACTTATTCGTGGATCAGGATATATTAACAAAGGACACTATCCAAGACAGAATCAGGGAAAAAATAGATTTCCTAATCTATGCTAAAATTAAAAATAAATTTAACAATAAAGCCAACAGAACCCAATATAATAGAACACCTCACGAATTAGAAAAGGTGCTGTACAGAGACTCATCTCAAACACATATTATATCAAGAATGTATAAAATATTAAATCGTATAATTAACTTACCTGATGCTGGTTATATGGCTGCTTGGGAAGAAGACCTGCAAAAAAAAATAGAAGATGAAGAAATGCGAACAATATGGTCGGTTATGCATGGTGCATCTAGATCAATATCAGTCCTGGAACCGCAAATAAAAACAACTTACAGGATGTATTTCACTCCACAGAAACTTCATAATATTAACTCGCAGTACCCTCAGACATGTTGGCAGTAGGGCTGTAGCGGAATATCGCAGCGGTAGCTATTTCCGGCGGAAACAGTGTTTCCGCAATTAGTGGAACGGCATGGCAGAGGCTTTCATTCCGCGGTTTCATTCCNGTAGCTATTTCCGGCGGAAACAGTGTTTCCGCAATTAGTGGAACGGCATGGCAGAGGCTTTCATTCCGCGGTTTCATTCCGCGGTTCTGCGGTTCCGCTTATTTAATTCTGCAACTTAGTGGAATCGTGGAAACATGACATTTTCACTATTTCCGCAATTCCGCCAGCACCACAAAATAGCGGAATAGCGGTTTTCCGCAATTTCCGCAATTTTTCTGCAATTCCGCGATTTGCAGAATTCCAGCGGAATTAGAGGAATATCCGCAGAAAAGTCACGGTGTGGCGTGGGCAATTCCGAAATGGTGGAACGGAATCGCGGCGCGGTAAAAGCTTCTGCCGCATCAGCCCTAGTTGGCAGGGGTGCTCAGAAACCAGTACATGGCTGCATTGCTGGTGGACATCCCCGTATATTAAAAACTTCTGGTCTGAGATTTGGACCTTTGTCAATAAAATCGCACAGGCGACTGTTCCACTAACACCTGAGGTTGCGCTGTTGGGAGTCTTTCCAAAAATGAATATAACTAAAGACAGGATCAGCGCGTGTCAACAGCTCCGATTAGCAGCGATTCACACCATCGTCTATAATTGGAAATCAAAAATAAAACCATCCTTCAAAAAATGGCAACACAGGCTCTGGATAACTTTTACTATGGAGCGAATCCAAGCTGAACTGCAAGGAAAAATTGAGAATTTTTACACAGTCTGGAACAGTATATGGGAAATGATCCAAGCTGATTTTGACTCGATAGATTCTAATGTATCACTTTGTATTAAAAAAATATAAACCTAAATAAAGTAGGAATAAGGATATAATAGTTAAGGGACTGAAGCTGTAACCCTAGGTCCCAGTTTTGTATGTAATTTAAAGGTTTAATAGTTAATTCTGTATATATGAAAATTATAATAATTAAAAAAAAAAAAAAGAAAGAAAGCAGGCATCCATTACCCCCGGCGTGCAATGGGATGTTTATGCACAAGACCTTTGGTTGGAGTGCATGAACAACACATCCAAAGCCCCAAGAGTGGACAGTGTCCACACGCTCGTTAAGGGAGGGGTTGCACTGATTAATGACCCCTTTCGGGTAGACGGGCGCCGAACCCTATCGAAGGGTGCCACGTATTGGGAATACAGTGGTGCAGGGAGGTGTGCCCACTCCCCTTGCTGCTTCAGGCATGCTTGTGCCCATTGCGGAGGCAACCACCCAGCGACACACTGTGGCCAGGTCAAAACAGGGAACAGAAATAGACAAGGGAAGTTACCCCCAACAATAGTGGGGGGGGAGACAAATAAGGGCACAAACACCGGTGCACCATGAAGCGCTCCAAAGAGCGCTTAGTGACTGCCCCGACCGGGATGCCATGGATTACGTAATACAGGGATTTAGTTGTGGATTTTGGATACCAGCAGTGGGAGTAAAAATTAGACAGTGGGTGAACAATTTGAAATTGGTGGCAGCACGGGAGCATTTGGTGCATGCCAAACTCCTGAAAGAGATAAAGGAAGGTAGGGTGGCAGGTCCCTTTGTTCAGCCCCCAATAGACGATTTGCATGTATTGCCCTTGGGCATTGTGCCAAAACATACCCCAGGCGACTTTCGCCTGATACACCATCTGTCATACCCCAAACGGGAATCAGTCAACGATGCGATCCCGGACAAGCTGTGCTCAGTCCAGTAAGCATCATTTAACCAGGCTGTTGAGATGACAAGGGCATGCGGCCAAGGAGCTGTACTAGCAAAATGTGAACATCAAATTGGCCTTCCATTTGCTTCCGGTCCACCCGCTCGATTTTAAGCTGCTCAGCTTTCAGTTCCAGGGCATGTTCTATTACAACATGGCAATGCCAATGGGGTGTGTGATTTCTTGCGGTGCCTTCGAGAGTTTCAGCACGCTCCTCGAGTGGGTGATCCGGCACAGAACGGGATCAACCAATATCATTCAATATAAAGATGATTTTTTGTTCATTGGACGGCCTGGGACCCGGGACTGTGGGCATTTATTGAGGGGTTTTGAGTCCATGGCAAAGGAACTCAGAGTTCCCCTTGACCCGGAAAAAACGGTTGGCCCAGTAACATCACTTACCTTCCTAGGGATAGAAATGAACACCGTGCTGGGGTATCACAATTGTCAGAGGATAAACTCACCTCGCTCCGAGGGTCATTGCAGGCATGCATAGCAGCCAAAAAGGTCACGGTTAAGCAACTGCAATCGTTGCACGGCTCGTTCAATTTCGCATGCTGGGTTGTGGCCCCGGGCTGAGCCTTCGTGTCCCGATTATACAGTGTCATCGCAGTAGCTCTTCCCCAACATTACCACATAAGAGTCACATCTGACATGCAAGAGGACCTCCAGATGTGGAGCAGGTTCCTTGCAGAATACAACGGTGTCAGTTTTTGTAGGCAGCAGCTACAGCTGGAAGCTGAGCTCCAAGTCCAGTCTGATGCCGCAGGGAGCATTGATTTCGGCCTGTATTTCAGAGGCAGATGGTGCAATGCACCATGGCCAGCTGAATGGGTTACATAGGGGATAACCAGGGACCTCACCTTTCTTGAGTTTTTCCCCATTGTGTTGGCTGTCCACCTTTGGGGCCAGGTGTTTGCGAACCAGGTAGTTCTTTTTTGGTGCAACAACCTTGCAGTGGTCCAAGTTATAAACTCTATGTCATCAATGTCAGCCAGGACCATGCGATTGGTGCGAAAATATGTGTTGCAGTGCCTCAGGTTTAACATTATTTTTGTGTCCAAGCATGTCCCGGGAGCTAGCAACGGCATTGCCAATGTTCTCGCTTCCAGATGGACCATTTTTGCCTGTTGGCTCGAGGCCCAAAAGGATCTGGAGGTGGTTCCTCAGGACATCTGGACTCTTGGATCATAGAGCTATTTCAAACGGTTCAGGGTTCCCTATTGTCCAGAACTAGGGCAGCTTATGCAAGCGCCTTCGCTGAGTTCCAACACTTTAGTGACATGATGGGTTGGCCCCCAAGTTTCTCCATACCAGAATCCCAGTCCTTGTAATTTGCCATGGCCCTGCGCAGGAAGGGCCTTGCCCCCAACACCATCGGCGGTAAACTGTCTGCATTGTCATTTGTAAGTGGCTTAGCATGTTTTCCCCCACCAAACCAGGGCTTTTTCAGCCATAGGTTACTTGAGAGTTGGTCCAGACAGTGAGGTAACCTATCAGACAGTAGATTGCCTATTACCCCAGAATTATTTATGCGCATCATGTCTGTCCTCCCCGGGGTTTGCTACACCTTGTACAAAGCGCTGTTATTTGAGGTGGCATTCAAATTGGCCTTCTTCTGAGCCTTTCGAGTCAGCGAACTGACCATAGAGTCTTGCAGATCCCAGGAGGGTTCGGCCATCAAGGTAGAGGACACCCACATTACGCCTTTAGCTCTCCACTTAATTCTGCAGAAATCAGCGGGGCATGGGCCAGACCATTACATTGCAACTGGCTGGGAACCCTCAGCTTTGCCCAGTTGTTGCAGTCACCAAGTACATGTCTATTCGCCCTCATTTGTCAGGACAACTCCTCCAGCACTGTGATGGTTTGTGTCTAACCCAGCACCAGTTCTCTTCAGTCCTAAAAGATTGTGTCACCTGCCTCCATCTTTCCCCTCTTCAATATGGGTCCCGCTCATTCCATATTGGCGCAGCCAGTTTCACTTCCGCAATGGGGTTTTCGGATTCATCCGTGAGCAACACTGGCTGCTGGCGATTGACAGCTTTCAGGTCTTATGTTCGACCTCTTAACAGTTAGTTTAATAAATCACCCTGTTTTCTTATTATTCCTTACAGATGTCAGTTCACTCAAACCCCGGAGATTAGTATGGATTATCGGGCACAGTTTGGTACACTGAGCAGTCAAGGCAGTGACCCGATCACATTGGGGCATGCAAGAGGGCCTCAGCGACTCTACAGAGGTGGTATGGAAGGCTAAGTCAGGTATGAGATGGGAGCAGCTCATGCCTGTCCTACACTTGGCTGCATCTGGCAAACACCCAGACATCATAGTTATTCACCTTGGTGAGAATAATCTCCCATGGTCTACAGGGCTAGCACTGGTAATTAGAATAAAAAAGGACTTAGCCAATGCTGCCCAGATGTTGCCACAGACCAGATTCATATGGACACACATAATTGAGAGAATAAAGTGCTCCTGAGCCATTTCTCCCGGCAAGATTGACAGAGTCAGAAAAAAGATCAACAAGGAAGTTGGTTGGTTCATGTTTAGTATGAGAGGTGATTGTATTTCCCACAGTGAAATTCGGTTCACCCATCCAGATCTGTTCAGGATCGATGGTGTTCATCTCTCCGATCAGGGTGTCCATATCTATCTATCTACGGGGGCTTAAAAGTAAGTTAGTGCAGTTGCTGAGTCAATAGGGGGAGGGGGTGGGCTGCAACCAGCCAAGCATATGCTGACGGTTTCATGTGGCAGGGGTCCAGGTAAGGCGTAGGATAGGAAGTTAAATAGGATAATTAAAATGAAGACATCTCCTAAAAGAGATGAGGCTGCAGAAGGAAGAAAGAACAGGTGCATCCAGGTTCCTTCCAAGGCCCAGGAGAAAGGACAGAGCCATACACTCGAGGACAAGGGGGTCCCAATTGGGCCGTTGCCTTCTCTCCTCCTTCGGGTCACCACAAGGCTATGACACCTTCACAACCAGCCGCACGGCTGGGGGGAGAGTGACCTAGGATAGTTAAATAAGTAGCAAGGAAGGAGGCAGCACTGAGGAAACATCAGGCCACCTCCAAAAGTTCTAGTTACAGTATAAATAGGTTTGGACCCGGAAGGAATTCGCCTTCCTCCTCCCCCTTTTCCTAATCGTATTTGAATAAAGAGTGCGGCCTTTTAAATTCCAGCTAACTATGTGTCCGTCTTCCTTCGGGGTGCAGGGCAATTCACCCTGCCTGCTGGTCTGCCCAATCAGGAAGACCCCTAGAGGGCATGGGGGCTTTGCATGCCCCCCCCTTTGGAGAAGGAAGCTGCGTACAACGGCGGTCTTGCCACCGTGAGGGCCACAAGTAGCGGGGTTGCCTAGTAACCCTCAGTAGGAGGCGCAGGGGCAGTCTCGCATTGTGAGACTTGTTGGGCACCATTTTGTAGGTTCCCGCCCAAGCCTCAGTTGGCTCGGGTGGCAAGAAGAGGAGTACTCACCCAGAGGAATGTCACTGTGGACCCAAGCTGGTCGCTTTTTATGAGGGCCAGGAAGGAATTTTTTACTATCAAATCAGATTGGCCACAGATTTGGTTGTTTTTTCGCCTTCCTCACAGTGCATTTGATAGTAGGAACAATAAGATGGTATTAAGAGTTAATGTTTCTTCCTTCAGGGTACGGGGCAAACCTGCTCATGGGACAGAAAGTTAATTTAACTGCGGTAAACAGTACACAGTGAATGCTCCGAAAGTTCTTCCTCCCTCTCGTCAAGACTATGAAAAATAGCATTAATATTTTTCTACCATTCCACTGGTTTTATGAGGAAACAGGGATTTTTAGTTCCATTTGTTCCAGTCTTCTCATTAAAAATATAAGATCTGCTGCATTCTGGCACTAATAAGAGAGTTCCTCTCAGAGACTCAATCCTGTGTGGATTCCAGTCCACAGCAAAACTCCCACTGATTTCCACAGGGTAGAATCAGGCCCTAAAACAGTAGGTAATTCCATAAGAGAGAGGGCTACTGTATTAAAATGGAACGGTTCTACATACATTTGACATACTCATTTGGCTTCCGATCCCTTCTTTACATCAGTCCTGATAGACAAGATTATGCATTCTAAGGGAATCCTCTCCACCTATTGGGTGAAAAAACAGACATGCACCTTAACTCTGCTTTGACATTTTAAATGCATGTTTCAGGGATGCCTAGGGCACCAATACAGCCCTGCAACATGCATAAGAAATGTTAAAGCAGAGTTATATGCATGTCTGGCTGTTTTTAAACAGGCACGGCTGGGAGGTGGGTTTGTGTGCACTGGGTGAAGCAACCACGCACATCCGGTTAATGGGGGGGTGGGGAGAGAATCAAATAGGGGTGTGCAATGGGTGTGCCCCTTTACCCATGCATGGTTTGGCCTGCCCCTGCACGGGGCATTCCGGATTTTTCCTTGATGCTCTGTGCATGGGCACGAGCGGGCAGTGTGTGGGTCACAGGAATGCGCGCACCCTCACACCACCTTCAGATGGGCGATCAGGTGGGTGGGGGATGGGTGGACCTGAGTGGGTGTGTTTAGTTTAAAAACAGCCTGAGTTTTCCCCCATTGAAGTCAAGGGCAAAACTTGCTTTGACTTTAATGGTGCAGGATTCTCCTGCCTGTGTATATTGTATCAGGGACTACCAAAGGGAACAACACAACAAACATGGGTCCCTGAATCTCCACTCCACAATCTTAGCTAGTATGCTTTGTTGTTAACAGATCCAGACTAGTCCATCCCAGGTTTTACATTGGTTTGGGGGATAAGGGGTAGTCTGGAGATAGCACTTAGCTAGGCTGTGTTGTGTTGTGGGCAGCAAGAATAATGTTGCCTGACTGTTTTAATCTAAGCAGATTACAGTGGCTGTGCCATTACTTTCTGAAGCTCCCGTTACCCTGGGATGCATCACATACCATGCTCTCTTTCTCTTGCAACTTACTGTCATCCACAAAAAAAACCTCATGTACAACTTTTGATTGCATGTTCTTTAAAAGTAAAAATCCCAATAAATTTACAGTGATGAATACAAAGGCATGCTCTGATCGCCAGCGTGTCAGGTTCCACTTCATCTGCCTTTATGTAAATAGATGCTCTGGAGTGGGTAGATGGATTTCTCTTGAAGTATAGAGAAGCTAAGATTCCACTTAAGGTTGCACTCATACTTCTAAGACCCACTGGGGCTTACTCATGAGTATGTTCCATTTTTCAGGTCTATTGACAGAAATTTGGGGGCCTGCTACAACTTGGTAGCTGTGGACATACCCTCATCCCCTGTCGTATGTTTTGAAATCAGTTTCTGGAGACCATACTGTTGTTTTATTTACACATATGTTACTTGTAATTAGTATTTTACCCATCAAATTTTAATGTATACTGAGAAATAAAATTTTGTAGGTTTTGTTTTTTTCTTGAGGCCCCCTTAAGCTTAGGGGTCTGACTCCAAAGCAATTGTGCCCCCATTCCCTCACTGTAACCAGGCCTGGCTGTTCAGCACCAACTGAATTAGGATACTAGAGATACCAACGTTCATTGCAGGCAGAGATCATTTTAAAGGACATGGAAAAAATGTTAGCCAGAGCAGGTTTGAAGGCTTGTTTTCTTGACAGGAAAATGTAGATTATAGTAGAAAGACATCAAATTGCATGAATTGTGAATTGCTATTTTGGCGAAGGGACTGTGATGTCTTTAGTTAAAATTCTTTTTTTTTTCAAATGCAGACTATAATGCAACCCCCTGCCAATTATAAGAAAGAAGATACAATCTCATAAACTGACCATTCTGAAAATAGTTGATTACAGTGATAAATGCTGCTTAAGTAACTCTTAGATCACTTTTGCACATGACAAATATGGGTTCTTATAAGTGCTCAAGATAATACCTGGTGTTATAAATGCTGGAGTTTTGTCATGTGTGAACACACTATTCCCCTTTTATGCAGCGAGATCTCGCAGGCTGGGTCTTGCAAGGCTATGAGATCTCCCCGCTACAAACCCCGCATTTACATTCTCATGGAGGGGAATCACACGCAGCATCTCCAGCTGACGCGCAAATAACCCCTCTTGTAAAATCAGCCTCAGTGCCTTTTGTACATTATTGGAACCGAGTCTCCCCAGAATAAATCCAACCTGATTTGGATGGATCAAGGAGCGGATACTTCTGTTTAATCTTGAAGCCAATAGTTTGGTGAAGATTTTAAGGTCTGAATTTAGCAAGGAGATAGGCCGGTAACTCCTGTACTCCTCTCTTGGTTTTTTTTTTTTTTAGGACACGGGGTTATGTGTGCTTCATAAAAGGAGTCCGGGAGCTTACTTTCAATTATTATTGTATTAAATACTTCGCACGACAGTGGAGCTACAGTATCAACAAATGTCTTATAAAATTCTCCCAGTAATCCATCAGGCCCACAAGCCTTCCCATTAGGTAAGAATTTAATCCATTTTTTTATTTCCTTTATATCAATATCTGCATTAAGCTCTAATATTTGGTCCCTGTTCAGTTGTGGAAGCTTATGGATTTGTTAAAAAACATCCATAGCCTGGTTAGATGGATGTGAGGAACTATACAATGTTCCATAAAAAGTCCTTAATGTTTCCTCTATATCCTCCCATTTAGGAGACAGAGGGTATTTTCAGACGTTACAATCCCACGTTCAACCACGGTGAATTCCCCATGGTTGAGCAAGGGACCGTACCATATGTTGGTCCGACAAGAGATTCCCACCAGATGTTCACCCCCGTGAATCATGGGCGGGAATCCCTTTGACCACGCAAACGGCGGTCCTGCCCAGACCATCGCCGTTTGCGTGGTCAAAGAGATTCCTGCCTGTGATTCACGGGGGTGAACACCCGGCGGGAAGCTAATTCGGACCAACAGACGTTACGGTCCCATGCTCAACCACGGGGAATTCACTGTGGTTGAGCGTGGGATCGTAACATCTGTCCCCTGACCACGGCCCAGAATCAGCGGCCGTGCCCACCGCTGATTCTGGGCCAGGGGGCGGGCGGGCGGGTGGGTGCTGCAGGTGTCTGTTGGCCATGCTGTTTTGATCCCAGCAGGGAATCAATAGGTGATTCCATGACGGGGCCAATACTGGCCCAGTCACGTCTGAAAATACCCAGAGTTCCATTTGCTGTTTTAGTCTGTGCTATGGTGGATTTTTTCCCTTTGTTGTTTAACAAGCCAATTTAAGGGTTGATCTGCCTTGTTATTTTTTTCATAAAAGTAGCATTTGGTTCTTCACAGCTGTTTTACAATATAGTTAATTTCTAGAGAGTTAATCAATCCTCTCACCTTGATGAGCTCCTTCATGAGAGTTTTTCTAGGCTTGCATTTGTTCAAAGCTTCTAGTTTTTGCAAGGTATTATATATTTTAATGTGCTCTTGCACACTTTTTTTTTTATATAAGAAGCAGCTGTAATGAAACTCCCTCTCAGGACTGCTTTCGCAGTGTCCCAGATAAGACACTTGAAAGTTTTTACAGTCATGGCCCTCGGTGGGTCATTCTCCCAGGTTTGAGGTGCAAAGATCTATGGGCTTGCTGAATCTGTACATCTTGTAGTTGCAGCTCCCTTGAGAATAAAATTTTTATCAGGTCTCTGATAAAGACACAGGGATTATTAGTTTCCACACCTTCCTTTAGACCCATGAAGCATAGCTTACACTTGCAGCTTCTCTTCTCTAAATCTGCACATTTCTCAGAGAGGAATTCAACTGAGGTCTTTAAGGATTGCAGTACATTCTCCATGGCTAAGCCATTATCTTCTAAGTTGCTGACGTGGCTTTGGCTTTCAACCGCCTCCGCTCTCTTGTTTGTGACCTCCACCTTTTTAGTAGGGATGGGACTCCAGGTTGATTATTGGTGTCAGTTTCTATTGGTGTCGGCCCCCCTGTGTTTCAGATTCCCTACCGGTGTCAGTTTTATTGGTGTCGGATATTTCCCATTGAAATCAATGAGAAATTTTTGCATTGACTTCAATGGGAAAGCCTCCAACTCCAAGACACAGGGAGCCGATTAAGAAGAAACTGAAACCCCTCCAGGGGCATCCCCCCACCCTGCTCATGGCCTCGGAGGGTGGGGATCAATTATCCCTAACACCCCCACCCACTAGGGCCCAGCTATATTTATTTATTTATTTATTTAATATATTTATATCCCGCCCCTCCTGCAAACAGCTTTACACCCCTTCCCTGGGCCCCTGTAAAGTGTCTTACCAGCAGTCCTGGCTCTCAGCGGAGGGTGGGGTTGATGGCCACCACCAGCTAGGGTGCCAGCTCCGCTGCTGTTGGCTGGGTCTCCTCTGCTGCCGGTGGGAGCCAGCTCTGCTGCCAGGCCAGGCTGCCCGGCAGAGGGGTCGGCTCCCACCGGCAGCAGAAGAGGTCCCATGCTGGTCCTGGAACTCAAGAACGCTGTCTTCTTCTTTACTGCACATGCGCAAAATGGCCACCGAGGCCATTCTGCATATGTGCAGCCCTCTTCCAACATGGCGCTGGCAGCGTCGGTGACATTTTGGAAGACGGTAGTCATTCTACACATGCATCCATGCATCTGGACGCACGCGCAGAACAACAACCCTCTTCCAAAATGGAAGAAAGAAGATTAGAAGAAAAGACGAAAGAAGGAAGAGAAGACCCGGCTGCCCAGCAGAGGAGGCAGCTAGGCCTGGCAGTGGAGCTGGCTCCCACCAGCAGAGGAGGAGACCCAGCCACCACCAGCGGAGCCAGCACCCCAGCTGGTGGTGGCCTGACCATAAGCCCCACCCTCCGCCTGAATCTGGGACCGCCAGTAAGTACGCTTTACAGGAGTCTAGGGGGTGAGGAGAGGGGTGTAAAGCCGGGTCCCGGTAGGTGGGTATGTTGGGGTAATTATCCACACCCCCACCCTCCGAGGCCAAGAGTGGGGTGGGGGTGCCTGCGGCTTCCCGGCGGGTCATGGCTCTTCCCATTGAAATCAATAGGAAGATCCGAGATCCGATAATTGGGCGCCGAGAGGGCCCAATTCTCAGATCTCTCGGTTTAAACTGAAAGTCCCATCCCTACTTTTTAGAGACATTGGCAATTGAAGTTTTAACTTCTGTAATTCCAAGCAACACAGTCTCTCTCTCTCATTTTTTGCAATTTGAAAATAATTTTTTATTTCACTGTGCAATTCTGCTAGCAGTGCAGGGATCTCTTCAAGAGAGAATGTCTTTCTCACCTCCCTGGCAGCCATATTGCTTTCCTCACTTCACGCTTCAGAGCTTACTGGTGAGCTAGGAATCTGTTGATAAAATCTTTCAATCAATGCTTTGTCCGGATTTTTGTGTTTTTTGTTTTGGCCATCATATATTCCCACACTTGTGGGTCTCACTACAAGGCACACACACATCCAGAAAACCTACTTTTTAAAAGTCTGGGTGCAGGAGCCAAAGCCTTCCCTGACTACTCTTTAGTCATGCGCACTAGCACCCCCAAACCTTAACATTTTTTTTCAAGAACAAGCTTCATTACTTGCTAAACAAACGTAAAAAATAAATAAATCTACTTTTGTGCAAGGCATGATTACTGCATGCCAGTTTGAAAATATTTCTTTCATTTTCCATTGTATTGGGCAGTTACACTTTTCTAAATAAACTGCTTAATGAATCAGGGATCAGACTTGGGAATAGAACCTACAGATTTAGTTTTCTTCAACTTTGCAATTTGCCGAGGCAAAAAAGCTGGTCCTGAAGCACAGTATCTGTGCCATCTCTATGTAAAACAGTCTTCTTTCCAGCTAAAGAAAACTCTAGTGACTCAGGGCGAGGAAACGGCAAACAGGCAGCTTCATTATCTAGTTCCAAACCTCAATTAAATTGCCAGATAACCCTACTAGCAATTATCCTGGTAAATCATACAATTGTAGGGTTGCAAGGTACAGCCAGGGTTATCTAGTCCAACCCCCTGCTCCAAGGCATGGTTCCCTATATTTCCAACATCACAGATGGGTTATTTTCAGACATGATGACTGAGAAGCTGTCATGCCCCAGGGTGAGCCCCCTCACTCCAGGTAGGGGGTCTGCCCAGTCAAGGCTGGGGAGGGGAGAGGTTGAGCGACGTCCGCATGGTCCCACCCCCCCACACTCCGCACAGCCCCACCTCCTCCCTGATTGGTGGGTGTGGCAGCCTGTGAGGCCACTGCACCCACACAGAACTGCTCCAGCCACGGGTCAGGGTTAGGTGAAGGGGGGCCATCAAACATGATGGCCTGCTCTACCATGGTCTGGGGGGACGCCTACCCTGGACCGTGGATTGCCTTAACAAGGGATATGCGCTGGCCAGGAGCCCAGCGCACATCCCGTGTTAGCCCTGCCACAGTCCAGGGTTACTTATCCTCCCGCCCATGATAAACACCTGGCAGGACAGGAGCAGACGTGACACGCCCACCCGTGGCCACATTGGGGTAAGCATGGCCATGGGTGGGGTTGTCATCTCTGAAATACCCAGGTGCTTGTTCAGTCATCCTGGGCGACATATTCCATTTCTTGACTGTATTTACAAATTAAGAAGTTTTCCCCCAGTACCTAGCTGAAATCTACCTTTCTGCAATTTAAGCTCATTCCCTCTTCTATCTTGTGTGGCAGTGGACACCTATTCTCCATCTTTTTTCTGGCATCATCCTAGATATTTGAAAATATTTGCCGAGAGGCACTTAAGGGAAGGACTGGCGGCTGCGTTAGGCAACAGAGTGTATTTACCATCTGGGGCTTGCTTCCCTGCCGCCGCTGCTGCTCCCACTGTCGTGTCCGCTGTTGGGGGGACCCATCTGGCATATATGGAGGAGAGGGGTGTGAGTAGAGGGGACCGGGACATCTTTTGAATCCCCCTCGCCGCCCCCCCCGGACAAGCTACCGGAAGTGCTGAGAGGCACTTAAGGGAAGGACTGGCGTCTGCGCTGCAGGCCGCAAGCTGAAGGGCCGCGGCCAAAGGGCATGGCCCTTTGGGGCCTTTCGGGGTATGGAGGGGATGGAGGGGGGAAGCTATGCTGGGATAGACAGATAAGGCGAGGGGTGATGGGTGAGATTAGGGGGAAGGTTTGTCCATGGGCTTGGCCTCCTGGGGGGGANTGGCCTCCTGGGGAGGGGGGGGAGGAGGAATGGGGGATGGAAAGAAGCAGTGGGGGGCATTGTCCTGTGAAAATGAAAAGGAAGGGGAAATGGAGAGGAGTGCTGAGAGGGTTAAGGGAGTTGGTAAGGGGGAGTTGTGTGTTGATGGTGTGTCCTGGGCTGGGTTGGTAAAGGAGAGGGGAGAGTGGGAGAAACTAGATGAGTTATATAGGATTGCTGATGTTGGTTTGGTGGGGCCACCTCCCCCTGGTGAGAGAGGGGTGGAGGTGGCCAGGTTTTCCCTGGTGGCAGCAGGGAAAGAGTTGGTGGTGGAGGGGACCTACCCCGTGTGTGTGAGGGAGGTCATTGAGTGGGACGTGAGCTAAATGGTGGGAAATGTGCTGTGGAATATTATGTATGTGTAAATTGCATATTATCTTAGCCTGCTATTTGAAATGTTTTTTTGGGCTCCCTGCGTGGAAATCCCAAAAAATGTTGTTATATTGTTGTAAGCCGCCTCGAGTCCTATGGGAGAGAGTGCGGGGTATAAATAAATATGGAAATGGAAAATGGAAAAACTGCTAAGCTAGTCCCACTTTCTTTTCTGCCTCTAGGCCAAACATTTCCATTGCCTTCAGCCTTTCCTTATGACTTGCATTTTAGCCCCTTTCTCATCTTTGTTGCTCTCCTCTGAATCTGCTACAGTTCAGGTGCAGCCACACGAGACGCCTACTGTGCCTTGGGCAGCCTTACCCCACTCCAGGCACCCTTACCATGCAATGCAGTCCATCATGTGGCTGGCACATGTCAGACGGTGGGGCGGGCAGCTGGTGGCTACGCACTGCATCCTCAGAAAAAGGCCAAGGACGCAGAGCGTAGCAGCCTTACCCAAAATGGGATAAGACTGCCCCCAGCTCATCTGCCTGGCCAGTCTGCCCCAGCGCGCTGTGAGGGCCACTGTGGGGCTTTGAGCAGTGGCCGCTCTCTCCACTCCTGCATGGGGTAGAGCCGGGTGCTCGCTTGTGTGGCTGGCGGTTCAGCCCAGCTCACAGTGAGAGGTCTGACAGTGGCCTCCCCACCCGGGTTCCCCACGGGTAGGGGGGCAACCATCTGCCCTGCTTCCCACACTGGCCCTGAAGTGTGGCGGCTGTGCTTGCCCGCCATGGGGCTGCGTGGGAATCAGGGCTGCTGCAGCTCATGTGACTTCACCCTGTGTCACCATCCTTCTTAAAGTGTGGAGCCCCAGACTGAAGTGGACGTGATGCTTTTGCTAATGCAGCCCAAAATGGTATGTACCTTTTTTCAACATTGTTGTATCACATTTTTGACTCACACTCAGTTTGTAATCCACTATAATAACCCCCAGATCCTTTTCTGCAGTGCTACTGCCCAGCCAATTGTCCCCCATTTTATACTTGTGCATTTGGTTTTTTT